>JAJKFI010000003.1:26597002-26609143 GCA_029204185.1 Lerista edwardsae
CCATGTGGCCCGAATCGGGGCCACCCGGCCTCCCTGACAGGCTTAGGATGTGGCCATATGGCCACCTCCCAAGCCCGCCCACATCATGCCCAAGTTCTGCCCCCGCCTCCCTCCCCCACCACCTTGGCACGGAGCCTCCCGGGCACAGCAGGGCCGGCGTGTCTGCAGCGCTGGTCCTGTTGCCTTAGCGCCAAAGCGGGCACAGCATCAGCGCAACCCCGTTGCGCTGACGCTGCGTGGGGGTTTAGGATTGCGCTGCCCGTAGCAATTTGGATCCTAGCCCAAACAAAGCCAAAATCTGGAATGTGACCTGGGGCAGACGTCCTCCGTGCTTCCAAGATAGAAAAGTGCTGGATCCTGAGCCTTCTTTGTTGTGAACTCTGCAAGGAATGATGCGTTTATATGCACATTCTAGAACTGAACAGGCCTCTGTTGTTTTTGGATCCACTTGCTTGGAACAGGAGACGTGACGCTATAAATACACAGTTTGAGTTCTCAGACCTTACAGCAACTTGTGAAGAAGCTTATCTGAACTGCAATTCCAGCCTGATCTAATTACAAAATGCACAGAATTATGTAACCAATTACTGCGAAATATCTAACAGATGGCTTCATGGCATACTGCTGGAAAGCACTTGGAGAGGGGAGTGCATAACTTTCGAACAAGAACTTTATACAATCCAATAAAAGAGATTTTTAAAATGCGCCTATCATGTATTTTATGGTATGAACGGCAGCATTCCAGGGAAGATTGAAATCATACTTTGAAAGGAGAAAGAAAGCAACATTTGAGGTATTGAGTTGACTGTTTAGAGGAGGCACCTTAGGATTCCAATCCTACGTGGCCACCGTGTTGAGAGTGTAGGGGTGCGGGCAAGATGTCCAGCAGATCCTAAGCTCCATTGTAGTGGAGAGGCTGGTCAAGGAGGGTGAGAGGTCACAGCTTATGCATTTGTTCCAGCTGCCACATAGCTCCTTATGGGACTCAGGACTACACCATCTCTGTCGCTGATATAGTGCCATTGAGGTATCTCCAGCTCAGTATGAAGGTTCAAGATGCATCAGTCACCAACTCTACCTCTTCTGGCCCTGCTAACCTATTATGTTTATGGTTCTGAGGTTTATTTCCCTCAACTATTATGATTTTTTAGATTGTGAACCATTTGAAGTCAGAATTATTCACATATAGGGAGTAAAACAAAACCAACTGTAAACTGTTCAGAGTCCATGGGATGAGTCGCAAATCATCCCATTGGATGATTGGATAGGGTGGACTCTCCACTGGTGAGGTTGCATCAGCAGCCAGTCTGTGCTCTGTTGATAATGGTATGCAGCTTTCTGGCTACTACACTGGTGTCTGTATAGACTCTGCTGGCTTTTGTACCGCTGTGGCTGTCTGTGCACTGGAATGCATAGCGGAATGCTGGTGATTCCTCTGGTTAGGCTTGGGCCTTAAATGACATATATTTTCTTTTAACATTTCTAGGAATTGAAGCGATTGCAGATGGTTCCAGCGTGTCCTTGCAGTTCCAGGTGCCAAACTGCAAGCACCTCTCACTGCCGGATTACAGTTCCCAAAAGTAGGGCAGGCACGACCAATGGAACAGACTCCCTGCTCCAAAAACCAGAAACGCTCCCATCAGTGATTAGCTTTCCTCGAAAGGCTATTTGTTTGCAACTCATCCCATGGACTCTGAACAGTTTACAGTGGGGTTTTTTTCTCTCCCCATATGTGAATAATTCTGACTTCAAGTGGTTCACAATCTAAAAAATCATAATAGTGGAGGGAAATAAACCTCAAAACCATAAACATAATAGTCATTTGAAAGGGGAGAAAATATGTATGAATTTAAGATTATATAAATGTGATATTTGGATCGATTTAATGAAGGGAGGGGTGTCTTTATTCTAGATATAAAGTTAAGATTTATAACAAAGCGATATTTAAAGACTACCCTTCAACTTAAATGATAAGATATTATAACCAAGTGATTGATACTAGTGATTGACTAGTGATTGATAACCCAAGGAGAAGATTCTGCATTTTTACCTATCTTTTTTTTCCCTCTTTTTTTCTTTGGAATGTTGAAGTTTAGAACAGGGGTGTTACACTAATAGTATGTATTAGGTTTGAAAGTAACAGATAGATAGTAGTTTTCTCCTCTGCTGCATTTTATATCACTTATTATAATAGCAAATGCAATCCTTTCCTTCTTGTCTTGTTTTTTTTTCTTTTCTCTAGTGGTAATATTTGCTATGCTTTGCCTGCTCAGTGAGAAAGAATGTACTATGATAACATTTAGTCAAAACAAGGGAGAAAAAAAAGGGGGGGCCAATGAGAATCAGGAATAGTGTAAGATAAGAATTGACGTCAATAATAATATTTTTTTGCTGAAACTTTTTGGCTCCAAATAATCTTAAAGATTGAATTACACTGACAGACAATGGATTATTAAGACTACTAATATAGATTAATAAATTAATTTTGATGGATACATTTGTTTAACAATATATGAGGCTTAACAGTATTATATTATTAATAATTGTTGAAGAAATGTATTGTAGGTAAAGTAGATTTCAATATATGCATGTAATCTCTCCATGACCTTATGTGTATACCTGTGTTACTATCCCCTCCCCTTTCGTATTAATATTTTCCTTTTCCCATTACTGTATAGTAGAAAATAAAATCATTTTGCAAAAAAAAAAAAAAGAAAGAAAAAGAAAGGGGAGAAAATAAAATAAACGTCCTAAGTGTGAGAATGGGAGTGTCTGTACCTGGGCGCTAGAGACAAGCAGATGTGAACCAGAGGTGTACCTGATGGGTGGTCCAGGGGGCCACATGGTCCTGAGTGCCATGGTGGATGGCCCTGTGAGCCACCGCTGCTGCTTTCCAGAGCCGCTGCTGCCCACCTTCTGGGGCCCTCCCAGGAGCCAGGCAGGGCAGGCACGACCTCTGCAGGATCTCTGAATGTGTCTTGAAGGCGTTCGAACAGTACTGACCCAAAACGGAGGAATGTTTAAATGTCTTCCGAAAGCTTCAGAAAACGTTCAGATGTCACGCGAGGCTCTGGGGGGTCCAGGTGGGTGGGTGGGTGGGGGGTTGGCAGTCTTGGGTGGGGGTGGCAGTCTACAGACCTGGTCCCAGGTGGTGCATGGACCAAGGATGCGACTGACGTGAATTCCGAGATCCTGAAATGCGGTTCCTCCAGAGGTATCCACCAATTGCTAATGCTGTCTGTTGAGAAAGGTGCTGCAGAGCGGAATGTGGGCAGGGGCAGAGCTCCATTCTGAGTAGGGTCCTTAAATCAGCCACACTGCCCATGTGAATTGCTGGGAAAGGTGCTGCAGGGTGGCCTGGGAAGCACCCCCCCACCTCTCCCATGACCTCTCAAGATTCGTAGAAATATTGCCGAAATGAAGCCAAATCTGACAAATGGAAATTGTATAAAACATTACGATGTTATTTTTTTAAAACATGGATTGCAGATGCAGGATGATAACAAAAAACCCAAACAATGCTCAGGCACTAATTGTTTTTTTGGATCACTGGGATTACTTAACCGTTCACATTGCAACCTGACAAAGTGTTTCAGGACTGCATTAGCTCTGGCATGTCTTGCTTTCCTATTTCTATTTTCAATCAGCAAACTGAACACTAATGTTAGGTAAAGGAAAAAGTGTGACCCCCTCCCCAACAGTTTTCATTGAAGGAAAGAAACAAAACAACCCAGTGTGTTTTGACCAGATCTTCAAAAAGATCTTATAAAAGCAGAATTCCCGGAAGACTGTCCAGACACCAGTTACCATGACAACTAGATGTATTTTTAGTTGCTGTAGCAACATCTCACCGTTTTCAATACGAGTGCAAGCATTTTGACCCTACAATTCAAGACTTCAGTGCATTAAAAGACACTCTGGGGTAAGGGAGACAAATTAGTTCAAGTCTCAGGAAAGAAGGAAATCGTGGCTCAGAAGGCTCTTGGTGAGCCAAGGAAAGAAGGAGAGCATTCCCTCTAAGAGCAAAGTGGGTGGACTGTGACAGGCTCTCAGCCTCCATGGTAAGTGAGAAGGGCACAGCTGATCCACCAGGGAGCGTGACTGTGACGAGTAACATCATCCACCAGTGACACCGTCGACTACTGCCATGTTGCCCTGCTGCAGCCATGAAACTGATTCGCTGCACATAGGTTGGTGGGGCAGGAAAGGAAGCAAGACAGGAAGACAAGAACAAAGCAAAACAGGAGATAGAGAGGGAGAAGAAGAGGAAGAAAGAGAAAGGAGGAGGGCAAGAGCACAGGCTAAAAAGAAAGATGAGCAAGGGGAGCAATGGGGAGGGAGGGAGGGGGGAGGGAGGGTGAGCAACAGAAGAATGGGTGCTTTGAGTGTGTTCTGCACCCGAAAGGATCAAGCAGCCATTGGTCCAGAACCAGGGGGAACAAACCCTGTGCAATCCTACCTTATGCCAGCCTAGTAAAGCCAACATAGTAGGACCATATCCAAAGGCCCATTCGGAGGCGGCAGCAGCAACGTGCAAGACAAGGGGAGGTTTTCCCCTTGCACCCGCATAAGCCCCACCCCTATGGCCCTGCTCAGATCTGCACCAGCAAAATAGCAGGCGCAGAGGAATGTGCATGGGAATGGCCTGAATCAGGGCCTCCATGGCTGGGAACCGGCTTTAGGATATGGCACTCTGGCTGTCCTGCGTCATAACCGCTGTCTCTGCCCGCTCTGCCGCCAGGTTACGCCCCCGGAATGCCTCTGGAATGCCCTCATGGAGGCCCTGCACCGACCAAGCGATGCCGGCGCTCAACTGGTGCATGGCCAGCGCTGCCGACGGTCATGGCAGCACCCGAGCGTTGGTGCGACTGCTTGCGCCGGCCGAGCGCCATAGCGCTGACACAGAAATGCTTTACGGCACGTTTGCAACAGCATCGGCCGGCACAAGAGCGCAGCGCCAGCACTAAGGAGGGTATAGGATTGCGCTGCTTGTAGAATACTGACAACCTTCTCTAATTCATTCTGGAGGAAGCTTGAATGCCATCCTCACCTTGGACATCTTCCCATTTTTCATTGGGATGCCTCCTCTCAGTGGGGAGCTACCATCATAAGGAGAGATGTCATCATTTATTTTTCACTTGTTTCTACCACTTTTCCTCCAAGGAGCTCAGGGTGGTGGACATGGTTCCTCCCCTCCTTCCGTCCTCCCAACAAGGCTGAAAGAGACGGACTGGCCCAAGGTCACTCAGGAAGCTTCATGGCTGAGCGGGTTTGAACCTGGATCTTCCAGCTCTAAGTCCAACTCCCAAACCACTATCCCACAGAGCCATTGCAGGCTCTGACATTACCTGGGGCAGGGTGATGACGTGGTGTGTCACGGCTCCACCTGCTTCTCTGCCATGCCCCCTGCATTTTGGAGCTTAATGGAGGGAAAGCTGGGTGGATGGACCCAACAGAGGTCAGGCGTTCTCCTTTGCCCAAGTGCATGCCCCGACAGGCGCAACACAGCGCCGCATGGACGCTCCACCTGTGCTACCTCATCCTGGCCTGGCTCTCTGTTCACAGTGAACAAGTGTTGAGTCTGCCAACTAGTAGAACTGGAGAAATCCACAGTGTTTTTCAAGCATCTTTCTGAAGTGGCCTCAGGAACCTGGCAGCAGGAGAGAATACAGGCCCAAGCCTTTTGGCTGCAATCAGGCTTGCCACTGGCTTCCTGACAACCAAGAATTGGGTGAGGAAAAGTGGATCAGGAGTTGTGCGCCATCAAGTGCTCATCGTCTGACTCCAGTTCTCATCCCTGCCCACTCAGACCTGGGCAGCCCCATCCTATCTGCGCTTAGCGCTGATGCAACATCGTTGCATCAGCGCTAAGGCCTTATCGCCGATGCAGGGGCGCCTAACAGCCCCCCGTGTAGGCGATAAGGCAGCAGGACCGGCACTGTTGGCAGCGCTAGTCCTGTTGCTCCTGCGCAGCTGTTGCTCCCTTGCATCAGTCAAAGCCGGCCGGTGCGAGAGAGTTTCCATCCCATATCGGGACAGGGATTGGTGGGAGGGAGGGAGGCAGGGGCAGGACTTGGGTGGGACATGGGTGGGCTTGGGAGGTGGCCATACGGCCACATCCTAAGCCCGTCCGTGAGAATGCGTGGCCCCAATTCGGGCTGCATGATCTCCTCAGATCTGCGCCCACTCTAGTGGGCGCAGATCCGAGGAGCACATAGGGGAGGCTGGAGCCTACCCTATGGTAAGGGAGCGAATGCTCCCTTGCCATGGGGGGGGCCCCTCCAGCCTCTCCTATGCAGCGTTGGATATGGCGCTGCCGAGTCAGCCTCACCATTCCAGCGCTGCATAGAATTGTGCCCTAAATTATTCTTGGGCATGATTAATTAGGACTGGGTGAAAAATGCTTCCTCAACCTAATTAATCTTCCTTCACTTTTCCTAAAACTTTCTAAGCAGGCAGTTTCTTCCAGATCCCTTAAATGCAATGTAGGGAAGTAAAAATATCTCTCATTCTCACCCAACACCTTTCAGGTTCTGGGCAAGCTGCTCATGTGAGTCTTGCACAAGAGAACTTGTTCTCACTACCATTAGGACTCCCTTGGTGCCAATCTTATATCTGAGCACTATAGCACAATTCCACTTTATCAGCTCTGCCATTCTCCTTCGCTCTTCTCTGCATTTCCTATGGCAGCTTCACACTATACACTGTCAAGACCTGCCACTGGATTTGGTCACACTGCATTCAAACTTCACAGAGCAACTCACTCATGACAATAAATGCAGGCATGCCCTGGTATCCGTTGGGGTTCCATTCCAGGCCCCATCCCCCCCATGGATACCTGAAGCCGTCCGTGTCTACTGGGGATACCTTATTAAAGATAATGGAACATCAGTGGTTTTGCTGCAACAAGATAAAAAAAGAGATGTGTTTAATGTTCCCCTATATTTTTAATATGTGTACCATTATCCATGGTATCTATGGATAACTGAAACCATGGTTACCGAATTAGCCTGTATCTAGCTAATCAGGCTAGCCTGTATCATCAATATAGAAATCTATTCATTTCTGTGATGTCACAAGTGTTATTGAGGAGTTAGTCATATGAAAAATTACCTTAAAATTATAGGCGGGGGATGTTTTGAACCAAAACTTTGTTTCCTGAACATACGTTTGTCAGCACAACACAAACTCATCTTAGATTTTCTGACATATGCTTCTAAATTCGTTGCGAAGATTCTCTTTCTGTCTCAGTTTCTATGGAAACATGCAGAATGGAAATTAAAGGAGAGAAAATATTGCTGAAGTTGACTGTGTTCTGCGAGATTGCAGGGATACTTCAGGGGTACCTCACAACAACACCAGCAGCAGCATCCTATGCACAGTGACATTCCCAGACAGGAGGGCAAAACGCTGTGATTCTCAGGTGTCTCCACCGCTTTGCTCTCATAGCCACAAATGGCCTACATACCAGTGAGAGGATGCCAGGCACTTACAAGCAGTAAGGAAGGTTTTGTGGGCTTGAGGAGGGCAGGGAGGGATGAAACTGGGGGGTGGCATCCCAGAGGGCAGTTTAGGTCCAAGAGGGGAGCAGGGGCTGCTGCTGAATCCTATCCTCCCTCCTGAGCCTCTGAGCTGTATATGGATCTCCTCGGTTCTGTGCCAGCTAAATAGTTGAATAGCTGGAGCATCTCTGAGTAGGCCATTTCAGGGCTGCCAGGGTTCCATATGGGTTAAAGGAACCAATGTACCCTGACCCTAAGGAGACCTCCAGCTGCTTCTCTGGCCCCATAGGATACAGTAGCAGCCTTTCCGTACTGTGCAGTGCCAGGCGAGCATAGGATTGTGCTCTAATGTTTTCAGTACCGTTATATGAGAAGACCCACTGAACACATTAAGAGCGCAATCCTAATCTGTAATTAGGCTGGCACAAATTAAGCCAGCAAAGTTTGGCCAGAACAAGGGACACCATAAAGTATGTTTGGACCACTATCAGAGAGGCCAGCACACAGATGTGCGCCATCCTCCCTGATTCCGAGAGTGGTCCAAATGCGTTTTACGGTGGCCTTTGTGCTGGCCAAGCTTTCTTGGCCTAACTTGTTCCGGCTTAATTCCAGGTTAGAATTGTGCTCTAAGACTTGCTTCCAAGAATATTAAGAAGTACATTCAATAATGTTACAAATTCATCTCTATCTTTATTTGTGCTTCATTGGGTACTCTTGTATATACCAGTTCTAATTTTGATTTGGCTATTTCACTAATGAGCCAAAGGAATTCGGCCAACCTCTAGCCATCCTTATACTTTACTGCTGCCTGCCCCTTTCCTCCCTGCCCGCAATCCTTCATCCACTTTAGATAGCACAAAGTAGCACCTGGACTTTCTTACAGGCTTCTTTCATGGATGTGGGGTTGATCTAATGACCCCTCACTTTTCCAAACTTCTCTATTGATAAGATCCCTGCTATTTGGCTATACAGGTAGGTTACCCCTTATTTGGACATCTGAAATCTGGACTACTCCAAAATCCAGAAATTTTGAGGGCCAAGACTGTTTTCCATGCCTGACCGGCATTGTGTTGGTACTCACCCTACAGAAGAAGCCTGCAGAACATTTATTTTATTCTTACAATCTTCAGTTGCTCAGTGACCCATAAGGAAAGCAGGAGCTGGAAGTCATTCACCCCTTCCTCCCTGCCTCAGACAAGATGAGCAAAAGCAAGAGCCAGCAGGCGTTAACCCCTCCCTCCAACCCTCCCTCTCTCCATCTCAATCTTAATATCAAGTTCAATCTCAGGGCACAGTCCTAACCTGGATTTAGGTTGGCACAGTTAGGCCAGCAAAGTTTGGCTGGCATCAGGGCCACCGTAAAGCACGTTTGGATCACTCTTGGAGTCAGGGAGGATGGTGCACATCTGTGTGCTGGGCTCTCTGACTCCAAGAGTGGTCTAAACATAGTTTACGGTGTCCCTTCTGCTAGCCAGACTTTGCTGGCCTAACTGTGCCAGCCTAACTGCAGGTTAGGATTGCACCTCAATCCCTCAGCATCATGTGTCTAAGGCTTTAGGCAGGAGGAGTCTGAGCTGCTGCCTCTCATAGGAATGGTCCTTCTATAGAGTGCAGCCTTGCTGCTCCATTGCACTGCATTTGTTTATGGAAGTACAGGTGGGGCCTTTTATATGTGGTTCCGTTCCAGGAACTCTCGCATATAAAAAAATCCGATGTAATTAAACTCATCCGTGTCGAGTCAAATCTGTGGATGTAAAATCCGCTGATAATTAGGCTCAACCTATATTTTAAAATCCGAACACTTCTGGTCCCAAGCAGTTCAGATAAGGGATAACCAACCTCTATCTGCATCTACAAACTTCTGTGATTTCTCGCCAGGGCAGGCAGTTGCGCTTTCATTCTTTGGAATCCTTTCCCCTTGTTTCTCCCTTCCCTTCCCTGCTACATCTGCCTTGATGGACCTTCTAGCTCTCACCCTGAACCACAATAACTCTTTGCTGTTTTCAAAACACATCATGGGGAGGGGGAGCGTCTCTGATAAATTCCCACAAGCAGAGCTGCTGACGGTACAAATGTGAGGCATACCCAGACTTGTGTAGAAGCACTACACTGCATCCAAAGTGAATGGCTTCCAAAGAATTTTCCTCTTGGGTTTCATGGGTCAATCATGCCGCTTTTCAGCTCGAGCCTATGCGCTGCAGAGCTGAGTCAGCAACACATATGATTAGCGAGGAGTTCCGGGAGACAACGGTGTGACAGCACTGAGCCTCGATTCTCTCTAGCCTCTGAGTTAGCAGCACAATCACATGAGGATACCCACAAGCCTCTGTTGGGTACAAGAGCCACAGATAGAGACATTACAGGCGAAGTTGTTTGGAAGATGGAGCCAGAGATAGCCCTTGTTTAAGGCTTTCCCCACTCTCAGAATGTTCTGATTCACCACATTAACTAGACATTATTTCTGCACTGGGCTAATAGAGAGAAGGCCTATGGGCTGTACGGAGGAGATCCTTTCTATCAGTCACTGAGCTCCACCTGCAGCCTCTTCCAAAAACGTTTTTCAGATAGCATCAAATGCCGCAGGAAAGGAACAATGCCCTCCTTATTTGACCAAGCGGTGACTTTCTCTACCTTTGCTACTACTCTCACGTGCAGAACAGATATTATTATTTTGCTGTGCTTGGTTGTTTTTCAATTGCCTTCCCCAAGCAGATGTTACCACATTCCCTAAACTCCCTACCGAGAATCGAGATGGCATGGCCGCTGTTGTGTTGATCCTGTACTGGAAAATAACTCCTAAAAAGGTGATAGTTGTGTTTCTCATGATCCAGCTAGCAGAGGATCCTGTCTAAAAAGGACGCATACTTTTCCTGTCGTCCTGTGCGTTTGGGGGGGAAAAAAACTCGCCTTCACTTCGTTTTATATATTCAGTACACCAAATGACTTTAATTACCAGAGGATTAGGTTACAAAAAAAATCTCTGGCTGGCATTTAGAAATGCTTAAGCTTTTCTGCAGCAAAGGAGAATTGAATAAAAGTGAATAATTTGAAGTATGTGTCCTTGCTTGCTTGAGTTAAACAGATGCCTTTGCTCAGCAAACTACCGTTACAATTACATGTGCTTAATTTCCTTACGGGATGCCCAAATCGAGTCATAAAGGGCTAGATCGGGCTGCACTGTTATCCAGGCTGTTACTGCAAGACAAAAGCTGAGTGTAGGCCAAATTCATGGGCATAGATGCTTTTGAATTATGGTGTTGGAGAAGACTCTTGAAAGTCCCCTGGACTGCAAGGAGATCCAATCGATCAATCCTCCAGGAAGCTAAAAACCTGATTGCTCCCTGGAAGGACAAATCCTGAAGCTGAAGCTCAAATACTTTGGCCACCTCATGAGGAGAGAGGACTCTTTAGAAAAGACCCTCATGCTGGGAAAGATTGAAGGCAAAAGGAGAAGGGGGCGGCAGAGGATGAGATGGTTAGATAGTGTCACCGAAGCGATGAACATGAAATTGGGCGAACTCCAGAAGCTAGTGGAGGACAGGGAGGCCTGGCGTGCTGTGGTCCATGGGGTCACAAAGAGTCGGACACGACTTAGCGACTGAACAACAACAACAAGGCCAAGTTCCCCAGAGCTGTCTTGTCCGCACTCTCATTCAGTGATGATGGTAGCTTGGACTAGGGATGGGATCAGAGATCAGCATCTTTGGACAGCTGCCAAGTGCCCTGAGGCCCTCAGCCCTTAGAAGGGCCCACTGCAAATCTCTGAGGCTACCTCTGCCCCCACAGCCATGTGTTGGTGATGTATGCACATTGACTCTCTCAGGCACAGGGATCAGGGAGCCCTTGGGACAAATAGCCTGCCCCTCCCCATGTCCATTGGGATTGGGTTAGGATACAAAAGTGCCTGGCTATTATTACCATGATAGCTGTTTCATTGGTTAACAAAAGAAATCACAGCGATTTCTAACATCTCATTTGGAGAGATAATTGGGTTACTTGCAGCAATAAACACACAGACTGGTTCAGGCAAGCCAGCTCCCCCTTTGCTTGATTAGGAGCTGGATCACTCACATCTTGCAATCCTTTTCCAAAGTATGGGGGTATTCTGTCAAAATCAGGACTGGCCTTAGGAGCTGCAGGGCCCAATGCAACACCCCTCCCCATTAAAGCAGATGGGATGGAAAAGGAGACCCAAGTGTGTGAAACTGTAAGTCAGTCACAGCCAGCGATGGGATTAACAAACGACCTGGGGGAATGCTGGGTGGGACATACTCGTAATTGGCAGCCCGTGATTGGCAGCCTGCACGATTGGCAGCCCGTCTGTTCTGCCCCGCCACCATCCCCGCCGGCTGCGCAGGCTGGGCCCGCTGCCCCCGGTTGGCACGCCCCACAGCTGCATGCCCGGGCCCCCGGGGGCCCCCCCAGGCAAGCAGGCCCACGTGGCAGCGGGGAAGGTGGCGGGGCGGAACTGATGGGCAGCCAATCGCGCAGGAGTTCCGCGTACGTCCCGCCCAGTGTTCCCCCAGGTCATTTGTTAATCCCATCTCTGGTCACAGCCATATTCTCTTGGAAGAACTGGTATTTTCCAAATTGAGAGAGAGAGAGAGAGAGAGAGAGAGAGAGAGAGAGAGAGAGAGAG
>JAJKFI010000003.1:26614761-26628603 GCA_029204185.1 Lerista edwardsae
AGAGAGAGAGAGAGAGAGAGAGAGAGAGAGAGAGAGAGAGAGAGAGATCTAGCTGACAATAATGGGAGGAGGAAAGCAACTCCCCCTATTATTTATTTATTTATTTATTTGAAGAATTTATATCCTGCTTTTTCCATTCCGAAACAAATGCCCAAGGGGGATTACATGAGCAGGCTAGTCTAAACAGCCATTTTTAATTGGTTGTGTTTTTTTTTTTTTTTTTTTTACAAATATACAATATTATGTGATTCACTGTATCCTCAGTCCCAGATGTAGCCTTCACAATGTGGTTCTCTCCTCTGGCTGTGTGCCATTGGGCTTCAGCAGGCAATCATGAGTCCAGCCTGGACCAGTATTCAAGAAGGTCATACTCTGTTCTTTTGCCAGCTGGCCTTCTCTCACACACTCGCCCACAACTCTCACTCACAACTATTCACCAAAGCATTGTGGTGTTGTTTTTTTCCAGTGACTGTTTGCTGGTGTCCCTTCTACAGTTTTTCCTAAGATTGTCTGTCGTTTCTGGAAAGGGAGCCATTTTTTTCCATTTGCTTTGTGAACTTCTTCTCCTTGATGGTGAAGAAAAACGTTATTTTTAATGATAAAAATAAAATAAGAATGAGCAGGAAGAAGAGAAAGAGGAGGAGCTGCTTCTGAGCAGCCCCAATTATTTATTTGAAAACATCTTTCTTGCATCTTTTTTTTTATCCCATCTTTTTTGCATCAAAAGCCTTAGCTGGCTAAGAACAGTGTAAATATTCAAGTCCAAAAAAATACAAAACCAAAAAAGTAATAATAATAGTAACAGAGCGGAACTAAATCCACAAATCATATGCGTGAAAAGACAGAATGAAACAGAAACATTTAGAGCCCCCCCACTGAAACAGGAAGCCCCCAACAAGGGAGGTTCTGTTCAGTGATGGGATCTGGGAATGAGGAAGCGGAACGCTGGGCAGGACTTACGCGTGATTGGCAGCCCGTCCATTCCCTTCCACTGCCTGTCCTGGTCTTGGGGGGGGGGGGCTGCCCCCGGTTGGCGCGCCCCACGGCTGCTCGCCCAGGCACCCGGCGTGTCCCCCACCTGTCCCCCCTGGTGAGCAGGCGTCCCGCCGAGGCCAGGGCAGCCGCGGAACGGAACGGACGTGCAGCCAATCATGCGTAAGTCCTGCCCAGCGTTCCACTTCCTCATTCCCAGATCCCTTCACTGGTTCTGTTCTTAATTTAGCAGGGAAAGAGTTCCCTTTGTTGCTGCTAACCAAACCTTAAATAGTGGCTACACATGCAGAAGACCACCACCACCCCCGGCCATGACCTATGGAGCAGGCGCCGCCTCGGAGAGACTCGTGTCAGGCAACTCAGCTCACATGGGAGTTAGGCTTCTGCAGCAGAGGCTGTTGCTGTTCCCGCTCCCTTGCAGGCCCTTTCCTCCCGCTCCGCCCCTTTCTGCCTCTCCTGCTGCGCAGCTGGAGCATAGGCCGGCAGCACTGCCCTGAGGTATAGTGCCAACTGGCGTGGCCTCAGGGCGGTAGTAACTCTTCAGGTGATGTAAATATGCTTTACGGCACATCTGCAACACCTGGAGCCAGCACTCCAATGGCAATAAAGCCCTTAGGATTGGGCTCATTCAACCCCTGGCCCTGCCTTTACAATTAATAGGAGCGAAGTGAAGCCAGGGGGCGGGCTTAGCGGCCATGTTGTTAGACCAGACCATGGGACCAGGCCCATGCGTCAGCCATATTGTTAGACCAGACCCATGGCTTCAAGAATATGACGTCATGCCTTCTCCAGTGTATAAAAGCTCCTTGGGCTCATTTGTTTCCTTACTTCAGTGCTGCATTGTGGCTGCATCAGTACTGGAAACATGGCTAGGATTGGGCCCTTAGTTACTTGAAAAGAAGACCCCACCATCACCTTGGCCCTGCTTCCTTGTCTTTTTGTGGAAGGTTAGCTTTCTTTCCTGCTTGCACAAAGGCAAATGTGCTTCTTGAGCACTGGACAGCTGCTGCATGCAAAAGACAGCCGCTGGATCATGGGCAGGCTATATTTAGTGCTACCAACCAGTGATTTGTTGCAATAAATCAATACACGGGGAGGGGGGGAAAACACACCAATCAAAATGGCTGCCAAAGTTTTCGCCTCAGATGATTAGAAGCAAATCCAAATTACCAGGGTAGAAAGAAGAGGTATTGATTTCTGAAATGATATAGAAAGAAGCGGTATTGATTTCACTTAGGTGAAGGAAAAAAATAAAGTTAAGCAGAGTCTATTTCTCCCCCAGGATTACAGGATCTGTTTATGCTGAATGTAACCTTGTATGAAAGAAGGAGGGAGGATGGCAGGGGGCTGGGGAATCAGTGCAATTTTTCAAAGCTGTTGGCACTGCTTGCCAAGCCATCAAGAAACTCATTTGCATTAAGGACAGAATATTATGCATTCTGGAACAGTTACTGCAGGCAGGCACTCCTAGGAAATCAGTATGGGATCAAGTAAAGCCCTACTTTAAAAAAAACTAAGGCAATATATAGTCTGAATGCTAATGGTCCCCAGGACAATATGGCAAGGTGATATCTGTTAATGGCCACGCTTCAGTGTGGTGCATTGCTAGGTCAAGAACCGCACATTGTCTGCAAAGACAGTCTGTGAATTTGCTGGAACAGAACTATTAAAGCAAAAGCGCAAGTGATCTTTCAAAGAAGCATACTTACATGAATATGTGTAGTAGGTGAGGCATCCCAAATAATCAGATCAGCCCATCAGTGTTCCATTTAGAAGATGATTCTGGCACCAATAGATGCAAAATGGGACGTCAGAACATTTCAAAATGTCATTTTCTATGCACTGCCAAAAATGATGTTTCAGCAGGCAAGTATTTTTTTCAAGGCTGACAGAGCTACACGCCTAATCTTATCCTGTGCTAGAACAGCAGACCTGTGATGTACCCAGTGGAGGGTTGGGGATAGCTGGAGAGCAACTCACACTCATGTCCCCTTACCCTGAGTAATGCCGCAGCTGCCACTATGGCTCCAATCAATGCAGATTCACCCCAAAGCAGTACGGGTAACAAATAGCCTTAGTCATGGCAACACATAATTACAAAAATAAAATTAATGGCACAACAAAAACAAATCAGGGCCCTCTGAATTTGTCCTGAAATATGTGGGGAAAGAAGAAACAAAAAAGAAATGAGGCTCTGAAATGAAAATGTTTGAAGGATTGATGGTGACAAATCAGGCATCCTAAATCATCGACTCACTAGTGTTTACCTTGCTCTGAATATTAGTACTGTACAACCACACATTCCATTTTATGCGGTTTGAGGTGAGAATACTGACCATCTTTTGTTTTTACCCTATGGTTATGTAGTGTGAAACAAGAAGTGGAGGAGACTAACGTGAAATTGCCACTGTGCTAATTCATGCTCAGACAGAACATGTGGCATAGCTCAGAATGCACAGGTTAGGTCATGTAATAGGTGACTTAGGGCACATTCCTAACCTGGAGTTATGCCGGCACAGTTAAACCAGCAAAGTTTGGCTGGCACAAGCGCCAGCATAAAGCACGTTTGGACCACTCTTGAACTCAGGGAGGCTGGTACACATATGTGCTGGCCTCCCTGACTCCAAGAGTCATCCAAACATACTTTACAGTGTCCCTTGTGTTGGCCAAACAGTGCTTGCCTAACTGTGCTGGCCTAACTCCGGGTTAGGATTGCGCTCTTAACATGCACTCATGTTCAGGGAGATTTTGGTATGGAAATTCCTCCAAATCAATTACCTTTCACATATAATGCTAGATGGTATAGGGTCATGTGGACTATTGTATGTCCTTCCTCAGTATCTGAACAATCTTTGAGTGCTATGTTGCATCTATGCAACAAATCACTCAGTCAGGGGTCAACCAGGCAGGCACAGGCCAAGGGCTGACATCCATCAGAGGTCCAGCCTGACCAAGCCTGAAATCCTCGCACAGGGCTGGATTTGCCTGGATTTGTGCCATCAATGTTGAGGGTAGCCCTATAAAGTCTGCTTGGAATGTCCCCTTACCGCGAGGAGATCTCCAGCAGCCTCTATACCCATGCTGGATTCAGCAGAGGACTTTCGTTAGGATGGGCCTGTTCGTGTTTTTTTAGAATCCTCCAACTTATCTTCCCCTGAATGAAGAATAAGTGGCAAAATGTGAGCGATGACTGCAGTTCCATTCCATTTAAAAAGCTTTTTCCATATATGTCATTTTCAGCATAATGTATGGGAGTCGTTTTCCGTATAATATATGGAGGTTGTTTGATTCACAAAAGCAGCTCTCCATTGCACAAAGCATCTTAAATATACCCGACTGCAACAGGACAAAATATATGGTTCACCGTAAGCTCATTTTATCTGCTGAATTATCAAACGGGTTTGGAAAAATGGGGCTGGGGCCTTGGCCCCCAGCCATCTTGCGAGCATAATTCACAGGAACCTGCTTGCCTGGTTAATCACTGGAATAGTCTTAAGATATTTAAGCATGACAGTCAGAGCCATCTTTCATGGCATTGAAGGAGGTGTATAAATATCTTGCACTGAGGAAGACAGGCATAAATTTGCTCTCCTGCTTTGGTAATACTTCCATTCTCTTCATCCGCTTCATCCTCTGCCATCCACTCAGCTGCCTGAGTGATTTTGCTGACCTTTCCAGGATACAGAACAGCTCTGCTGGGAAACGATCTCCCTGTTCTGACGCTGCTTCAAGGCTTATGCCTTGGCTTTTAGCTCAACACTTTTATGCAGTTGGGGAGAGTAGCATAGCTGTATGGGGCAGCACAGTAAGTATTACAGCCAGTGATGGGATCAGCTAACGACTCGGGGGAACGCTGGGCAGGCAGCAGGAAGGCTGGGTGGGACTTCCGGGTGATTGACAGCCCGTCCGTCCGGGTCCGCCCGCCTGCCCACCCGCCGCACGGGCTGCCCCCGGGTGGCGTGCCCCGTCGCTGCGCGCCCTGGCACCCGGGGGCCCCCACCCATGTCCCCCCGGCGAGCGGGCACCCCTTCCAAGGCCATGGCAGCCGTGCGGCGGGTGGGCAGGCGGCGGACCCGGACAGATGGGCTGTCAATCACCCGGAAGTCCCGCTCAGCCTTCCTGCTACACGCCCAGCGTTCCCCCGAGTCGTTAGCTGATCCATCACTGATTACAGCTGCTGCAACGCACCTTGTAAGTGGACCCTCCCACTCGCCATCAAAGCCATTCTGGGCTATGATGGCAACTGCATTGCAGTCTCTGTCCAGAATGGCTCCGATGGTGAGTGGGAGGGGCAGCTTACACGGTGCATTGTGGTACCTGCAATACTGACTGCACCGCCTCCTGTAGCTATGCTGCTGATTGGGGCAGACTAGCAACATGGATGGGGGGGGGCCTTCCCAAACCTGCAGCCACAACTTAGCCACAACTATATACACTTTCCTTGGAGTAGGCCTAATTGAACTCAGTGGAACTTACTTCTGAGTAGACATACATAGGCTTGTGCTGTTGGTCTCCGCATGGGATCGGATATAAATGTTGACAATTATTTTTACAGTTTGTGCCAGGTGTGTGTGTGTGTGTGTGTGTGTGTGTGTGTGTGTGTGTGTGTGTGTTTCTGGGTCTGTGTGTGTTTCTGGGTCTGTGTGTTGTGTATGTGTTTGCTTATCAATTTGTAAAATAATATTTACATAACCACTTTTCTCCACCATCAGGAAAAACTCAAGGCAGCTCACAGTAATACTTATTACATAATGCAATAGCATTAAGAAAGAAATATACCGCAGTTCATCATAAATAGAAAATAAACATCCCAGCAGCAACCTGACCCAGAAGGCAGCTTCAGTGGTGCACAAATAAGCCTGCAGAATAGGGTTGCCAGATCAGTCCACTAGAGAACAGCAATTCCCTCAAACACTCCCTTTATAGCAGGAGAAAGAGTGTTGTTGCTCCACTTGCCCATTCCATCCATGTGCCTGGCATCTACTCTGTCTATCTATATATTTTTAAAGCTCACAGCAGCTAACACATGGATGTGCCACTCTTACATTTAGGTGATGGAGACAATGAACGCACTGCACATGTGGAGTTTCTGAGTGGACAGGAGCCCCTGGACAGAAGCAGATGCACTGTGCTTTACCCTGGTTTAATGCTTCCTCTACGCTATCAATCAAAATCAATCAATCAAATTTTTATATAGCCCTTCCTCATAGGAGCTCAGGGTGGTGTACAAAATCCCTCTCCTATTTTTCTCCTCAAAACAACTCTGTAGGTAGGTGCAGGTATCTTGTAGGTAGGTGCATCGCTAAAGAAGTGCAGGGGGATACAATTGCACCGGGCAACAAGCTTTAGGGGGGCAACAAGCTGAGCTTAACACCAGTGGCCAAAATTGTGAAAACCTTGATATGTATGAATAATACCATCATGTTAGATATCATTGGAAAGGAAATTTAACACAGAATGCAATAAAACAAACCAGAGCACAATATCCTTACTCTATCAAAAGTTATAGCCAAAAAGAAAGAAAAAACAAAAATACAACTGTGATGTCACTTCCTGTTGTGATGTCACTTATGGGGCAACATTTACATACTAGTGATTGATTGATTGATCTTCCAGGCCTAACTCCCAAACTTCTAATACACCATGGAGACTTTGGGTTGAAAAGTGGTCTATACATTTTTAAAAAAAATATATTAATATATCTTTAAAAAAGATATTAATATATCTTGTTTAAAGCTATAATTCTTAATGTTCCTTTAATATATCCCTAGGGCATGATCCAGCTGGAATATAAGCACTTCTAAGCCCCATTCATTTCAATAGGCGAGTCTAGCACGTTCTTACCTCTCCCTATTGGAATGTGCTTAACACAATCCTATGCATGACTACTCAGGAGTAAGTCTCATTAAATTCAGTGGGAATTACTCCCAGGTAAGTGCATAGGTTTGGCACTTGCAATAGTCAAAAACTTCATCAGGTAGGAGCTTAAAATTTCAATTAAATTTGCTTCTCCTCTAAATAGAAATCCCATATAAACTTGAGAGTCATAAAAAATGCACTTGAGACAGTAGAAAAATGCTACTCTTGACTTTTTTAAAAAAGAAAAAAGAAGGAGGATTTTAAATTCCAGGGACAGAAAAAGATCCTCTAAAACCCAGAAAGTTCAGCCTTCAAATTCTGAGTAGCTTCAAAAGTTCATTATGCCTGAGTGTTTTAAACCTGATTGGTTTGGAAGTCTGACTGGCTTGGTTGCTGCTGCGACTTAGCCCAGAGAGTGCCTTACTACCCCAGGCAAACTATCTTTGAAGACGCACTATTTCCTCCCGAGTGACACGGTTTAATGAAACTTCAAAGCAATTCCACTTCTTCCCATGATAGGCAGCATCAAATAACAGATGGCTGCTGCTGTTGCTCTCTAATTCAGACAGCGAGCGGCTTTAAAGCAGAATAGAACAATTTAATACCACTGCTATCTTGTAACTTCACAGTCGCTGCAGGGTGATAGCTGTAGCCGAACTCACCACCGTTGTTCAGGGTAACAATAGAGGTCCCTTGGTTATCGGCTCACACGCTCCACAGGGGTAGGCCATCGGGTTGACAGTGCCATAGTCATCACACTGATGATGATACATCGGTAATATCATAATGGAGATACCAAAACCATGTGCCACATGTTCTAGGGATGCTGCAGTTGAGGTGTGCAAGTGATGAGGCTTCACCTGCTGTTGCAACCAATCAACCTAGTTCTAGACAAGGCAAAGACTGCCTTTATATAAGTGTCCTATACGTCCTTTCCTGGGTGCAAGTCCAGTGATGTCATGCAGGAGGAACGTGGGGGAACTCAGTTCCACTAGTTAAAATTAGGGCTGACTCTGCCCACTTCACTCTCCCCCCTCCCAATTCCTCTGCAAAAAGCTTTTCTTCTTGGTTGGCCGGCACTCAGAGGGTTAAAGGGAGCGACTCCGGATTCCTAGGGGGGCGAAGGCAGTTATGTCATTCAGGGGGAACGGACCAGAATGGGCGTTCCGGATCCTAACGGGCTCTGTGGCTGGTTCCGGGTTCCCGACAAGTGCCAATCAAAAGTGAGTTCCTGTTCCTAAATCATTTGAATGACACCACTGTGCAAGTCCCATTGAACACTGCAGAACATAGAAATAAGGAGACACACCTAGGATTGCACTGCAAATGTTTGGTAGCAATTCATGTCCAGATTAATCACCTGGCATTAATCACCTGGCATTGTTTTAGGTATGTAGGTGTGAAGATGGTCTTCTTAGGTAACGTAGCATGCAGTTTGAAAGCCCTTCCGTTCTAGCCAGGAACAAGGAAGGGGAGCAGGAGAGCAGCCAGGACCGGCCCATCCATGCGGCTAACTGAAGCAGTTACCTCAATCAGCAGATCTGTCTGCCTACCTGCCTCCACGGCTCCTCCTCCTCCATTTACCCCCTGGACTGGAAAGGGAAGGGGGATCAGAGAGGAAGAGGAAATGCGGAGGGGAGAAGGATAGTGCTGAGCTAGAACATTAGAGAATGGGAGGGACAGCAGCTGGCGCATCATCTGGTAAGGGGGGGGAAAACCGCTTGGCATGCTGCATCAGGTGCCAGGAGGTCTTGGGCTCAGCCTAATGCCATGTCAGTGTCACTCAAATTGTGGCTCGAGACCCACTTGGTGGGTTGTGACCTAATATCAGGTGGGTTGAGGAAAGCTGGGAGCAGCCGTCTTGGGAGTGGCAAATCTTAACCTTGCTATATTCTTTTTGTGAATGTTAACAGTTTGAATTTTCAAGAGAGGATTTTTTTTATTGTTTTTAGTTCAGTGCTTTTAAGTACTATTTTGCCCTAAGCTTTCTGTCTGTCAGAGATGTTTCATGGTTGTGCTGTTGCTGCATTACAGAAGTGTCATGTGATTATGTCACAATTATGGCACTTTCTGCTTGATTTTGTCACTTCTGGCCATGATCTCACTTCTGGTAGGTCCCAACATGAGTGCCATTCTTAAAAGCGGGTCCCAGTGCAAATAGTTTGAGAACCACTGACATAAGTAGCCGCCTTATACTTAGTCAGACCATATGTCCATCTCACTCACTACTGTGTCAACAGCTTTCTAGAGTTTCCAATGGATATTTCCTAGGTCTACATGGAAACACCAGAGACTAGACTCAGAAACATCTATACACACAGCATGTGTTCTACCATTAAGCTACAGCCCCTCTCCAAATTCTAACTTTCCCACCCTGCCTGTACAGTACTCCACAATATTTAAAGAACTCACAAGTCAATATTCTTTCAAGGTAGAGCACCCAGTGAAGTGACTCTATGTTGGCCAGCAACTGCTTTTGATAGGATCTCAGAATACTTTATATGCCAGGCACAGATTTCTGGTGTGACTCATTCGATGTTCATCATAATGACACGTCTATCGAAAACAACAACATCCTAATTAACTGTCAGCATTCAATTCTGCCAGTCAAACAAACAAAAAAGGTGGGACAACATGTCACCCTGGAAAATGTTGAAAACAGCTGCACTATCTTTTTTTTAAAAAAAAAAAAATCATCCATAATTTACAGCTGAATACATGAGCTTCCTCCATTGCAAAGCAATGTGTTAAATGGGAAAACCCTGTAGATAGTGCTTGATCTGTGATTATTCATTCCAAACAGGCCTTCACCTGAACAACGTACTGGCATGATTGAACACACTTTTAAATGCCAAAGCCAACGCTGTGATGGGGTGAACTAAATCCATAATCAGGGGTACAAATCAGGTTAGGTTGATTTGCAGGTTAGGTTGTAACCTGAGAGCTGATGCCCTTCGAGGGCTGAACCAGTCAGGCTGACTCCTGTATCTGCCTTCCCCAGTACCAAAGGCAGCAGAGGTACGTTAGCTGCAAGACTCGCACCTCTGTTACACCTAGCACCACATCTCCAAATGGATGCACCCAAATGTATAATCTAAATCAGGAGCGTCAAACAGTGGTTTCATACAGTGGGCCGAATGACATTAACAATGCTGAGGGCCAGAAGTGGTCACTAAGTAGGAAGTGATGTAATTAAGCAGGAAGCAATGTCATTAAGAAGGAAGTGATGTCATTAAGCAGGTCATGGCCAGAAATAAGCACTTGTTCTCACTTCGGAACTCATTAGCTGCAACCGACAGGACAGAAAATACACAAACCTTGATCATATTTTCCAAGATATGGGAGAGCACAATTATCACATGGGCTGCCCTTTCAGCAGTGACTTCTCAGTGCAGCGCAGCAGCTGAGAGCAGCTGATGATGATATTGGGAGATATTGGATGATATTGGGAGGGCTGGGTAAACAGTTTTTGCAGGCTGCATCCGGCCCGTGGGTTTTAACACCTCTGATATAAATGCTCTCCCGAGAGGATTTTCCTGTTTCAATCTAGATGACCTTGAAGGACCCTTCCAATTCTACAATGTTATGATCATCACGGAGTGTCTGGGGAATGCTCCCAATAGCCAGTGGGGAGAATGGGAGAAGGAAGAGCTGCCACCACTGAGAGCAGTCAACCATCCTCCATCCCATCAGTGAATGGACACGGCAGGGCACCGCAGTGACTCCTTCCTACCCTCCCTGAATTCACCTTGTTCACTTGGGGTAGGTGGGGGCAGCCATCACCTGCCACTGCCGTCTGCTGTGCACCACTTGTGATTAGCTTTGCAGGGGGAGGAAGAGAACGGGGAGCTTTGTGCAGGGCTTTGCCTCAGAGTCTCCTGCAACCTGGCACTGGCATGGATGCCAAACTGCAGCCAAGACTTTGCAGCCCTGATCGCACTCTGGAGACACCATCACAAGTCACAAGGATCTGACTGAAGCCAAGTCAAGGAGTGAAGAAGAGAAGTAGGGAACTAGGGCATTGCATGTATCTGCAACGGGGTGGGCTCTGGCTGTGCAGAGCCCTGTTAACGTAGATATTCAAAACTGAATTTTTTCCCCAGTGATGCCATATATCTGAAACCTGATTGCCTCATGGCAAAAGCTACGGAAAAGTGTTTACTATTTTTCACCACCATAGATCAATTTCAAACGCTGTCCAACAAGTTGGTGTCCACGGAGGAAATGCACTCTTTAATTCATTGCCTTGGCCTCTTAACACATCGTAAGATAAATGAGGTTTTCTATTTCCTTTTAGTTGCTACAGTGCCATTCTTGTCCTCACAGCACTTAGTGCATAAAAAATGCTTCCATCAATACTCATTAGCGGCCTTGTCATCCACAATCTAATTACTAGTACAGTATTTAGATATACAGGCCCTCCCCTCGGGCAGTCTTCCTTCATGGTCTGTCCAACCAGGGGAAAGAAAAGGTATGAGGAATAGTAATGCAGATTCATACATTTTCACAATCAAAAGCCTATTTTTGCAGGCAAGTATGTAGCTATGTATGGACCACATGCCAGGAGAGGCTCCAGATGGCAAAGTGATTAACCATGGAACAGCGGGATTATAACTTGGACACTTCGCCGCTAGGTAAAGCAAGGAGATGAGGGTAAGGATGAGATGTGAGCATTTGTGAGATCTGAGATGGCGGAGGTGGAGACAGTGGCGCACCCAGCCCATACTCCGCTCAGGGGCCAGGTCAATGCCCTGAGCCCCCAGCGTCAGCTCCCCACCCTCTCCCTGCCTACTGACATTCCCACTGACATGCCAGACTCCATTTTGGAGCCGTATGATGGCAAGGGAGGGAGGCTGGGTCAAAACCGTCCGCCACTTCAAGAGGAGAAGCGTCTCGTTCACCACCTTCCTCCCATCCCAGGAGCGCTGTGCTTGGGGGCCCTTGCCCCCCCCCTTCACTCAGTGGTAAGCATGGAGGTATTATGTAACAGGAGGCACCCTGCCTTAAGAATTAATGCTGATGAAGTGAAGCCAGGGGGCGGGCTTAGCAGCCATGTTGGTTGACTCAAAACAATCCTCATTCCAAGCATTTCAGATTGCTTTGCTCGTACTGTTTAGGACTGAATAGTTTATTCCTTAAATAAAAACTTACAAAAATAAAAACGTGATCGTGTAGACACATTATTGGTAACCTTATTATGATTTAATATGCAATTACAAGGTTAAATTCCTCATAATTATATTACTGAACATACCTGACGAAATGCTACTTGCTGTCTATTTAAACTCAGATTGCACTATTTTGACAGACTTATTGTTTGAAATCTACACAAGCAAAAATAAAACGGTCATGCCCCATAATAAAAAATTCAGAATTTCATAAATATTACAGTAGAAAATGAAAGGCGGAAAAATAAAGTGTGAACGAGAAGGAAAGAAAAAAAAGGGGAGGGTGGGCAAAAATTAGATAAATATATAGGAAAATTACATTAAAATCTCCTCCTAACACAGGTAGTTGTCAATATGAGAGTAATTCTTTTGTACTTCTAGACTATTAAGAGTATTTTTTTAAACTTCTACACTCAACCCCCCCCCTAAAACAAATTCTGTTAACGTTCAGAATTTCGAAAATATTACCGTAGAAAATGGAAGGCGGGGAAAAAAGTGTAAACGGGAAGGGGAAAAAAGGAGGGGGGAATATATATTTTTTTACCTTCTAGACCATTAACAGTGGGTGTCAGAAAACGGTGAATAGGATTGCTAGGAACAACAAGAAATTACACAGCTTCAAAAATAATGCACTATTTCAGTGAACTGTAGTTTTATTGAACCGATGTAATGTGAATACATGAATCTTTCTGTGGAAATTAAATCCCATTTGTCGTACAGCGATTCGCACCCCCGTATGCAGAACACGCAGGCATGATTAAAGAGGTTGAGATTAACTTTTACACACGTGCAGGCAGTGATGTCATTCAGGGGGAACGGACCAGAACGGGCGTTCCGGATCCGAACGGGCTCTGTGGCTGGTTCCGGGTTCCTGACAAGTGCCAATCAAAAGTGAGTTCCTGTTCCTAAATCATTTGAATGACACCACTGCGTGCAGGGAGATTTTCATTCCTGAATTCGCGGCAATCCTCCTTCGCAGCAATGATCTGAGTCAACCATATTGGTTGACCCATGTGGCTTCAAGAAAATGATGTCATGGCGCCTCCTACCATAATACCTCCATGGTGGTAAGCATGAGTCCATGACTGGGTGGAGTTCATAAGCAGGGGGAAAGGACAGGGACATCACAGGATGGGGACGGCAAGAGAGAGATCTCTTCTCATGATCTGAGATCACAGATGGGAGGGTGATGGTGGCAGGCAAAGGAAAAATTTGTGAGCGGTGCACTTTGGTGTGCGCTGAAAAACTGTGAAAAGATATAAAGCAGTAATTCCCAAACTGTGGGTCAGGACCAGTGGTGGGATTCAGGGGGTTTGCCCAGGTTCTATAGAACCGGTTGTTAAATGGCCGGGCCCTGCCCACTTGCTTACCTTGGCTGCTTCGGGTTTTTTTTTGGCTCCGGCTATGACGTCATAGAACCGGTTGTTAATTTATTTGAATCCCACCACTGGTCAGGACCCATCAGCGGGTTGCAAGCCAATTTCAGGTGGGTCATGAAGCACACAGATCAGCCATATTGAAACTATGGGAAGATGGGTTGCTGGAAAAGGGGGAGGGCTGCGTGGTTGTTTAGCTTTTGTCAAGATTGTCAATAGGCTTTTTTGGTTTTGATTCACTTTGCTATTGGAAAATGGCTGAGATTGCTGCATTCCCAGGAGAGCAGAAGGATCTTGTGTCACAATGATGGCACTTCCAGCCATTATATCCCTTCCAGTGGGCCCCAGACAGATTGCCATTCTCAAAAGTGTGTCCTGGTGCTAATAACTTGATCCATCAGATCTCTCTCTCTCTCTCTCTCTCTCTCTCTCTCTCTCTCTCTCTC
>JAJKFI010000003.1:26628613-26680253 GCA_029204185.1 Lerista edwardsae
TCTCTCTCTCTCTCTCTCTCTCTCTCTCTCTCTCTCTCTCTCTCACACACACACACACACACACACACACACACACACAGAGGGGGGGGGAGAAGCACGTTGACAATATCTCTCTGTGGGATAATTCAGCCAATAACTGAAAGATGTGCTTCTGACTAAACTTCCTTCTTGGGAGGTTTTTGAAAAGAGTCTCTGCAAATATCCAGAAGATCTACTGAAGTCTGAGCATTCCTGTTACAGTGAAGACATTTCGATTTTCTAGCACTGGCCTTCCTTTTAACTTTCCCAGTACTGCTAACCTACATTCAAGCAGGAGACAGCGACCCAGTTTTTGATATATTGTAGACACTTCCCTTCATCAAGGCAGTGGGCGGTCAAGATCCGAAGAATGGCTTTGTGCACGGTGGAGGGAACCAAGTGCTTTGGTGCTTTGCTGGTGTTTTGCTGTCACTCTTCTCTGCAGCAGTTCCCACTGCTAAACAGGCAAGCCGATTGTTCAGCCGCACAGTAGCCTGTCTGTTTGGCAGTGAGAATGGCTGCGGAAAAAAAGGAAAGCAACACTTTGGCTGAGAACACACTGTCTTCTTGCAATGCATAAGAACATAAGGACATAAGAAAAGCCTTGCTGGATCAGGCCAAAGGCCCACCTAGTCCAGCCTCCTGTATCTCACAGTGGCCCACCAGGTACCCCAGGGAACACGCAAGACAACCAGATACTTGTATTTCGCTGCCACTCCCCTGCATCCGGCATTCTAAGATAGCCTATTACCCTTGCACCACCCCCAAGGAAGACACCAGACTGAAATTAGGATTTAACTTTATGCATGACATCCATTCTTCGGATCCCATCTTTTGCTCAGAGGAGTCGATTCGAAGCTTTCAGCAAGAAGATTTAATGCTCAATCAAGTCACATTTGTTCACACACTGCATAGTTCCTCCCTCTAAGTTGCACTTCTGTTTGGGGGGAAATCAAATCACATGTTCTGAATACTGGCCATTTGCAAGATCATTTTCAGAGCACAATCCTAAATTGGAGTTAGGCCAGCATAAAATAAGCCAGCAAAGTTTGGCCAGCACAAAGGCCACTCTCAGGGAGTCAGGGAGGATGATGCATGTCTGCGTGCTGGCCTCCCTGACTCCAACAGTGGTCCAAACATACTTTATTGTGGCCCTTGTGCCGGCCAAGCTTTGTTGGCCTAACTGTGCCAGCCAAACTCCAGGTTAGGATTGCACCCTCACTTGCAGGTCTGCGTTGTTTAGTTATCATACCTTTACCTTGAGATGGTGTTGCGATTGTCATAGGCAGCCTGCCTAGGCAGGTGTCTGGGAAAGTTGGGTTTTGACACGGGCAGCTCAATCCTATCTTGGGTAGGAGCAGGCAGGCCAGCTGGCCTGTGCTGCCTCCTGCCCAAGGTAGAAGGCAGCTGGAGCTCATCGCAACTGGCACTGGGAACTCCAGATGGCCAGCACAGCCAGCACCACTTGCCATTTCCAGCAGCCATCATGCACCGTGGCTACTGGAAAGATATCCTTTCCAAAGCATGGGGAATCTCACCATGGGGGGCATTCGTGGGGCTTTTACCCCAAGGCTCCAAATGCCAAAACCATAATTGCAAAATTGGATTATTTGCTGTTTCTTCATCCATAACTACAATTTTTAGTTATACTTTCTTGGCAACAAGAATCATCATTTTGTTGTTCTCTGTCCTTTGCCCTTGCAAGTGTCTTTGGTACAAGAACATAAGAACATAAGAAGAGCCCTACTGGATCAGGCCAAAGGCCCATCCAGTCCAGCTTCCTTTATCTCACAGCGGCCCACCAGGTGCCCCAGGGAGGCATGAGACAACAAGATGCTTGGATCCTGTTGCCACTTCTTGCACCTGGTACTCTGAAGTAGCCTACTACTAATGTACGGAGGTTACAACCCATCATTGCCTATAGCCCACAATGGACTTTTCTTCCAGAAATCCATCCAATCCCCTCTTAAAGGCATCTAGACCAGATGCCATCACCACATCCTGTGGCAAAGAGTTCCACAGATTAACCACCCACTGGGTATAAAAGTACGTCCTTTTATCTGTTTTAACTCTCCCAACCCTCAGTTTTAGCGGATGCCCCCTGGTTCTGGTGTTTTGAGAAAGGGAAAAGAACATCCCTCTATCCCTTCCGTGCATTATTTTGTATGTCTCAATCATGTCTCCCCTCAGGCGCCTTTGTTCTAGGCTGAAGAGCCCCAAACACTGCAGTCTTTCTTCATAAGGGAGGTGCCCCAGCCCCCTAATCATTTTCGTCACTCTCTTCTGCACCCTTTCCGGCTCCACTATGTCCTTTTTGAGGTGTGGCGACCAGAAATGTACGCAATATTCCAGGTGTGGCCTTACCATCGATTTGTACAATGGCATGATAATATTGGCTGTTTTATTCTCAACCCCTTTTTTAATTACCCCAAGCATGGAATTGGCCTTCTTAATTGCTGCCGCATACTGGGTCGATACCTTCATTGAATTGTCCACCAGCACCCCAAGATCTCTCTCTTGAGCTAATACAACTAATTTACCGTAATCTGTTCTAATCTAACTAAGGGTGCAATTCTAGCCAACTTTCCAGCACTGACATAGGTGTGCCAATTGGGCATAGTCTTCATTCTGCAGCGGAGTTAAAGTGACAGAGGCCTCCACAAGGTAAGGGAATGTTTGTTCCCTTACCAGTGCTGGAAAGTTGATTAGGATTGCACCCTAAAAATACAAATTTATTCAGCTAGCTGTAGTAAATGACTGCTAGCTGTAGTAAATACAAATTAGCAATTGTTATTTGATAAACATCAAGAATACATTTATGGGATACCGTATGTTTCAGTCATTTACCTGCAGATTCACATTTTGAAGGATGAATAATACCTGAGAACAAAAGAAACGTTCTTGGAAGTCCTGGATACCTGGTTGTAATAATTTGCCACCAGAGTAGTGTTTTTGTTATTCTTGTTGCTGTTGTTTTTAGTAGTAGTGAATATCACCTACAATTTTAGTATCTTGTCTTGATGTATTTATCAGTGTGAGATTGCATCAGATATATTCCTGCTTCACCATACACCTGATATATCATTTATTTTTACAATGTTCCAGTACCAATTTAAGACAGAGAACAGGGAAAGAGCAGTGTGATATACTGAGTTGTGGAATATTTCCCATCCATCACAGAGACTCCACCAATACACTGACAGTCTACACACCTATTTTATATTTTAGCATCATTCCAACTGCATATTTGCAGACCAGCGTTTGCTGAAACACTTTTCTTGAACTTGGCCATTGTTCCCACAGAAACTCCTGGAATACTAAACAACTCCTTCACAATGGTTTAGAGAATAAGGATGTGATAGTATGTCTAGACAGGAACTACTTTACTGCAGTCATACAGTTTCCATGCTGCTCAGGTAAAATGTGAATTTCTGCATCCAAATCAGGGTTTAAAAGGTATTCATAGGATGAGGTGGCCCATCAAGTGCCATGTCAAATTTTCTTGAAGTAAATGTGTGCGTGCGTGTGTGTGTGTGCGTGTGTGTGCGTGCGTGTGTGTGCGTGCATGTGTGCGAAGTCACATGTGGAAATTCAAGAAGTGGTGTTCCTACAGATGGGGGAAAATGCTAAGTTTGCAGGATTCTGAGCTCCTGTGTAAAGTGTTTCTTCCCCCTCACCTTCAGGGCAATTCATGGCTTAGAGGCTTTGCTCTCCAAGCCACAAATGGCTCTGAGGGCCAAAGGGAGGGGCCGCATTACACAGGAGCTGCAGGCAACCCATGCAGCGCCTCCCTAGTGTCGGCCAAAGCTGGCCTGTGCGAAAGAGGCGCCATGACAGGGTGGCACGGAGATTGGTGGGCGAGAGGGAGAGTGTGGGCGAGACTTGGGCAGGACGTGGGTGGGCTTGGGAGGTTTAGCAGGCGCAGATCCGAGGAGCACATAGGGGAGGCTGGAGCCTCCCCTAAGGTAAGGGAGAGCATGCTGCCTTGCCACGAGAGGCTCCAGCCTCCCCCTACCCAGCGTTGGATATGGCGCTGGCCGGCCAGCCTTGCCATTCTGGCGCTGGGTAGGATTGCGCCCTTAATTGTCTCACATGTACAGTTCCAATGGTGAAGACACTAAATTGAGATTATTGATGTGGATGTGCTGATATGGCACTGCTAAGTGGTTGGCATCATGATGGGTGTCATCAGACATCAGCAAGATTGGGCACTGCTGAAGACCCATGTGCATCAGAGGGCCTACCTGGCCACCAGACTCCAAACAGCAAGACCCTGTGTGTTGCCGTCACTGACCCAAATAGCCCTGACAGTGAATTGGGAGAGGCCACTTACATAGTACATTGCAGTGCCTGCTATACTTACTCCACTGTCCCCTCTGGCTATGCTATTGGCCATACCTTCACAGATTCATATGGAATGCTCCAAAATAATGGACAGAGCCGTACTGAGCTCGCAGAGTGCCCGGGGTGAGGCAACATCACCACACCTCCAGCGCTCTTGCCCCACCCTGTGTGTCGCCCGGCCACACCTCCCCGCACCCAGAATCACTCCATTTAGGAGTGATCCAATTGCACCAGAGGGTGGGAGGGCTGGAAAGAGCGCAGGTTTTTCCACTCTGCTGTTCCCCACTGCAACTAGCGCCTGCTGCGCCCACTTCCCCTGTGGCACCCTCCCTACGCCTTTGATCATGGATTAAGATTAATATTCCACAGCCAAAAATCTCACATATGTGTCATGAATAAGGAAATCCACATGTGTTTGTATCCAAATGTGCACTTATGTTGTGGGAAATGTTCATTTTTAACATGGGTTCTTGCACATTTAGCCTGAGCTTCAGATTTCTCTTTTCAGATGTTCTCCACTTTTGACTGAACATGAAAGGTCAACATCCTTAATCCTAAACAGCACAGTTAGCCCCATTGTACACAGTAGGATGCAGTTGTGAATCAACATGGATGGGATTGGACTGCTGGACTTCCTTAAAGATATTCCCCTCTTTCTCTTGTTACTTTCCAAGTTTTCATGAAAAGGGTGTAATTTTCAGCTTCTGAGAAAAATCTAGCTGTGGGTGGTAACGCGAAAAGTTTGTCAGCGAGATGACTCATATAATGTTGTCCTTTCTTTTTAACTGAATTTAGTGCCATTTGAGAGATATGATCTTGACATCAATGAAGACTGAAGACTGAAATGCTGCTTCGATAGAAGAAAAAGCAGCAGGTTCTCCCAGAACACAATACCTCTCTCTCTATATATATATCAGTCTGCCACGCAGAAAGTCTTTTCACAAAAGACAAAATAGTACGGTCTGAATAACGTTTCTGTTAAACCCTGTTGCTCTTATGGTTGGTTATGGAAGAGATGCAGTCTTACAGAATCAAATTGTACCAACTCTGGCCTATAAACAAAGTTCACTCATTCGCTATCATTGTTCTACATGCAAAAATTGCTACATATATTTAGACCAGCAATTTTCAACCACTGTGCCACGGCACACTGGTCTATAAGTGGGATTTGGGAATTTGGGGGAGGCTCATTTTTAGTAGGGTCATGGGGGGTGAGCCCCCACCAGCAGCACAGTGTGCCGTGTCAATTATTGAAAAACTGCTGGTGTGCCTTTTAGCACAATTTTAGCACCGTGCCAGTGTGCTGTGAGAGGAAAAAGGTTGAAGATCTCTGATTTAGATCTTTTATATATAAATAAAGCAGCTCTGCTCCTCAAACCTTTTGCAGTTAAGAAAATATCTTATTTCTCATATCGGCAACTCATACTGAATAAAAAAAGAATTCCAGCAGGAAACATGGTCCCTGCCATCTTACCTCATTAGAAAGGAACAGCTTCATTAAAATTCAAAAGCACTAGGTGTAAGTTCACTTCACCCTGAAGATCACCTGGATGATCAAATCAATTCAACAGCCCAAATGGGAAAAGGGATAAAGAACTGGCCTCTCATCAGCATTGGCTGAAAGCTGGAAAAGCAATTTGCTTCTCTAAGGTTAAATGCAACCTAAAGAGTGGTTCAAAAGCTATCATTGCTTTCAGTCTTTGTGAAGCAGAGTGAGTCACTTAACATTTTCAAAGGATAATTTCCAACTAAAGAGGCATCTTCCAGCTTGCCAATCTGCTGATGCTAGTAATGACACACATAATGCAATTCACTGTCGGAACTGAAGGTAGTTTTGAAATGTTTTTGGTGGGTGCAATTTAACTCCATTATGTTCGTCCGGAGATTTGCTACTGACTTCAGTGGAAGATGGAATGCACTGTCTGACCCCAAAATTTGGGTACTGTAAAGATGACTGTTCAATCACCTTTATATGGTGTGTCCTGTACAAGTGGCCAGACCAAAGTGGTGGTGCTGCATATCCAGTCCTTGTCCAGTAGTAGGTTCAGTCCCTGGTAACTCTTTAGCCTCCAAAGATCCATTATATAGACAATGTTGCAGGGAAAATAGCACTGAACTAAATAAATAGACATTCTGACTTTGGTAGCTTCCTATGAATGGAATTATGACTTGGCTTGGTGTCACTGCTACATGTTACACACAACACAACTTCGCATACAACATTGCCAGAACCTCACCGGAGCGCCAATTTTTCCACATGCATAACTATATGCAAACATTGGCTTGGGACCCAATCCTATCCCTCACTAGTCTGCTTACTGTGACAGCCCTGACCGAGAATGTGTTAGTAGGAAGGGCAACCCAGACAGCCCAGGAAAGGTAAGTAGAAGTCTGCCTACCCTCCAACAGGTCTCCTTGGAGCTCCTTGGAATGCTATCCAATAGGGGATAGGATCTTGACATGAGCCACTGCCACCAAGATCTTCCCCCTTCCATCCCTGAACTGCTGTTGACTTGGTTGACTGCCTTCACCAAGCTGCCCTTGATCTTCCCCCTGCCCTTGATCTTTTCCTGTTCTGTTCCCCTTGACTACTGGTGGCAGCACAGTCTGGAAGAGGATCTGCACGCCATTGTCGCCCATCCAGCTGTTGGCCCTGGCAGCCACAGCTCACAGAATGATGGAGCTACCTTTGCACTGTCATTTCGGGGCTTATGCTGACAGATCATGAGATAAACATAAGCCTCAGATAGGACTGTGTCCTCAGTCCTGTGTTTTGAAGTAGGCCATACAAGCTGTTCCCAACAAGCTATAGCTTTCAACTTAAACTGCCACCGCAGACCCAAAAATGGTTGTTTCTGATCAGCAGCAAATGGCTCACACAATTGGCACATTATGAACAATGCACAGTAGGTTAAACAGCAACCACATGCTTTGTGATCACACGGAATAGCTTAGAGTTTGCACCAACTTCTACAAAAGAGGACGCAATCCTTTTGCTTTTGCATGTTTGTTTTTTCTTGTACAATCACAATGGACAAAGCCCAGAACAGTTATTTGTGAAGACACAAGTTGATCTTATGCAAAGCACATTACCAGGAAATTGCACTTATTACAGTTTGCAGTATTAAAATAGAACAATAGTGTTGAGCAATAACCCTTCAGATAAGCAGATACAATCTTATGAATAAGTAATAGTACCATTATTACACTTCTATTTACGTAAGTGATTAAAGATGTAATAATAAGCATTGGTGGGAAAGTGACTATACACATTAACTATTCTGAAAGTATTGCAATGCAAAACAGGCCAGCAAAATAATTTTTTTAAAGCTGTTTCAGAATATTGTACAGAGTGATCCTGTCCTCAAATTACATCTTATCGGTTCAGCGGAGACCAACTACAGTGCAGCGCTTTCCCTCTCAGAACTTATTTTCTTCATCATTCAATCCACCTGGGCATTTGTCATAATTATTGATGTATTCATTTGTTGCATTTCTGTCCCCCCCCCTCGCCACACTCAGGGCGCAATCCTACTGTACTGTATACTGTGCTGGAATGGCGAGGCTTTGCACTCCCAGGTGCAAAGGCACATTTGTGCTCTTACCGAAGGGGAGGCACCAGCCTCCCCTATGCGCTCCTTGGATCTGCGGCTGCTAAACAGCAGGCGCAGATCCAAGGAGACCGCGAGGCCCGAATCGGGGCCACGCAGCCTCCCGAATGGGTTTAGGATTCAGCCTTATGGCCAAATGCCAAGCCCGCCCTTTTCCCCTAACTGTGCTGGCCTAATTCCAGGATAGGATTGCACCTTCACTCATGCCAGAAGACAAAATATCAAAAAAGTTGTGGGGAGGGGGAAATAATCATTTTCTTTAAACAAAAAGGAATAAAAACATAATTGAACAAAAGAGGGTTAGCAAGTACACATCGTAAAATTCAGGCTGAAAAAAGATCCCAACAGCCAGGTCTTCAGCAATTGGGAAAAGGAGTCGATAAAAGAGGTGGGTGGGGAGGCCAAAATGATCTTTTGAGATAGGAAGCTCCGTATTCTGAGTGCCTCCACAGGGATATCAGTGGATGTTGAGACTCAGGATCTAACCAAGACCAATGGCAAAGGCAAGCCTGTTTTTCTCCAGGAATGGGCATGGCTAGTAGTGCTCCTCCTTCACAGAATGCAGCATACACCCCATTGAAACTGCTGCATCAGGGCTGGAAAACTGGATAGGATTTGGCCCTTATTCTAATCTGTCATAGGCGAATCCAGGGCTGGCCTTAGGAGCTGTGGGGCCCAATGCAAAACATTTTTGTGGGGATCCCCATCTCTGCGGGACCCCACCTAGTCACCAGGATGAGCAGCAGTGACGAGGCACCTGGCAGCAGCATCACTGCCAACTGCTTCTAAGGGGAAGGGGGAATTTCAAGCCAATCAGAGCCTGATTTCAAGCCAATCAGGTGTGAGGGCCGTCCAATAGCAATGCTCCACTTGCCCACTCTCCTCACAATGCCTCAGCATGGAAGATTTCATGCTGGAGTATCAGCTACAGAGTGAGGAGCTGACTGTGGCTGCAAGTATTCTGCAGCGGGGCCCTTCCAAGCCAAATTGCCCTAAGGCCGACTCTGGGCACATCCATATCTAGTGGGAACTCATGTATACATTATGTTTCCCTCCCCAAAGATGACAGCACAGGACATCCTTCTCAATTACATCCAGGACTTGGACTGTAACTGTGTGAAAAAGAGAGATGAAACAATAAACATACTTTGTGTTGTACAAAACGTTTCAGAGTACAAAGTAATCCTGGTGAGTTTAATTTTACACACCAATATTCATATGCACCAATATTCATATGCATCAGCGTTTTGACTGAGATTTAGCTGCTACCTCCCAATCTTTATTCCCAAAGGCGCTAGAATACATTGCACTGTTAATTTTTAACATGTCTTGGGGGACTTCTTGGAGAAAGAATGAAAGTGTATAGGTTGATTAATGACAATCGGTTTTCAACAACTTCCCAGCTGTGCAAACAACTTCAGCACACATTTACTCAGCTTTCACAAATCTAGGCTGAGATCCGTGAACAAACACGACCAGCCAGAGCTCAAGGCTTGACCTTGAATAAGTTGTGAATGGGAAATGAACATCTCATCGAGCGCTGATTCATGAATGGGATGTACGTATCGAATCTTTCAAAGATGTATGCATGCCCATGCTAATGTCTGCATAACATTCCACTGAGACATTCTCCTGCATATGCCCTATGGAAATGAATTGCAACTGCATATAAATATTCCCATGCATTTTCACAGGGTGTATGTTGGAGAATCTGGTGGGTGGAAGCTACCTTCAACTAGGACTGTTCACACATAAAGCTGCTACACATTTGCATGTAAATGATTATAAAGGTAAAGGTTTCCCCAGGATCGAATGGTCTAGTTGTGACCAACAGTAGTGGGAGGTGCTCATCTCCGTTTCTAAGCCTGAAGAGCCAGTGTTTGTCCTGAGGACAAGCTTCCGCGGTCATGTGGCTGGCATGATTATACGCCATAGCAGATGGAACGCCATTACCTTCCCACCGAAGTGGTACCTATTTATTGACTTGCATGTTTAGGTGCTTTCGAACTGCTAGGATGGCAGGAGCTGGGACAAGCAACAGGAGCTCACTCCATTGCGTGGTCTTGAACTGCCAACCTTCCGGTTAGCAAGCTCAGCAACAACGGTTTAACCCGCAGCGCCACCACGTCCCTTCCGTAAATGATTATACTGGGTTAATATTTACTGAACAACAATCCATATGCATTCTATCTACATTAAGGGCGCGATCCTAACCTGGAGTTAGGCCTGCACAGTTAGGCCAGCAAAGTTTGGCAGGCACAAGGGCCACCGTAAAGTATGTTTGGACCACTTTCGGAGTCAGAGAGGCCAGCACACAGATGTGTGACATCCTCCCCATCTCAGAGAGTGGTCAAAATGCACTTTATGGTGTCCCTTGTGCTAGCCAAACTTTGCTGGCCTATCTGTGCCGGCCTAACTAATTCTATTTCTGAAAAGGGCTATGAGAACTCCTGGGGATCAGCATCAATTCTTTGCATCACTGACATCTACAAATGAACGTTCCACTGAACAAAGCAGGATTTGGACCGCCAAGTGGGGACTAGAACGCATGATGGGTTTGTGCCCTAAATGGACTATGTGAATTACATTACCCATTACAGACTAACAGTGAGGGCACAATCCTAAACTGAATTAGACTGGCATAAGGTATGGACTGACGGTTGAGCTGCTGGTAATGCATGAAGCTAAGCAGGAAAATCTGCATTACCAGCAGCTCAACCATCAGTCCATACCTTATGCCAGTCTAATTCAGTTTAGGATTGTGCCCTCACTGTTAGTCTGTAATGTGTAATGTAATTCACATAGTCCATTTAGGGCACAAACCCATCATGCAAATGTGTAGCAGCTTTTGGATGGGAGACGAATGCCAGGCTGTGACAAGCTGCAGTTATCTTGTGGTGGCAGAACAGAGGCGCTGTGGAGCTGATTAGCTGATTAGCTGATTAGCTCACCGCAAGCGAGAGCTGCAGTGGAGTGTGTGAGGAGGCCAGCCGGCAAAGAAGGGAATACGACCTTGAGGACCTGTCCAGGCTTGACCTGCGATTGCCTGCTGAGGCTTGATGGCAGGCAGCCAAAAGGAGAGAACCACACTGTGAAGGCAACATCTGGGCCTGAGGATTGGCAGATCACAAGAATACTGTAGATTTGTAAAAAACCCATTGAAAAAAATGGTGGTTTAGACTTGCCTGCTCATGTAAACCACCTTGGTCATTTGCTTTGGCATGGGAAAGGCGGGGTATAAATTCTTCAAATAAATAAATAAATAAATAAATAAATAAGCTAAGCCAGCAAAGTTTGGCCAGCACAAGGACCACAAGGATCACAAGGACCACTCTCAGAGTCAGAGAGGCCAGCACACAGACGTGAGCCATCCTCCCTGGCTCCGGGAGTAGTCTAAACACGCTTTATGGTGGCCCTTGTGCTAGCCACACTTTGCTGGCTTATCTTATGCCGGCCTAACTCTAGTTTAGGATTGCGCTCTGAGTGTAACCCAGTACACAGAGAGGAATGGGTTAAGATGTGAACAGCTCTACTGAGTCAAGGCATTGGCACATCAAGCTCAGTATTGTTGGTGCAGCTTGTCTACAGTTCTCCTTTGGATGGGAATCTTTGCCCTCTCTGGGGCTACTAGGGGTTGAACCTGGGCCTTTCTGCATGCAGGGCATACAGTCTATCACTGACCTACAGGCTCCCGCCGTATCAGTTTTCATTGCAGTAGGAACAAATATACCTTATTGTCAAACTGCGTACGTTTGAAATTGTGAAGATGATGGGCCCAGTCCTGAGATGCTTGCATGCAACATATGATACATCAGCAAAATATCCCATCATGCATTCTAGTCCCCACTTCCCGGCCCAAATCCTGCTTTGTTCTGTGGAACATTTGTTTGTAGATGTTGGCGATGCACAGAACTGATGCTGATTCCCAAGAGTTCTCAAAGCCCCTTTGAGAAATAGACTACAGAGTAACAAGCCATGGGCGAGGGGTACACACAAATGTCTTTTATATGTTGCATGAAAGTAATGTCAAAAGCAGTAAAACAAAATATCTAGCACAGAGGTTACCATAATATTAATTAATGATTTGCACTGGCTAACGTTCCTTCTGCGCACACGCCATCCCTCTGATCATCAGGTAAGTAAGCAATAAATAATTCATGGCGTTTCAGCAGAGCAAACATGTTGGGGGAAGTTAAAAAGGTGAGGCACTTTTAAATCAACATCATAAAGTTTGCCCGTGTGTATTCTGAACTGACCACATTCCAGTTTCTTTCTTCCTTCCTCTTCTATGAATGCTCTCTCTCTCTCTCTCTCTCTCTCTCTCTCTCATCACCCAGCCAATACAGTACCTTAAATGTGTGCTGCACTCTTTTGCATTACAATGATTCAGAGCCCAATCCTAGCCTGGAGTTAGGCCGGCACAGTTAGGCCAGCAAAGTTTGGCCAGCACAAGGGCCACCATAAAGCACGTTAACATCACTCTTGGAGTCAGGGAGGATGGCACACATCTGTGCGCTGGCCTCTCTGATTCCAAGAGTGGTCCAAACATACTTTACGGTGTCCCTTGTGCTGGCCAAACTTTGCTGGCCTAACTGTGCCGGACTAACTCCAGGCTAGGATTGGGCTCTTCAGTAAGCATGTAATCATATATTATATGCTATGATCTTGGTCCTAGAGCCATGTCTACGGCGGAGGATCCATTGTTTCTCAAAAGCAAGTACTGTTTTCCTTGCTGGTATGAACCGTGGGTGAGCAAAACTCATTAACAAAACCTTGGGAGGAAACATGTAGTCCTTTTGTGGGCTAATTTTTCATTGTGAATATACAGATTTATAAAGAGAGAAGCCCTAGCTTGCTGGAAGTTCAGTCTTGGCATCTTGGAGTAGAACAGGGGAAAATTCCCCTCTGGAACCACTCAGAGCCACTATCAACCAACCAGTATCAGCGCTGAACTGACAAATGGTCTGACTTAGAATAAGAGCACAATCTAGAATAAGAGCACAATGCATGTCTACTCAGAAGTAACTCCCATTGTGTCCAATGGGGCTTACTCCCATGAAAGTGTGTATAGGATTTCAGCCTCAGGCTATTTCTTATCAGTGCAGTTCAGTGGAGAAAATATATAATTTAACTCATTTTCAGCTTCTCACACCAGCCCCCCCTCTCCTCTCTCTCATTCTCCCTCCCTCCCCGCCCCTGCCCAGTTTGTTCCTGATTTGGTACTTTATAATCAAGTCACAAACTGATTTTGCAATGTTGTCATGGTAGATCTAGAGGCAGGGATCTCCATACCACTCAAGCACACTTAGGTGCATCCAATAGCACAGCTCCTCTCCAGGGCCTTTTCAACCAGAAGTAATGCTAAAAGCCTTTCTGGAGGCGGCAGTAAGCCTCCAGAGGTCCCATGGACACTGCGCACAGTATGCCTGGACCTCGGGAGGGCCTTGGAGGGCAGGTCGCGGCTCAGGTGGATGGGCAGGCGGTGGTGGTGCTACTGCCTTGGCCCCTTTAACCCCCAGGAATCAGGTTAGGCTCCCCCCTGTGGCCTGAGAGACCTAGGCAGGATCCTAACCCCTGGCCCAACCAGTGTTACACAGGCAACTCAGATTTGCACCTGCAAAAGTGCTGGTGCAGTTTTGAGTGGTCTCATAAGGCTGGCTGGTACACAACACAAGGGGAATATAATCCCTTTAATCCAAATTGTGCCCCAGCCTGCTCCTAGCCTGTAGGTCCCAGTGTGCCCTAGATATTATACTACAAATGAAGAACTACAAATAATTCCACATAGGGAGGGTGTGAAGAAAAATTAAAGAGAAAAATCAATGGCAGTTGACAGTTTGTCAGCTTCCTACACCTTTACTTATAATAACAAACTGTGTGGAGCAAACATCCCACATGGATGAGAGATTCTTTCTGCTTTTGTAAACTAAGAAGTTGTGCTCAGGAAATTGTGGCAGATTGGCAGGAGGAACTCGGGCCATGTCTACCTTTCCTGTTTTATGGATAAGTAGAAAGGTCACTAAACAATCTGAGTCTGCCTCTGCTCTGTTGATGATCAGCAGCTGCCAAAAATGGGAGGACCATTAAAAACATTTTTAATATTCATTTTATTTCTGGGCTTCGCTGGTGAAAATAACAGCATATGACCAGATTATTGTGACAAGAACTGCATTTTGAAAGGAAGGGGAGAATCACGTTCTCAGTCGAGGAATGAATTCCTAATATATATGTGTGTGAGGCAACAATCTTCATCTGGCCAGTTCTCAAACAATGAACTTGGGAAAACAATGTCAGAAATGTAAGAGGAACAGATTTGAACATTCTAAAGCAATGCTTCTCAAACTATGGGTTGGGGGGGGGTGTCCACTTGGTCAGGTGGAACGTGGAAAGCTGGGAGCAGCCATCTTGGAAACTGCAGATCTTACTCTTGCTATATTTCTTTTGTGAGCATTAGAATTTTCAAGTGAGGGTTTTTAAAATTTTGTTTTTAGTTCAGTGCTTTTACATAATATTTTTGTCCTAATCTTGCTTTCTGTCAGGGAACTTTTATGGTTGTGCAGTTGCTGCAATTCAAGAATGCCAGTTTGCATTACAGGAGTGTCATGGGATTATATCATAATTACGGCACTTCCTGTTTGATGATGTCACGTCCGGCTATGACATCATTTCCAGCTTAATGGCATCACTTCCGGTGGGTCCTGACATGAGTGCCATTCCAAAAAGTGGGTCCTGGTCTAAAACATTTGAGAACCACAGTTCTACGGTATCTGATCACAGACACAATAAAATATTGACATATTTCACATGAACATAGCACTATGGTAGAGTAAATTCTGCACAGGTAGATGTCACCAGGGGCAGAGGAAGGGTGTTGCAAGGGGTGACATGGGCAATGGGTGCCAGGAGTGGCGGGGCGCCAGCAGCAGCGGGGTGCCATTGCGCGGACGAACCCGCGTGCTGTTTGGCCCACCCACCCTCCCTGGTGTCTTTTTCGCTCCAAAATGGAGCTATTCCAGGTGCAGGGAAGCGTGGCTGGGTGGCGCATGGGGGCGGGGCGACGTGCTGGGGGCGCGGTTTTGTCACCCAGCCATGGGCACGCTCTGGGCTCCATTTGTCCCTAGATGTCACTTCCCAGCATCTTCTGGCAGGCCTGGGACAAATTCTTCCCCAAATCTCAGAGACCTGATTTAAGAAGATGAAGGCAGCTTCCCATGAGATTGTCTCAAACCTACAGGCAAAGCCAATGCTGGCCTTTAAATTTTGTATAGGACACCTTTTCAGGGAATTTTTAAAATAGTTAAGGCTGCAATCCTATACACATTACCAAGGAGAAAGCCCCATTCAGTTCAATGGGACTTACTTCTGAGTAGTCACGCATCTGAGTAGATTGCATCGATGATGATGGCGGTAGTTGCATTTTCTTTGGAATGAGCATTTTCAGGATCATTTATGTCTGCCATTTTTATGTTATCATGGCTATAAGAAAGCAATTTACGTTACTGGAGCATGAAAATAACCCAGCTAACATTCTTGAAGAGCTGACACTACATGAATTTCAAGCAAAAGATAAACACCTTGGGTGAAATTGTCGCTAACTATAATTTTCATCTTTCATGTCAGGCCTCCTTTGCGCAGCCACCCTCCAAATTGTAAATAACAGTTAGCTTAAACACAGTCACGGTGAGCCACAGCTATATTTTGCAGCAGTCAACTTTGACATCATACCATTCCCCTAAATACCCCGCCTAACCTGTTACACAAACCCCCAGTAGAGATCTATAGCTAGAATGAAATACACACAAGTGTTTCCCAGGAGCAGGTTTTTGGAATGAATTCTCTCTCTCTCTGGAGTTGGTAAAAAATGAGTGTTGATGTTCTGAATGCAATTGGGATTCGAGCATTTCAGCCCTACATCTGTTGAACTGCTCAATGGCAAATCTCACACACTTCATATTCCATCATCTCAATAGGAACTTGATGCTACTGGAGAATTCTGAAGTCCTCTCAGGTTATGTTAGAAAAATACCTTTGAAGGATTTCACTTTCAAGTGCAATTTCAGCAGAAAGGCTGCGAGTGAGATGGCAAAACCAGCCCCATGCCTCCCAAGCTGTCACTGTTGTGCTTGTCTTTGGGACAAATTGGTCACTTGAGGATTGGGAATGAGATGTTTCCTGCTCCCGTAGCAGCGTGCTTTATATCTTTACTTGAAAAAGGAGCCTATTATAGTGAGGAAGGCAGGGAGGAAGCTGGATGAGAAGGGAAAATGGGATTTAAAAACGTCTGCTGCCTAGATCAACCCCCAACTTTTCGTATTGCAGTAGCTCCTCAATTGTTTGGATACATGCACAGTGTGCATGGTTGCAATCAGTCCCCAAATCTGAATGGTAACAATGAGTCACATCCAAATCTTATCGAGGATGCTGTGGCATCTCCAAATCCAGGGGCCAATTAGGCAAACAATCCTGCCAATGCTAAGCTCTTTTAAGTCCTATTGATTTCAGTGGAATTGCTAAGTATACACTTAAACCTTGTCCATTGTACCCAATGTTCAAGATGTTTTACTTTGGGGGATTATGCCTTCAGAGTTCATCTTTAACAGCTGTCCTCTGTTATTTATTAGGTCCATAATCCGAAACCTATGACATGCTGAGATTCTTTCAGACTCCTCTGAAAGAGCTCCAAGTTAATTTATGAACCAATCCATTAACTTCCTTTAAGCGAGAAGAGTCACTTCAAAACCTTTCTTCCAAATGAAAAAGAAATGTATCTGACAATACGATTCTGGCAGACAGACAGCACTTTCCATTTAGGCTCATCACTACTCAGCTGTGCAGTGAAATGTATCATCAGGACTAGTAGAAAAGTGGAGAAAAAGATCTCTAGTAGAAGTGGGAGGCCGTGGATGCCCTGGACTACACAGATGTTTGCAATTTGTTGTGGTTTGCATAGAGAAAAGTGTGTAAAAATTTCAGCTGGTGACAAAGAAAACACTGCAGAGTAATAATAGACACATCTCCGAATGCCTCCTTCCCAACCAGATGGTGTGCCTGCCTGTTTTCCCCAAGTGTCCCATAGATCAGTGGTTCTCAAACCTTTTAGCATCAGGACCCACTTTTTTAGAATGACAATCTGTTTGGGACCCCCAGAAGTGATGTAATTCTGGAAGTTTTGTCATTGTGACGGCAGAGCCTTCTCCTTCTGAGAATGCAGCAATAAGTAGGGTTATTTCTCTGCCATTTTCCAATAGCAAAGTAGGATCGCAATCCTAACCTAGAGTTAGTTCTGGCACAAGTTAGGCCAGCAAAATTTGGCTGGCACAAGGACCACTGTAAAGCACATTTGGACCATTCTCAGGGTCAGGGGGCAAGGCACACATCTGTTTGCTGGTCTCTCTGAATCCAAGAGTACTCTAAAAATACTTTTCGGTGTCCCTTGTGTCTGACCTAACTGCTGGCAAACTGGTACCAGACTACATCCAGATTAGGATTGTGCTCTGAATCAAAAAGAAAAAAAGCCTATTTACAACCTTGACACAAGCAAAACAACCACACAGCCCTCCCACTTAATTTTTATTTAGTTTAAATACTTTAAAAGTGTCCTAGGTAGGTGATACAGTGTCAGCAGATGTAGCCACAGTATTATTTCTCATTGGATAAGTAATCTGTTTTAATCTCTGGAAAATACCTTAAGCAGCAAATTGCGGTGTTTTGTGTTTTTATTTGGATAGTTTAACCCCCAAAAGGCAGTGTTTTGTGTTTTTAATGCATTTTTAACAAAACTAACAAACATTCAGTATGCAGAAGTCAGTATCGTAACTGTACAACTCCAGATTTCCTGCAAATACTAATCAAGGTAACTGGATTATGGTTTTGTGTTATTCTGCACTCTGGTCAACTGACCCCCCAAGAGATTGCAATCCTATACAGACTTTCCTGGGAGTAATATCATGAACACAACAGGATTTACTTCTGAGAAGACATGCATAGGATTGTGATGAAAATCAGGTGCCTTCACTCTCACTGAGATGGCAAGTCTGGACCAAAGGATCATATTATTTTCACCAAAAAAAATTCTCTCCATATTGAAAACTGGATGTTAGGAAGAAGGATTCTAACCTAGTTCTCTCTGAAACACACATTTTTCTGGGCGGGGAATGTTATTTTTTATGGACAGATGCACCAGCATGTTGGGACTCAGCTAGAGTTTGAGTCATGGAGCCCAGACACAAGATTGCCACCTCAGCAAGAACTATGCCATTATTCTTTGCTGTTTCAGAGCTTCAGTTCTGAACGTGGCAAATTATAAACAGCCTGGCTTTCCGTGTCCAAGAATTCAGCTGACCCATCCTGGCTTCTGAATATTACTGTCTGCGATGTACTGAACTACAGTAAAGTACTATTACTGCCCCATAAGGACACTAACAACACTTAGGAGGTTCTCTTGTGAGAGGCCACCCCACTCCATTGGATTTAGATTTCTCTATGTACCGGAATGCCACTTATCAATTTGTCTCTTAGGAAATAACAATTGTTTTCCAAATTTAGATTACCTCAGGAAACAACAATTAGAATACTATAGCCATAAATTATGGAACAATTAATGCAGTTCAAAGAATTTCATATATACAAAGACTGTGCTACAGGAGTGGTTCCCAAACTGTGAGCCGCGTCTCCCTGAGGAACCATGGAAACCAGCCAGGGGAGCCGCAAATTCACACAAAAAACATGCCGTCCTATACCATGTGTAGAGGTCCCTAATGGGGAGCTGCAGCCAGTGGTCCAGTGGGTCAAGGGAGCCACCAGTTGAAAATGTTTGAGAACTGCTGTCCCAGAGGCGGAGGAAGGGTGTAGCCCGAGGTGGCGCAAGCCATGGGCGCCGGCAGCGGCAGGGCGGCGAGCGCCATTGCACAGAGTCCGCAGACTAACCTGCGTGCTGTCTGGCCCACCCGCCCTCCCTGGCGTCCATTCCGCTCCAAAATGGAGCTATTCTGGGCGCAGGGAGGCATGGCTGGGCGGCGCACGGGGGCGGGGCAACGTGCTGGGGGCGCGGTTTTGTCTCCCTGCCATGGGTGCACTTGGGGCTCCGTTTGTCCCTGCGCTGTCCTGCAGGGAAACCTTATTTGTTTGCTTATAAGATTTCTGTACCACTTTTCCCCAGGCTAAAAGTGTGAAGCTCAAAGCAGTTTACAACATAGTTAAAAAGATACATAGTAAAACATACAGATAAACAGTACAATATTCTGAAGAGGAATTAAGAACACTGCGATCCTATGCATACTTTTTGGGGCTTTCCTGCACTGGCATTCTAACAGGGGGGCAAAATGCTAAGTTTTGCGGGAGCCTGATCTCCTGTATAGGGAGGGAGGCGGGAGGCAGGACCTGGGCGGGCTTAGGAGGTGGCCATACAGCCACGTCCTAATATAAGCCCATCAGCGAGGCCGCATGGCCCCAATTTGGGCCACGTGGTCTCCTCGGATCTGCGCCTACTCTTTAGCAGGCGCAGATCCGAGAAGCACATAGGGGAGGGCACACTCCCTTGCTGCAGGTAGGCTCTAGCCCATCCTTAACAGCATTGGATTTGGCACTGGCTGGCCAGCCTTGCTAATCCAGCGCTGTTCAGGATTGTGCCCTGAAATGAAGGAGGCAGTTATGCATAGGGGGTGGTTCGATAGTGGAGCAGGGAGGTGGTGGATTCTCCCTCACTTCTTCAAGCAGAGGCTCAACAGGCACCTGCTGGAGATGCTCTAGGAGGATTTCCTGCTGCAGGCAGGGGGTTGGACTAGATGACCTTGTAGGTACCTTTCAACACTATTATTCTATGATTCTAAATGCCAAAGAATAGGCACTGAACCCTCTCCATAGCCTGCCTTTTCAGATAGGCACTTCAGAGTGATCATCAGATTGGGAGGGCGGATTGCTCAGCTTTGTGCCTTTTTAAGGGAGAGATTGTACCAAAGTAACCTCTTGCCAATGTTTTCATATTTGCTGCCACCCCTCCCCTCCCCCCCCTAGATTCTTAGTAGCAATTATGCCATTGTTGCATAAAGCAAACATGCCGAGCATTGAAAGAGAGATTATTCAGGCAGTGGCAGACAAGACAAAAATACATCTAGCGCCATACATGGAGTTTGACAATCTGCCATAACAACTTCAATTAGCATGCAAAACACATTCCGAAGACTTCTCGGAAACATGGCCAATGGTGAAGAGAAGATGCTCAAACAAGACGGTTTTGTGCACATACTTGTATAAGCTCGCAAGATGCCTATTATCACTGGAACCCGCACCTCTTCCACAGCCGGTGAATGGGAATGTGGGCTTAAATGAAAATTGCTCAGTGTCTAAATCTATCCAAATACACGACACGCTGTCTGCTCTACCTTTCTCTGAACTTTTCAGCTTGAAAGGAGGAGCAGGGTGGGGGAGGTGGAGGAAGGGAGAAACCTTCCCATTTCTCATTGCCAGCACAACCTGAGTATTCTCTCAAGACCAGGCGCAGAATTCTAGAGGAAAAGTATTTGCATCCTTTTCCATCCACTTGAAAGAAAACAGCGCCATCTTGAGGCCAATGGAATGCAAACCAAAGGATTTAAGATGAACTACAAACTCCTGAGCAACAGCGGAACTGCAGGTAAGGTTTCCCCACAACTGAATGGTCTAGTCGTGACCGGCTGTAGGGGGCAGTGCTCATCTCAGTTTCAAAGCCTGTAGAGCCAGCGTTTTGTCCGAGGACAAGCTTCTGTGGTCATGTGGCCAGCATGACTCTACGCCGTAGTGCATGGAACACCGTTACCTTCCCACCGAAGTGGTCCCTATTTATCTACTTGCATTTAGATGCTTTTGAACTGCTAGGTTGGCAGGAGCTGGGACAAGTGACGGGAGCTCACTCCATCGCGCAGTCTTGAACTCCCAACCTTCCGGTCGGAAAGCCCAGCAGCAGAGGTTTAACTCAGTGCGCCACTACGTCCCTTGAACTGCAGGACATGTGTGAAAACGTGTGCATCAAAAGCCTGCTGTTCCCAGGGAAAAGCTGTTTCAAGAGAGGGGTTCAGACCAGTGGTGTTCCGGGGGGGGGCAAAATGCAAGTGTTGCAGAAGCCTAGCCTCCTGTGTAATGCGGTCCCTCCCCCTTGTCCAGAGCCGTAACAGGCTCAAATCCTGCTGGGGCAGGTTGATGTTATTGTTCCCCTAGCGCCCCTGCCCCACCCCTACTCCCTCCCTCCCTTGCCCTTACTCCGATTTTTCCAAGGGGAAACAGGGGACATGTTGGGTCAGAAAAATAGGGATAGGATCTGGCATGTGCTGCTACAACTGAGATCTACTCCCTTCTGCCAGCCGGCCTGCCTCTTCCAACGCAGGTTAGGATCGAGCAGCCAGCTCCTATTTCCATGTATCAGAATTAATACTAGTACTTTTATTGATTTGTGAGTGTGTCATCAAGTTGGCCTCTGGTTTTTTGTTGGGTGACGTGTACTGTTGTACAGTAAAACAAATAAAGTTAATGGAGGCAACACCAGGAGTAACCAGGAGCTATTGTGCCAGGTGACACAACCCTAGCAATGCCACTGGTGGGAAGTTTGGGTGTTGCTGGTCATGGGCTTAGATTACTTTTCATGTGGACCCCAGAACCTGGTGAGATCATAGCTAGGGGGACACCTGCGGGGCTGATAGGGTGGAGAGGGGGTGGAAAGTTGGAAGGAGAGAGATGAGTGGACGGGATGGAATGGGATGAGAGGCACTGGGAGGAATGATTAGTATTGGGGCTTATTAGGTGAATTTTGGTGGGAATGGGCTCTGGGAATGGGAGGAGGGGGTTAGAAAAACTGTGATAGTTATCATGTGACTCATGTGAAAGTCATTTTTAATCATCACAGAAATAAATGTTCTCATGGGTTTTGCCTTTATGCAAAAGATTTCTGGTCACTCAGAGTTTCTGTAGCTTGTTGAATAGAAGGAGGGAGTTGGAGGCTAAAGCAGAGGCGTAGGGAGAGTGCCATGGCGGAGGTGAGCACGGCAGGCACTGGCTGCAGTTGGGCACAGCGGTGTGAAAGAACCTGCACACTTTTCAGCCACCCCGCCCTCCCTTGCTCTCAGATCGCTCCTAAATGGAGCGATTCTGGATGCAGGGAAGTGTGGCCAGGCGACACACGGGGGTGGGGTGGTCACGCTGTGGGGTACGGAGACGTTGCGCCATTCCAGGTGCACGGCGAGCTAAGTACGGCTCTGGCTAATGTGGGGTGTTCTTGGTCACTGGCTTAGAAGACTTTAAAAGTGAAGTCTAAACACTCATCGAGGACTGCTTGTCAATCAGTCGCAATTAACTATGATGGCTACATCAAACCTCTGGATGCAGGGGCAGTATGTCACTGAATACTGCTTGCAGGGGAGCAACAGCAAAAGTGGGCATTGACTTTCTTCCCTTGCTTGTGGGGAAATGCTCACTGCATTTATTTTCTGGCCATTATTTTTATTTATGGCATGTCATGACTATTACTGACATCTCAATCCTTCCTGCCCTCTTGCGTCAATGCGACGTCACCCCTGTGTTGGTGCTCCCGCTGTAAGGCCGACGCCATGAGTAGCATCAGTCCAACAGCGCCAATGGCGAGCTTCTCCTGTGTCAGCCAAAGGTGGCTGGCGCAGGGGAAGCTCCGTGCCAAAGTGGCACAGGGATTGGGCGAGGGAGGGAGAGGGAGGGCGGGACATAGGCGGGACGTGGGTGGGCTCGGGAGGTGGTCATACTGCCACATCCTAAGCCCGTTCTAGAGGCCACGCAGCCCCGATTCGGGCCACGTGGTCTCCTCGGATCTGTACCCGCTCTTTAGTGGGTGCAGATCTGAGGAGAGCATGGGGGAGGCTGGAGCCTCCCCTATGATAAGGGAGCGCACGCTCCCTTGCCACGGGAGGCTCCAGTCTCCCCCCACTCAGCACTGGATATGGTGCTGGCCGGCTGGCCTTGCCATTCCGGCGCTGGGTAGGATTGCGCCCTGAAAGTAATTTTGTCGTATAGAAAAGATTAAAACATTTATGACCCAGCTACACTTTTGCCTCTGCCAGCATTTCTCAGGCTGTGCTCCTAGGAGCCTTAGGGCTTCCTGAGACCCCTTACATGAGAGGGTTCCATGAGTGGCACCATGATTGCCCTCTGCCCAGTTTGCTCATCCCTCCCTCCCACTTCCCCAAATTGAGGCTCTCTTTCCTCATTGCCCTCTTTACTTGTTCCACCTCTTTGCTGGTATTTGGCATTGGCCTTGCTGCTGCGCCACCCCATACATGCTCTGATTCCTGAGCCTCTTTTGGGGAATGTAAAGGGCTCTGAATACTGAAAGACTTGAGAACTACTGTCCTATAGCATCCCATTCCCTGGTACCCAACTCTCTGACTTCTTCTAGAACTTTTAAGTGAGAGTCCTACATTTGTCCAGCAAACAAGAGAAAGCACCAATTATTTACAAGTTCATTACCAAAATCACAGCATTATGATGGATTCAGAAATATCAGGTATTCCACATAAGAATCTGCATTTAGCTTGTTTTGGGGACTTCAGCAGCAGCTATACTTTGCAATGCAATCTCTTTTCTACTTTATTGAAATAAATGTTCATAAAGAATAATTTTAATTCTATGCAGCTGAACTGCTTCGTATAAATTTATGAGTGCAACAGATGTTTCTACTGGCTCATTTAGCCTGCTTATCCTTACATTCCCCTCAGCTGATGAGGTGCCTGTCCATATAACAAGGAATTCCTTTTACATCACAAGAGTGCAGCTGGCCAAAAGTCACCATCTGCACTCATAAATGCCTGGATTGCATTAAGTTCCTCCATGTAGAGCTTGAGGTTGTTTTCCAAAATGTAGTGATGGATTTTCATATTAGGCAGAATTAAATTAACCTCTGTGCATGCAAGTTCTTTCCTATGCACCACATAAGCCCTCAGTTGAGCCTTCTGGGAAATGTTAGCTCATGCAATTACAACACGCTGGAGCCCGGCAGAGAAATATGTTTTGCATGTTGTGACTTCTGTTTATGTAGGCATCTCCATTTGGAATGTATTGTGGTATAGATGCACTTACAGCCAATGATTCCATGAGGAATTTGCCATTTCTCTGCTGCTGTCTGTATCAGGAGCCTTAACCATTCCCTAGGGGGTTCTGACTTCTCTGGAATTTATCATAGATATAATTCCCGGCTACCAGATCTCAACATCAGTGTCCAAGTCCCTAGACCAGATTTATAGGTCAGTGATCTCTAGACCAGCACTCTCCGAAGTAGAGTCCGCTGTGCACTGGTAAAGGGGTCCATGTGGGGAAGGAGCTTGCCATTCTGCATGGGGGGCCTCTCTGTTGCGTGACATTTACGCCGGTCTGCCATGCATACCCGGAAATGCGAGTGCAAAGCCTGCTGGGGCAGCAGACCCCAGAAGTGGCAGGCTAGCACAAAGGTTGGGGGCGATCTGCAGCATGACAGAGAGGCCCGCAAGTAGAATGGTAAGCTCCATTCATCTAGGGCAAGGATCCGGCCACCAGGCCAGGAATCGGCACCCGCTACTTTAGACCAATCTGGTGTTTCTCAACCAGTGATACTCATATCACAAATGGACTTGAGGTGGTGTGTGGTGATATTCACAGGCAGCAAGACTAGCAGTGCAATGCGACAAGCAAGAGTAGGAGGTTTGGCTCGGCTTGGGGGGCAGAGCACTAGCATGCGCTTTTCACATGCTCAAAACAGGCATCCCATCTGCTCTTACCAGTGTTTGTTGTGTTGTGTCTGGCTCCCAATCTGGAATTAACTGCTAATGGCATCAGCACCATTTACTTCTGGTCATACTTCCAATAGGCAGACTTTGTGAAGTGCAGGGGACAAACATTGACCTTCCAAACTAGGGATCACCTTTGGTGAAAGATCTTAGGAAGGTGCGCACTAGATGTGTTCTGTAAGCCTCACCTTCTCTGAGCATGGGATCTTCCCAACAAATCCAATACCCACTCCTCTCAAATCTGTCATCTTCCTTAGAATCTAGGCATGAGGGATTGAGTGAGAAGAACTACCAATGTGGACCACGAAAGGCCAAATAGTTTCCACGAAAAGATGAAGGCATTAAAAATACAGGAAATTTATTAAACTAATTTTAATGTATTTATTCTGTCTCCACTTTGATAGTAGCTTGCCAAACTGGCACTTAAAATTTTGAAAGCTGCTGTTGTAAGGATAGCTATTTATACAGAATCATAGCATGCTAGAGTTGGAAGAGACCTTGGAGATGATTTAATCCAACCCCCTGCTCAGAGCAGGCAATGACTACAATATTCTTGCAACAAGGGGGACCCAACAACTGCACGAGGCAGTCTGTTCAGTGCTGGACAGCTCTTACAGTTAGGAAATGCTTCCTCATGGCTATCCCAATGTGGTTCCCTGGAGTTTTAACCCACGTGGGTTCTGGTCCAGGAGCTACTGAAAATGAGCCCTTCATCTGTGTGTCAGCCCTTCAGATGCTTGCAAGTAGTGATCATACCTTACTCTCTTCTCCAGGCTAAGCATACCGAGCTCTTTTTTAGCCATTCCACATAGGAGCTGATTTCCAATTTCAATGCCCGTAGATTCATCAGAAAAGCTAAGACCAGAAGAAGCACTTTCCCAGATGATTTCTATGTTCAGTCCCACTAGTTACATGTTATGCCTTCCAAGTGTGCTTGACAACTATTCCATTTTTCAGCCCTGAAAAAAAAAATCATTTGTTTGTTGGCAAAAGATGATGTGCCAGCCTCATCTCCTCTCATTTCTGATCCATTCCCTGCTTCCTTTTCCAATCCAGGAAAAGGAGGAGCAGTGAGTGAGTGCATGGCACTCCCTGCCAATCTGTTGCCTGAGGCAACCACCTCAGCTGTCCTCATGATGGACCGGCCCCATTTATTGACTCCAGCTAACTTGCGTGCCTAGTTAGCTGCATTCAACTCCTAAGAGTGCATGTAGGAGGACCTGGCTCAGACAAATGATAACAGCCTTTTCCTTATTCATTCATCCATCACTCAACCTGACTTGATATTTCCTCCTGGAAACAGCTACTGGAGAGTGGGTCCCATTATTATGAAACAAAGTAACAGTCTTCTCCATAGGAGTCTTCAGGAATGCAAACAAGGCATTCATTTCTGCCCACTATAAGGAAGCCTCTTATTTTGGAGTGATAATTCAAGTGGAAACTGGGCTGGAAAGCCATATAAAAGGAGCTACATTTTGCTCCATTCACCCAAAAGGCGGACAATATCAGTTTTAAGACCCTATATTGTTACTGTGGCTGTGTCTGAAAGTGCAATCAATCAAAATCCTCAAGATGCTTTTCAAACAGCCACACTTTTCAGCAGAAGATTACCTTGTAATTTTAGCATGAAATAATTGGCTAGATACAATACCATAATTACCACTCAGGTTTCAAGCACATTGTTCTCCACCAATAACCTGCATTTAACAATCAAGCCACTATTGTGAAGGATGAGACAAAGCAAAGTTGGGCATGTCTGCCTGTGTGACCATATTGTATAAGGAGGCATAATTTTTCACTGTTGCGAAAACACCTGCGGGCGATTAATTTTCACCCCAGGGCTATGATGAACAATGTCCGCAATGTAATGCTGCTAGCCAGCCATTTCTTATGAATTGGGTACTTTGGCACTTGCCAAAGCTGTTTCCATGTCTTTAGAATACAATTTGAAGGTATCATGTACGTTTGTTTCCAGCCCAGCAGCTATTACTGTCACACAACCAAGAAATGGGGACTTTTAAAAACTTTTAATGGTTGGTACTAGAATTGGTTCTAGGTTCTTTACCATGGAAAATATTAGCTTCTCCCGACTGTTTGGTCTCAAATTGTAAAGTATGAAATTGTTGTTGTTGTTTCAGAGGCGGATCTACAGGGAGGGCAAAGCTCTAAGTGTTGCAAGAGCCTTACCCTGTCATGTAAATCCCTCCTCTCCCTTGCTGCTTTAGCCAGTAAGCAACGCCAAGATGTTGCTTTTCCCTGTGAGGATTGGCTAGAACGGTGCAGGAGAGGAGTGATTTCCACTGCAAGGTGAGGCTTCTTGCAAAACTTAGAGCTCTGCCCTCCCTTAGATCTGCCTCTGTGTTGTTTAACCCTAGGGAATGAAACCCTTACCAGGATGAACTAAGCAAGGGGTGGGGCCAATAAGAGGCCAAGGCTGGGGGGTCACCCCCCTGCCAGCCACTAGGAATGAGGAACACAACAATAGGCGCCTCTGCTAACCATGGGGAGATGTCCCATGTACAACACACACACACACACACACACACACACACACTACCATCCTACACTACACCAGGATGCCATAGAAACCCCACCTCCATCAGCAACAGTTCCCAAACCTTTTTGACTGGTTGATCTACTGGGCCATTGGTTGCGGCTCCCCATTAGGGCTACAATCCTGTACATTGCAGCAGGTTGTTCATGAAGATTCTTCAGTTCCCCTGCTGGTTTCTGCAGCTCCCCAGGGAGCCATAGCTCACAGTTTGGAAACTATAGCCCACAGGATTTACAATGGCATCAGCAGCGAAAGGGCAAAAGCAAAGCACTGCTAGGACTCAGGGAAGAGGGAAGCTACATGCAACAAACACACAAGTCTCTCCAGTTGCAGGTTTCAGTCCCTATGGGGACATCCACCCAAGGGAGGGACTGAAATAAGCCACAAGGGGAGCCTCAACTGCACTCAGGGAAGCAGGGTGTTGGTAGCTCACTGCAGAAAGACTTGCATAAGAGCCAGTCAAGATGGGTTTGAGCCCAGCCAAGGGACTTGCCCGAACCAGCAAAGGCACTCATCTTTTGCATGACTGGCCAGAAACACCCATGAAGAAGGAGGAGGAGGCAGGTCTAGAACCTACACCACTTATTCCACAAGGCTGCTCTCTGACCACTCAAGCACAGCAGGAGATAGGAAAGCCGCACCTCTCATCAGGTAACAGGTGGGCTCACTCTGGTTCCTGAGGGGAAGCCGACTATAGGCTTCCCTTGGGGTCAGCACAATGTCCTTGTATGTGGGGCAGTTGCCTTTAGGGAGCAAAGAGAAATTTGGATGGAACAAGACCAAAAACATTACAGACATGCCCCAGCATCCACTGGGGTTCCGTTCCGGACTCCCTGTGGATACCTGAAACCGTGGATGCTGGGGACGCCTTTTTAAAGATAGGGGAACATCAGTGGTTTTGTTGCAACAAAGTAAAAGAGAGTTTTGTTTAATGTTCCTCTACCTTTTTGTCCCAGTATCTATGGTATCTGTGGAAAACTGTGGATACCAAATTAGTGGATTCTGGGGCATGCCTCAATAAACAAAGCAACAAACATGAGGTTTCCTATGGATATTAGAACTTCTGTGGCACTATATACTTGGGGATATTCAGACACATTAAAATCAATTTTCCATTGGAAACCTTTTGAATCAAATGCATATGATATTTCTGATATTCTGGAGCCACCAGCACATTACTGTCTATATCCAGGCAACCGTTCGTTCCCTATTATTTTCTAAAAAGCGGAGTTGCCATAGTGACTGCTATACCTCGCCACTTACATTATATGTTACCTCTGAGATGAAAAGAGCCGCTTCTTTAAATAAATCCACATGATCATGCGCATGCACTTGGTATTGTACATCAAATAATGTTACATATGTACTTGGTGGGATCTCTGAGGTTGCTGGGCTCTCAATGAATCAGACGTCATCACAAGCAACAGGCTGGATTTTAGAGGACAACCTCATATGCGGATGAATGCATCTCGTCCCCAGAGAGAGATTTGTGATCTCTCCCCACATTTGGAGTTCAAATATCACCCCAATGCCCTTCTACACCCACACCCCAGAGGCAGAGGAAGGGTATAGCCAGGGGTGGTGCAAGCCATGGGCGCCAGCAGCGGCGGGGCGCCATTGCGTGGAGTCCGCGGATGAATCCATGTGCTGTCTGGCCCACCCACCCTCCCTGACGTTTGTTCCGCTCCAAAATGGAGCTATTCAGGGCACAGGGAGGCATGGCTGGGTGACGTACAGGGCGGGGCAACGTGCTGGGGGCGTGGTTTCGTCGCCCTGCCATGGGCATGCTCGGGGCTCCATTCGTCCCTGCCACACCCACATTCAGCCAATGTGGAAAGGTTATCCTAGGACCTTTTGGGTTTGCTGTGTCAAAAATGCTTAACTTGACTCTGTTGGCATGTCACTCCCCACTTCCAACAAAAGAGAAACTATTATTTACATATTCAGTTATTTAAAAAAAATACAGTCCAATCATGTGTGGGGCGAATCATTATATTTTAAAAAATCATTTAAAAATCATGACAAATCATGACAAAAATCAAACCATTACAAAGAACTCCTCAATTGTTGTTGGGTGTTGGTGAACGCTGGTGTGTCACCCAAAACGTCGCCGCACGTCACCTTTCCTTTGACATATGCGTCATAGGTTTGCCATCATTGTCCTAGGATGTGATGTAAGAGTTCTGTGAACAAACATCCTAATATCTTTTTATGGTTAAAAGCAGTTGTCTCCTGGTTGAGATCAGAGCTCTACTGCTCGGAAGAGGAAGGGATTAACCTCTTTGTTCCATGCTGTTTAAATCACTCTCTTCCCTCTGAAGGTGCTATTATATCCAGAGGAGAAAAAAAGAGCTTAATATGGGAAGCTTTTCCTTCCCCAGGTAATGGCAACATAATGGCCTTTTTCTCCACTTTGTTACTAGGAGTAATTTTTTTTTGCAGAGGAGAGCACTTTAAATTGGGCAAATGGAAAAAAATTAATGGAACTGCAGCCCTAAACCAATCCTTCACCCACACAAACACCCATCATTGCTTTTAACCAAAAAAAACAACATCACGGGATACAGCCATGGATTTCTCTTGTCACAACTAATTTGACCCTCGCTTTTCAAATAAGCAAAGTTAGAAATCCAGGAGCAACTCTGCTCATTTCTCTTCCAAAATGCTGAAGGATCTGCAGTTGCTCCCAAGCAGTCAGCTTTAACAGATATAAATTCAGGTCCTAAATCTTGATTCTTAAGAATGTGAAGCCTGTTTGGGGGGATTTGTAGCAGAAGGATTCATCACTGGAATTACAACTGTCCGTGGCAGACAAGAGAAGACTAAACTGAGCCAAATTAAACAAGAAGTTGGGAATACACACCAATTCCTCAAGAATGTGTTTTTAATTATAGCAGATACAGTCCAATCCTATACTCCATCCCCCCCTCCCGTCACCGATGCAGCCATGCCAAAATGCCTTGCACTGCATCCTGCAGGGGGCAGTCCTGAAGGTCTCTTCTGGGTAAGGGAACAAATGTTCCCTTATCCAGGGGTAACTCTCTGCAGCAAGGGTGAGTCTATTCAGACCTGCACTGGCAAAATTGCTAGCAAATGTCTGATGGACCTATGCTATGGGATTGTATCCAAGAAGAGGGTTAGGATTCTGCAGCTTCTGCTTCCACCAAACCTGCCCCTTCTAGGACCAGTCCACTCCCATTGCTGCCTTGTTGCCTCCCCGTTCCACCCACGCCGGCCTCTGTTTTGCCCTCCCCCAAATTCCACATGTACATGCTAAATGTTTTACATTGACATATCTAAATGCCTCCCTTGGCCCACTCCTCAAATTCTACACGGACAATTCTAAATGCTTTAATCAAAACAAGGTTTATAAACTTAGCATGCCCACTAAAAACAACTGGCTATGTTGTGCAAGATGCATATGCAACTGCCCCTAGAGAATTGCACTTTCCACTATTCTGCATCAAATCCAGACATTTGCAAGCTATTCAATATGAGTGTAAAACAGCAGCAAATGAGTTTTGCGGCATATAACACCTTTACTTATTTTATGACTGGGTGAAATATAATTTAATGATGGAAGAGAAAAGTTTGAATCCTCTGTTGCACTGTAAGACAGTTTAATAAGTTCAAGTCATTTTCTTGGGATGGGCGTGTCTTTGGCTCAATTGTTGAGCACATGCTTTGCTTGCAGAAGAGCCAGGAACAACCCCTGGCATCTCCAAGTAGGCGTCAAGAAGAGTCTTATCTGAAACTCTGGAATGTGTATACCAAGTCATGTGTATGCCAAGCCTTACAGCAACTCAGACTATTGGTCCATCCAGCTTAGTACTGTTGAGTGCTATTGGCTCCCCAGGGTTTCAGGTAGGACTTGTCTCTGTCTGGAGATTTACTGCAAGTCAAATGGGCCAATGGTGTAATGCAGTTTCCCATATTCCACTTTCAGGCCTTTGCCTAATTATTTTTTCTCTCAGCTTTTAGGACGTTGAAATACAAAGGAATGAAACAGCTGGGGAATCACAGACTATTGCAATTCCCCTGGAATAAAGTTCTCTATTCAGTCTTCTTTCTTTAATGCCAGCAAGAGCCTGTGTTTTAATTTCCAAGCATTTCTTTTAAAGGTCTTATCCAGTTTTCATTTGGAAGGCAAGGACTGAAAGGTCAAAAGAGAAGTTCACCTTCAAGTTCTCTCTTGTGGGCCTTCTTATGACTCTTCTGTAATCACTCAAAGATATAAACGGTTCTTGCTCCCTTGTGATTATATGCATCTCCTGATGGCCTGAAGGTCTGGAGGATGGAATTAGAATCTAGTATACTGTTTCCCAACATAAAAATTTTTATATACACATTTAAAGATGACTTTAGGGGAAAATCTCCCCCAAACAGGGGAGAATGGAGAACAGGAAGGGGGTGAGTGTGGTAACCACTAGGAGCTACTGCTCTAGATCAGCCTGCAGATGCTAAGAGTCCCTCTCAAAGAAAAAACTTTATGCAATAAGTACGTAGTTTATGGAATTCATTGCCACAAGGTGAGGTGATGGCCACACATTATGGAGCCAGTGCAGATGCACAGAGCAATCCTGCCATGACATTCACTAAGACCCTGATCGCCACGACCACAGTTACAGTTGTCTGAAGAAACAAATGCTGTACTTTGGAAGGGATCCTTTCTGTGATTAGCAACAATGGCTGCCCAGGATCTGCAACATGGGGCACGTTGCAACATGGGGCACGTTCTGCTTCAACAAGGCGAAGTCTTAGATTTCATGCAATCTGCACCTTGCAGTCTCGGCTTTACAGAAAAAGCCAATTTTTCTGCCATTCCAGGGTATTACCCAACCTTCAGGCTCCTCTTTCTAGGGAGAGTGCGGGAAGAGAAAGGAGGAAAATCCTGCCGCAACACCTCTTCATTTCCATATCTTCAGAGTTGCCAACCAACTAAAGACTTGCATCGAATTCCTTTTGGCACAACCACTGAAAAACAAACATGAAAATACTTCTCTTGTTCTAGGTCTGTGATTCCCAAACTTCTCCTTGGATGTTGGGAACCCTGTAATTATTCAGATGGGTGGGGCGAGAGCAGCAGCACAATCGTTCTGTTGCTGGGCAGGGAGGGGATATTTCAGTTTACCAGGGGGTCATTATGGCTCTCTGGAAGGTCTGGGTAGCCTGCAACTCCCTCTGCAGCCCTCCAAGCGGCTTGCAAATCTTCTTAAAAGTAAAAAAAAAAACACTTCCTGGTTTGGGCCAAAAACCAGAAGTGGTTTTTTCTTATCATGGAGATCGTGCTGCAGCTGATTGCTGGGCCATTCCCCTTAAAGGGGAATTACCCCTTTTCCGTTTCCCTGGTGGGTCGTGACTTACCAGTTTGGGAACCACTGCTCTTGGTAAAATAGCTCAGAACGTTTACCAAATGCTGACAAATAAATGTTTGGGAAACTAATAACTCGTTGCCAGAATCAAGATGTGTGGGTGTATATATTGTTTAGCCTTCAATTAAGTTGTATTTTAAAACAAGCCATACAAAAATCAATCTCATGGTATCACTACATTAGCTTCCAATTGTTGGAATCCCCATCACAGACAGTGGACTTGTGCCAGATCAACAGCTGCAACAGGGAAAGCCAATTGTGGGAATTGACTGTAAGGCATGTGAAGAACTGTGATAGGGAAGTCCGCAGCGTGCCAGCTGGCCTCTTCCCCAAACTAGTCACAGATTCCAACAATCTCCCATTCACATGCGCCTATATCTTTTCTAGGCAATTGAGGCCATGATCCTATGTACACTTTCATGGAAGTAAGCCCCATTGAACACAATGGGACTTACTTCTGAATAGACATGCATAGGATTGTCTTATAACAGTCATCAAACTGCTTGCAGTTTGGCTTGAAACTGACAGTCATTTGGTCTGTCTCAATATTATATAGATAGATCACAGTTGTCCCATGGAAACAATAACACCTCTCTCTCTCTCTCTCTCTCTCTCTCTCTCTCTCTCTCTCTCTCTCCATCACCACCACCACCCCCCACAGATGCAGCAGAGCCAAAATAGCAACCACTGCATTTGTTCCCTTACCTGGGGATAAGCCTATGTGTCATTGTGGGGGTGAGGGGTCTATTCACATCTGCATAAACTGAATAGCAGATGCAGGTCCATATGGACCCATGCTGTGGGATTAGGTCGAGAAGGGCGATAAGGTATTGGCAAGCCTGATCCACCTCCCCAACCCCATCACCATCCCTGCCCTGTTCCGCCTCTCTCCGTCCCCGTTCTGCCCTCACCCACCCCTCCTTTATCTCCTGCTGACTTACCTGATCCAGTGAGCAGTGGAAGAAGTGCTGGAGAAAGGCTCACCAACTGGGCCTGCTTTATGGCAGTCAGCACAGGAGGAGTATCACCAGCAGGTGGCATGGATAAGGTTGGACCCTGCACCTGGGTTTACCTGTCTTTTACTTTAGAGCACAATCCTAACCTGGGGCTAGGCCAGCACAGTTAGGCCAGCAAAGTTTGGCCAGCACAAGGGCCACCGTAAAGCACATTTGGACCACTCTTGGAGGATGGCATATGTCTCTGTGCTGGTTTCTCTGACTCCAAGAGTGGTCCAAATATACTTTACGGTGCCCTTTGTGCCTGCCAAACTTTGCTGGCCTAACTGTGCTGGCCTTACTCCAGGTTAGGATTGCACTCTTAGTGCCTCCTTTGTGTAAATGCAGCATAAGACGTCAGCATTGCCCCCTAACCTTTAACAGATCATTTCTTCATCCTTAAAGCATTTTTAAAAAACTTCAGAAAACAAATTGTCCCAAATGCATTATACTCCACCTTTGTCCTCATAAAGGACAATGACCCTTCTGCTACTTTTGGATTCCATTTTTGTCTGCTTCAAATAAACCTAAACTCAGCTACAAAAATAGATGGAGGTCAAGATCCAGAAATAACTTGGTGAAGTTCCGTGCCCAGCTGCACAAGCTATGCAGAAAATTAAATATGTGAAATAAGCTTCCAGAGGCAGAAGAGATACGAAATGCAACTTGATTTTACTCTTGCAAGGTCATTGCACAAGGAAAATTGCTGCTCTGCATACAAGTGGCTGCTTCCATTGGCTGAGGATGATCAGCTATCTCTGAATCCCTATCTGAACACATATAAGACTTTTAATTAATACTGAGGTACAAAGAATACCTAAGGGACGTGGTGGTGCTGCGGGTTAAACTGCTGCTGCTGAGCTTGCTGACCGGAAGGTCGGCAGTTCGAGACCACACAATGGAGTGAGCTCCCGTTGCTTGTCCCAGCTCCTGCCAACCTAGCAGTTCAAAAGCATCTACAAATGTGAGTAGATAAATAGGTACCACTTCGGTGGGAAGGTAACGGCGTTCCGTGCGCTACGGTGTATAGTCATGCTGGCCACATAACCACGGAAGCTTGTCCTCGGACAAACGCCAGCTCTACAGGCTTAGAAACGGAGGTGAACACCGCCCCCTACAATCGGTCACGACTAGACCATTCGGTCATGAGGAAACCTTTACTTTTACCTTACAAAGAATATATGGATTTATAAAATGAAACTTTATTACTATGGGTAATAAGTCAGGTAGTTCAATCTCAGAAAAGAACCACATAAAGCTTCATAGGAGGTGTGTGTGTGTGTGTGTGTGTGTGTGTGTGTGTGTGTGTGTGTACAGAAATATACAATTTAGGTTCCAATCCTATTGAGAGCTACCAGAACTTGCTTTCAGGCAGAGCAAAGTCCTTTTCCGTGCCAAAAGCCAGGCTCCTGTCATGTGCTTCCAGCCCGCTGCCACAAATGGCAAGACATGGCGGCAGCTCCCAGAGGCTCCCCCAGGGCTGGTGGCAGGGGCGTATCATTGTCAGGGAGGGGGAGAGAAGGGGCAGGGAGGGGGCAGAAGGGGTGGGTCTTGGTGGCAGCCGTGTATACCAGGAGTCTACCCACCTCTTTTTGAACCTGCCCCACTCCTTTTCTTTCCTTGGACCCTCAGCCAACTGGCATACATCCGAGGAGATCCATAAGCCACTAATCTAAAGCACTCGATGGGCCAGCACAAGTTTCTTGTGCCGGTTCAGTCTCGTTGCAAATGCACGGTAAAGTGCATTTGTGCTGACGCAGACAAGGGAAGGCCAGCTCATGGCCAGCTATCCTGGTGTTCAGTTTCTCCCCAGAGGAGGGGCACACCACAAAGCGACCAGCTCGTCCTCTTCTGCGGAGAGCCTGGAGGGGACTGTGCTGCTTGTGATGCGGAGACAGTCATCGCAGTAACAAGAAATGACCCTAAAAGATTCTACGCCCCCTTTTAGTACAGCGCCCTGGGCAGTTGCCACTCAGGCTTCGGCCTAGTTATGGCTCTGGTGGAGACAGGATCTGGCACTTGGGCCGGATCCTAAACCTCGTCCCTGGCCTGATCAGCCCCGATCCAGGTCACTTGGAGTTGCACTAGTGATTTTGCGGGTGCAGCTCCAAGTAGCCTCATTCAGGCCACTGCGCGTTACCTAGGGGAAGGGGAATGTATTATTAGACTGGGCAGCCAGTCCCAACCCCGGGTTGGATATGGGGCAGGCCTGACAGCCTGCTTATTCCAGCTCGTGGTTTGGATTGTGCTCTAGAAGGCCTATACAGAGTTAAGTAAAGAATATTTTTACTTATCCCTAACAGGTGTCCTGATTCCCCACCCCCATCACTAAAGGTCAGCGTGGCTACATTGTTGGTAATGGTGGAGGACAGGATTGGGCAGTCACTAATTGGCTGTCATTGTACATGAACGTAAGCTGCACTCGTTAGAAATCTTGAATTTCAGCCTTTTCCATGTATCTCCTTATCCCTGCAATATTTATGTAATATTTAACTGTACTGAGCTAAAATTTAAATTCTCATCTCCCTCTGATCTGGACCTGACAGTCTTCAAAGAAGAAGTGATTAATTGGGATGTATGGCAGCTGTTATAAATAGCAGGCTCACACCAGCCACACACATCAAAGGATCAAGGCTGCAGTTTAATTATAAATAGGAAGTGGGGGATGTGAAATGTCATGAAACTACATGGGGCTGGTGGAGGAGCTTTAGTAGTCTGATACTGCTGCAATTTTCTTTCCAATAATGCGCGAGCGCGCACCCTGTGCACCATTTTGACATGAAAGAATCACCTTCCACTGGAGCCCTGCAAGGTTTCATCTTGTCTCCCCTGCTGATTAACATCTGTACAAAGCTGCTGGAAGAGGTTGTCCAGGGTATGGTGACATCAGTATGCAGTTGGCCGTCAGCTCTGAAAAGTCCTTTCTAAGGCCTCCAGAAGCCCTTCTGACACCCCCTCAAAGTGTGGTACCCAAGGCAATGTACCCCACCCAGCCTCACCTTAGCTATGCCACTGAGTTGTGAATCAGTGCCTCATTGCCATGGAGAACGGGATGAGCATTAAGCAACTGAAACGGGCAGCTTGATCCGACCTACTTCCCCCACTCCCAGCCAATGCAGTCATTTGTTCCGTAGTACAGGGACAGCGTCTACTGCCTGAATGGTTCTACTTGTACCTGTGCCAGCAATTTAGCAAGAAGCAGGAAGGGGGAATAGGATATTTGTAGTGGAGGTGGTGCTGACACAGCACCTTTCTTGGCTCTGATTCACCTCCCTCTCCAACCCATTCTGCCCCTCCCTCCCTCCCTCCTGCCCCATCAGATCAGGACCACTCTGATGATAGGACCCAAGGCACTTTGATAGGAACACTGCCTGGCTTTTGATAGGAGCCAAGGCACGTTTGCCTACCGGTGAGTGAACTTGCACGTGTTGCTCCATTTCAGTTTCCATGCGGCTCAATGCATTTTCCTTGTCGGCTTGGAGGTGGGGACTCCTAGAGAGTTTTTGTTTGTTTGTTTGTTTGTTTGTTTGTTTGTTTTGGGGGGGGGCTGCTGCTATATAACCAGGACAGGATTGTGCCTTCGGTTTAGTAGAAATCAATGGTACTTAGCCATAATCAACTTAAGTTCAGACATAACCCCATGTAGCTTTTGATAACATTTTATCAACATTTCTGTCCTCAGTGGTTAGCAGCCTTTCAAGGGATCTAGCTATTAGCATTTCATAGTTTTGGAAGAACTTTCTTTTTTAAATGAAGGCTCTCATTACTCGAAGTAAATGCATATGTTCTCACTTAACTTGAGTCTCTATTGGTTCATTATCCTTCATTGCCTCTTTAAAACAGTCCTTTAAGCATGTAAAAAAAAATCAGCCTTGTTATTTCCATTCAAAATTACAAGTAATAAATGATACCTATTTTTCCTAAGGAGGTGGGTTTTTATGCCTTTGATCTATAATTCATAGGAAAGAGTGTGGGTACTATGGAAAACTTTGAAGAAAATATTCTACCTGATTTTAATTTATAGGTTATTGAATAGGTAGACCTTGCAATCCTTAAACTGGACTAATTCCATCTGGACTCTGTAGATATAATCAGCAATTCCATGAATAAAAGGGACTTTATGACTATTTAACATTGTTATTTATTGGAAAATGCATACCTTGTTTTCCCATTTCTAAAATTTTAGCTCTCAAAGCACCACATACATTTAAAAACCAGTTACAGTTTAAAATATTATAACTGATCATAGCCTACAAAATAGAAAGTACTAAAGCTAGTATTGCGTAGCGATTCTTATAGTTAAGGAAGCTTTGGAATGCATGTCTGCAGAAGGGTGGCTATTCTTCTGAGTTCTAAAATGTATATTCTGATGTTACATTTGTATGCACTCTTCTCCGAAAAGAGGCAGGTCTCCACTTTCTGGGCAAGTTGCTGCTTCAAAATATTTTTCAAAAGCAGATCAAGGCAGGGAACTTTACAGCAGTTGATGCTTGAAGTTTCCCATGCATTGATGATGATGACAGCCAGGCTGAAATTGCCCTGGCACAGAACAAATAATGTAGGGAAAGAATGTCTTTCTTTCATCAGTGTAGAGGCCCCACTCTTATGCCTTGCAGCCACTTCTTAATATTTAAAAACAAACAAACCCACAGGAGGCTTTATCACAACTCTCTTGCTGTCTCATCTGGATTGATCCGAAATTGATCCATTCTGTCTGACTGCTTATGGCCCAATCCAATCAATGACTGGGCTGGTGCACAGAGGGATTCCGCTGAGTTCCGTTGTCATAAAATGGCTTCCGGCAGCATGCACAGCACACAGCTGGTGGCCATTTTGCTCATGTTGCCACAAACGGCAGCAGGAGAGGAATAGAGGCTCACCATTAGAATGGAAAAAGTGAGTCAGACAGCAGCAGAGGTGGAATGGGACGGGGGAGGAACAGGGAAGTTTGTGGGCTGGCATGGGAATCAGGGGCAGTCACGTTCACCCATATTATATCCTAACCCTTTCTCTATCCCTTTTTGCCACCATTACAAGCCTCAGACTTACACCTGTGAAATAGCAGGTGTAAATCTGAAGTGTCCCATGGTGGCAGTGGAGGCTTTCCCCAGGGTAAGTGAACAGTAGTTCACCTATCCCAAGACCTCTCCACTACCCACCTTATCCCCTTGTGCAGATGCATAATGTACTATACTCTGTTGGAGGAGATTTAGGTAGGTAACTTAATAAAAGTTAATAAGAAATGTAAGCATGTGTGAATGAAATACTTGCGTGTGCTCCCCTTGTTCACCCTTGCTTCCATTCCCCTTCCTTTCCTCTCCTGTCTCCCTTGTGTGAATAGATGGATTGTAAATGTCTTGGGGCAGAAACCTGTCTTTTCATTCTGTGTAAAGTACAGTGTACATTGATAATAATAACAGCAATAGCAGCAGCAACAAGAAGAATACAAATTTGCCACAAATACAGTTCGCTTGGACAAACATACGTGCATCTCACAAAGTACTATTTTTCTCACAAAGTTCTTATACTATTTTAGTAGCCCAATCCAGAGCTGCCCAGCTCCCATAGGAACAGCAGTACCAAAATGGTGACTTCTGCATCCTGTGGAAGCCAGGTAGCCACTGGAGACTCCTCGGGAGAAGGGGATATTTGTCCCCTTCCTGCAGGGAAAGCCCTGCCACCTGCAATGGGGCTCCTCGTCTCACTGCCAGCTGTTTTGCTGGCAGTGAATTGAGCAGCCCCATGTCAGGGATAAGATCCAGTGGTGAAGCCACTGCCAGGCCCCACCCCATTTCAGGCTGGCTCCTCCTCTCTCCCCTCCTGGTTCCTCCCCCTTCCACCACCACCCCGTCCCAAATGGGCTAACCAGTGGCCAGTGCTGCTGGAGCATCAGTCTGCTCTCTGCTCACATTGGAGCCTGGATGAATGAGTGCAGTTCCAGCGTGAGATTTAAAGTGCTGCAGACGTGCTTTATGGCACATTCACAATGCTTTTAGCCGGCAGTACACGTGTTCCGACGGCAATAGGATTTTTGAGATCAGGCCCTAAGAGTAGTTAAAAAAAAAGTTTGCATAAAAATTAATCAGTTAATGGTTCCCTGTCCCCAAAGGGCTCATACTCTAAAAGAGGTACAGAAGAGACACCAGCAACAGGCACTGGAAAAGATGCCATGCTGGGGTGAAGAGGGACAGTTGCTCTCCCACTGCTAAATATAAAAGGACTCCACCTTAAAAGGTGCCTCTTTGCCCAGTTAGCAGTTTTAATTGACTTGTGCATAGCCTAAGCAGAAGAGCTGGTGACGGTTGAAAAGTACCTGCAGTTGAAAACTACGATGGTTGAAAAGTACCTGTGTCTTGAGTCTGTGGCTTAGATATTGCTTGCAGTTCTCAGTTAAACTGCTGCAATATAGTAGCCTGCTTGTCTTATCTGCCATCACTGAGTGGGGCATTCAGGGTTGAGAAGACAAAGTAAGCACTATGTTTACTCTTGCTGTGAAGGTAATTCACCTTCTTCACAGAAAACACTTTGGCACAACAGTGCTGGAGCGAACCTAATCTGTCAGAAAGCTCAAAAGCTGTAGCTTCACAGACAAGGGCGTAAGCTCAAATCTGTGACCAGACAAGTATGTGTGATAAGAAACAAGCAGGCTCGAAGGATTGTCTTTGTCTCCAACTAGGTTATTTACTGCTAAGTTGTCTTAGCAGACATGGACAGCTGAATCAATCAATAATTTTGTCCTGGAAAGAGAGAGGCTGCCATCTCTGCATAGTTTTGTGTACAAGTAGGTTTATTGCGTTCACCAGGCATTAAGGTCTGTTGCATTCTTAGAGGGGGGAAATACTAAGTTTTGCAGGAGCCTGAGCTCCTGTGTAATGCGGCTGCTCCCTCTCACCTCCAGAGCCATTCGTGGCTTGGATTGTTGGTTCAGAGGCTTTGCTCTCTGAATGGCTCCGAAGGTGAAGGGGAGGGGCTGCGTTACACAGGAGATCATGCTGGCACAACTTAGCATTTTGTCCCTTCCCCCCCCCCCCGCTCTAGGCATGCCGCTGGTTAGTGCTAAGGATGGGACTGGCCTTGTTATTTCCATGCTTAGCACAGACCAGTGGCATGCCTAGAGCGGAAGGGATGGGGACAAAATGCTAAGCTGTAGGACATCATTCCAAAGATGCCTGAGAGCTTTGACTTTGGTACTTTACCATAAGTTAAGGTATAGTATGGCTGCTTAAGGCTGCAATCCTTAAAGAAAGTTAAAGAAAGTTTTAAATCAATTGATACATGAAGATCAAACTGGGTTTTTTTTTTACCTAAAAGACATTTTAAAAAATAATGTAAGGACTTTGATTAATGTACTAGAATTTAACGAAGTACATCCAGACAGAAAAATGGGACTGATTTTTTTGGATGCAAAAAAGGCAAAAGAAAGCCTTTGATAATGTAAACTGGGATTTTATGCTGGAACAACTAGAAGAGATGCAGTATGGAGAAGAAATTTTAGGGACATTAAAGAGTGTCTATACTGATCAAAAGGCAAAGATGAGAATTAATGGACATTACACAAAAGGGATAAATATTCCACAAGGAACAAGACAAGGATGTCCACTTTCCCCATTGCTATTTATTTTGACATTAGAGACATTGAATAATGTAATAAGAGATGACAAAAAATTAAAGGGTCTGAAAATACAAAATGATGGATATAAACTACAGGCGTATGCAGATGATTTAGTTTTTGTGCTGGAAGACCCGAAAGAATCTTTGCAGTATTTATTACAAGACATAGAACAATATGGGGAAGTGGCAGGATTGAAAGCCAACTATCAAAAGACAAAGATGTTATTGAAAAATATAAAGGAAAGGAAGCTTCATTTAAGAAGCTTTGGACTACAAATAATAGATAAAATACAATACCTGGGTATTACAATGATGAAAAGAACTAGTACATTGATGGAAGATAATTACCTGAAACTGTTAAAAGAAATACAAAAGGAAGTAGAAAAATGGAAGAAATTACAACTCTCTTTCATGGAAAGAATAGCAGCAACAAAGATGAATATATTACCAAAGATTTTGCTCCTTTTGCAGATAATACCTATCATTCTGGAAAAAAAATTCTTTATTGAATTGAACTACAAGATTTATTTGGAATGGCAAGAAACCAAGAATAAAACTGAAACTTTTACAGGAGGATACAAGCAAAGCTGGATTCGGAGTTCCTGACTGGCAAATAAGGTATATTACCAAGCTGCAGTCCTCAATTGGATTAAGGACTGGGCCACCTCAGGAGATCAAAGATACTTAAATCTGGAAGTGCAGGACTTACAAATTGGCTGGCATGTTTTTTTATATATATGACAAAGCAAAATATTATGGACTTTTTTAACAAAACATCTTAAGCAGATCCTTATTATGATATGGGACCAAATAAGATATAAAATATACATGAAAATTCCGAGATAGATAAAACCTTTAGAAATTGCAACAAAACCGGATTGGATTAAAGAAGATCAGAATAGAATGTACAATACAAAGAGTTATTGAATTCTAAAGGCAAACTACATACTAAGGCTGAATTAAAGAAAAAAGACATAAATCTTAATTGGTGGTCCGAAACGCAGATCAGATTGAGGATCAGAGAAGATATTAAAGTAGGTTTTTATGAGGAAGAGACAGAGTTTGACAATTTATTTGTAGAAGATAAAGAACAATACAGAAAGAGGATGTATTGTTTTCTGCTGAACATCAAGATGGGGGATGAAACAGTGAAAGCGGCCATGATACAATGGCCAAAAAAGTGGGACATATCGTGATGTTAGAAGAATGGGAGAAAATCTGGAAGACAAATATTAAAATGATTAAAGCAACATCTTTTAAAGAAAATATTTATAAAATGTTTTATAGATGGCACCTATCACCAGAGAGATTAGCTAAAATGTACCAGGGGGTATCAAATAAATGCTGGAAATGTAAAAATAATCAAAGCAATATTATCATATGTGGTGGATGTGTGAAAGAGCAAAAAAAAATTGGATGTTAATTCATGGAATGTTACAGGAAATGTTAAACTGTGTGATCCCCTTTAAACCTGAATTGTTCCTCCTAAATATGGTAACAATACAAGAACAAGATAGAAAATATTTAATAATACATGTAAATACTACTGCAAGGTTGTTATATGCACAATTGTGGAAAAATGAAAATAGCCCTAACTTAGAAAGGGTGATAGAGAAAATTTATGAGGTTGCTGAAATGGATACTTTGTCAGAAAGAATGAAAGATGGACATTTACAGAAAATTAAAATGTACTGGGAACCTTTTTATAGATGGGTAGAAACACTGTGTGGAAAGTAAAAGAATTATAGAGAATATAGAAATAGAAAGAATTTAAAAGCTTAATTTTATATGTTTACTTAGAGATGTAATTGTTAATGAAGATCTGTTAAACGAAGATGAACAGTTAGAAGATAGATTGTTAAGTGGGAAATTGTATATGGAATGATCAGAATCTAAGTGATGTTATAATGAATTGGCAAATCTTAAAAGCTAGCCCATTTCTATCATTGTAAAATGACAGTTTGTTTCAATTTTGTTTCAGTTGTAATGCATGCATCTGCTTGAGGAAGAGTGAGACCACATTCAAACATCACATTTTCAGCATTCCAAACCATAATCTGGAGAACTGGAAATGAGTTACAAGTTTAGCACTCTCGCTTTCTCCCCTCCCCTCTATCTCAAAACCTGAAGAAAGACTTTCCTGGCTTTCTTAAACCACAGTTGATAATGATGTTCAAATCAGCAGACCGTTTGCAATCCAGGTTTGGAAAACTCATTCAGACCAATGGGCCAGTTCAGATGTAATGACAACCTGTGGTTTGTGGAAACTAGAAAATCTTCTATTAAGGTGTGCAAGAGAGAAGAAGGAGAGAGATTACTGAGGCATTGTTCAGTCCCTGTCCTCCAAATTGTGGTTGGAGGATCAAGAATATAATCAGGACTGTAGCCATAGGGGGTGGCATGCTCTGTAAGTGACACCTCCCACTGCCGTTGGAGCCATGCTGGGCAGTGACGGCAACATGCAACGCATTGCTGTTGCAGCCTAGAATGAATCGCTCTAACATCTAGTAGGAGATGCCACTTATACAGCACGTTGCAGTGCCTGAACTGCTTACTGAACCACCCCCAGTAGCTATGCTACTGAATATGCCATTGCACTGCAAATTGACAGTCACATTATACTATTTGCTAAATGCAACCAGTCTGGTGGATTTCCCCCCCCTTTCTGCAAGAAATAGCATGGGGGAGGTAACAATGATAAGAAGAAGGGGGGCTTTAGTTCTTGGCCTTGCTCTATTTCTGAGCCTGATATGCACTATTTGGAAAAAGATAAATTTAAATTGGCCTTCAATTAAAGTTCTCTCCCCCCCCCCCAGTAAAAATAGGGTGCAGAGCGAAGGTGTGATGGAGGTCAAAACTTAGGTGAGGACAAAGTACTAAGGCCTCCATCTCACACCATAATGAGTAGTTAGCCTTTAAGTGTACACAAGGATAAGCTGGAATACCTTTGGCAGCTTAGGCAGGAAACTGGAAGATTTGTGCTGAACAGATCTTTAAGCCTTTGAGATTTTCAAATCCAAAAAAAAAAATCCCATAAATACACTCTAAAATGGTTTATTTTTAGGAGGTTGCACCTTTTGTCTTAATAAGGACTGGTGCCACTCTTCTAGCAAAGGGATCAGCTTCCGGAGCCAGCAGCACAAATAAGGCAAACCATCCATGGCTGACCTGGAGCAGTCTGTTGGGTTCAGGCTTGGCCCTGTTCTTTTCAGAGACACACCCAGATGGCTGAATCATGACCACACTAACCGTCAATTATTTCTTCTTTCCTGCCTCACATCCTGTTTTGTTTTTCCTTCTTTTATGTGACTTACAAAATATGGCACAGTCAATTGTCATTATCCGCTAGGGTTAAGTTCCTGGAAATCCTCACGGACAGCAAATTCTCAGATAATGAATCATTGATCCTATGGGTTCAATAGGGTTAGGTGCAAAGGGTCCTTTATCAGCCGTCAGAAGAATCCAACAGAGACACTCAGGAAGCCAGCAAAGTACAGCAACAAATGCCAAAAGATCTTCGAATGTTGCAGGGACCTTCCAGAGGCTGCCGGGCACTTGCGACCAGCATTGACCCCTTAAACAAGGCCAGCAGTTGCATCTGCCAGCCATTTTAAAGGGTCAGTGCTGGTCACAGTTGCCATTCTGAAGGACCCTGCAGCAGTGGCGTTATTCACCCGGTACGCTGGGCGGGACTTACCTTTGAGCGGCAGTCTGCCCGTTGTGTCACGCCGCGTTCTGCCGCTTTCCCGCCCGCCCCGGTGGGCGGGAAAGTGGCGGAACGCGGCGTGACGCAACGGGCGGACTGCCGCTCAAAGGTAAGTCCCGCCCAGTGTACTGGGTGACTGACGCCATTGCCCTGCAGCCTTTGGAAGGGCTCTGCATAGTGGATAAGAGGACAATGGAGCAGGAAAGTAGCAATTCTGTCCCTCACAGACAAGCGAGGTCGCCGATAGTGAAGTCACATACAAAGAGGACTGACTGTATTTAGTGACATAGATCTGCTGCTGCTGACTTTATTCAACAGAAAGAAGGTCTGTTAAGGAGTTGGCGAGGATGCAGAACCTTCATATAATAACATTCTGCACCGTCTGCCTCCTTCGCCAGGAAGTTTGTTTAAAGCTTACTAGGGAGGAAGAAGGGGGGAACACTGGGGAATCAATGGAGTAATACAGAGGCCCCCTCGCTGAATGATGACTAACCACAATGGCTACCGATGAGAAGGTTTCCTGTGGCAACATGACGGATGTACACCCCACGTTACGGTCCTCTTTCTGCAATTGAATTTGACACTGGCGTGCAGACAGGTCGGAAGTAACAGGCCCATATCCACAAGTGAAAGAAGCAGAGACGTCTGCATGAAATGTTATTCTTGGGTGCCTCCATTTCCTTAACTTACACAGAATTTATCCTGGCTTGGGCTTTTATTTGAGAAAATGGAAATGTCAAAGTGAAGAAATCAATATTTTTTTTTTGTCTTTAAAAGCATTTGCCATGCAACTGGCCATCTTTCATCTGCAGCAGCCTGCACCGACTTTCCCTTGTCTGTGTCTGATCTTGGAAGTAATAAGGTCACATTATCCTTTGACATGAACACACAGACAGGAGAAACTATCCTCAGGCACCCATTAATGTGGTATAACACGGTGCCCTCTCGGCAGCCATTATTACTGATTTTGCAGCCTCCCAGAGAACACCCTGAAAAGGTGACCTTTGCAACTTGGAATGGAAATAAGACACAAAGTCACCGTGACATTGAAACCATTCTGAGAGAAGGGGAGATGGAATGGGGGCAAGAAAGGGAGCTCTTACATCTGTCCAGGCACACATAGACGCATTGCAAACACACCAAATCTAAGGCAGCTTCTGTTTGCCTCAATCTGTCAAGAACTCTGTAGAAGACTGAGGGCGCAATCCTAGCCTGGGGTTAGGCCAGCAGTTAGGCCAGCTACGTTCGGCCGGTACCAGGGCCACCATAAAGGACCTTATCTGCCATCAGATGGTACACATCTATGTGCTGGCCTCTCTGACTCCGAGAGTGGTCCAAACATACTTTACGGTGTCCCTTGTGCCGGCCAAACTTTGCTGGCCTAACTGTTCCAGCCTAACTCCAGGTTAAGATTGCGTCCTGAGAAGTTTAATTCTCAAACATGGTGCAAAAACTGGCCAACTGGCAGATAGCTCTTCTGAATGCAAATGTCTCCAGCTCTCTGATTTACTTTTGACTGTACTGAGGGAGATGAAAAACATACATGGTTTTAGAATATTAATCAGGCTGCTGACAGAAAAGAGTGTTTTGCATTTCAGTGATATGCCAGGATGTGGAATAAAAGAGGCTTTCTGCTGTATAGGATTTGCTGCACATTCATACTTGCAGTCTGTGACCCTGGATGTACTGTTTTTCACCTCCCATAAGGAGTATCAGTTTTCAACAATCAGGAAAACTGGTAGCAATAGCAACATAATGAGGAAAGGAAGTCCCAACCTACTAGCAGACCTTTTGTGATGCAGAGATGTGTAGTGTATGCAGGTGATGTGTAGTGTAGGCAGGTGATGCAGAGCTGCCCACCAGAGTCCTCCAAAAAGCACCTCTGCAGAAGCTGTGAGTGCACAAGCACTTACAATGCAAGGCAAGCGTTCCAATGGCTGTTCAGAATGCATGGTTTGTGAGTGGTTGTGTGGCTTTGGTGGCAGTAGCAGTGGTACTTTTCAGAGGACTCCGGTGAGGCAGTTCTGCCTCACTTGCTGCCCCCACACTGCATGTCCCCGAGGTGGAGTAGTGGCTGAGAGAATGAGCTGCAAATCAGAACTTCACCGGTTTGACTCCTGCTTTTCTTATGCAGTCAGGAGATGGTCTTAAAGAAGCCTCTCCCCCTCAGCAGTCTCCCATCTGCAACATGGGGATTTTACAGTCCAATCCTAGGCTTAGAAGACTACTTAGAATGACTACTTAGAAGTCTCATTGACTTGAATGGGACTTACTCCCAGGAAAATATGTAAATAACTGTTATAGCCTTATTTGCCTTACAGAGTTGTTGCTGCATATAAAGTGCTCAAAAATATGAAGTAGTAGTATTATCTCGATTACAATGGCTGTTAACTGCGCATTGCTTTTTGTCAGCTGCCTGACCTAATGCAGAATCAAGCACAATTCCTGGGGATCGGTGGTGTAGTGGTAAATCTCTTAAACAAATCAATCAATCAATAATCAATCAATAGTATTTATTTATTTATCTGAAGAATTTATACCCCGCCTTTCCCATGCGGAAGCAAATGCCCAAGGCGGCTTCCATGAGCAGGCTAGTCTCAACCACCATTTTTTCAATGGGGTTTTTACAAATCTACAGTATTCTTATGATCCGCCAATCCTCAGTCCCAGATGTCGCCTTCCCAGTGTGATTCTCTTCTTTGGCTGCTGTCCTCAAGCCTCAGCAGGCAATCGCAAGTCAAGCCTGGACAGGTCCTCAAGGTCGTATTCCCTTCTTTGCTGGCTGGCCTCCTCACACACTCCACCGCAACGCTTCCTTGTGGTGAGTCATCAGCTCCTCGTCGACTCTGTTCTGCCACCACAGGTACTGCAGCTTATCACAACCTGGCATCTGTCTCCCATCTAAAAACAAACTGCAGATTCTCCTGCTTAGCTTCAGGCAATACCAGCAGCTCAACCACTTTTCATATATTTATATTTATATACCGCTTTTCAACACAAAGTTCACAAAGTGGTTTACAGGCAAATAATATGTTAAATGTCTCCCTGCCCCAAAAGGGCTCACTATCTAAAAAAATGCAGACCACCACCAGCAACAGCCACTAGAAAAGACACTGCGCAGAGGTGAAGAGGGACAATTACTCTCCCCCTGCTAAATATAAGAGGAGCACCACTTGAAAAAGTGCCTCTTGCCCAGTTAGCAGGGTTTAACAAACAAACAAATAAGCAAGCAAGCTTCTCAGTTTTCCCACTGCTGCTCCTGATGGTTCTTCTCAACCTTTGGCAAAATTTCAGAGGCAGCTCCTGAGCATGCCTGCTGATGACAACACAACTCCTGCCATAGGACTCTTGACAGCTCCATTCTCCCGCCGCCTCTGACTACATTCCTGCTAATGATCATATACTGCATGTTACTGGGAAAATGTGAATAGGTTTCCCAATTTCCCTAAGCTGTTGTCCAGCCATTGGGTGGGGTGGGGGTCCGCATGCAGCAGTAAAGGGGAGGGAATGACTTGTAGTGGGGCTACTGTTTTGGCAGACTGAGAAAAACTCTTGAATTTTGAGGCCTGCACAAGTTCTTCCTGATGGTTAGTCTGTTTCTTTCATGATTAAGTTAATCTCAAATTAAAATGGTTGAGGCATGCTTAGTTAGCTTGAGCACTTGTCAGTAGTGATGCCCCCCTTGCCATTTTCAGATCCTGAGATGCACTGGGCTCCAGGCCACGCGCTTGGACGAGGCCCCAGGTCAGGGACCTGCATCATACACTTTCTTAGCCTGATGTTAGGATCCTTTTGTATAAAATGGGTCTGTGAATGCCCATTAGATATGTATTTGGCATTGGTGTGGGTGGCTGCAGATGTGCTACACACACAGCACAAGAGAGAAACATGTCCAGAGCAGGAATTGCCACCTATAGGAGAATGTGAGAGTCATCATCTGTTTGGGAGATTTTGCTTGTGCAAAGCTAATACATTCTGGTTTCTGTCTTCATTCACCCACTGATCAGTTTCTTGTCTGTGTAAACAGTAGCATGGTAAGTAATGTGCAGGAGACACTGTTTGGTTTGGCAAACACCTGCGTGTTGCTGTTGCTGCCCAGAATGGCTCTGAAGGCAAGTGGGAGGGGATGCTTATGTGGCGAATGGTGGCACCTTCAGTAGTTACTGTTTCCCCCTCTGACTACTGTTTTCCCCCTCTAACACCACCATCGGGGGGAAAAACCACCTTTGCCCTTCTGGCAATACAGTGCAGCTACTAACAATGCTCTGGAATCAAAATTGGCTATCTTTTAGTTTTTTTTTAGAAAACCAGGTGAGAAGAGAAAAAGTGAGGGGGCAATTTTCTACATCTCACAGAGTTCTGTAGCCTAAAGCATTGGCAACAGCAGTTTCTGTTTATCAGGAGTGTTCAAAAATATAATAGAAACATAGACTAGAAAATTGGTACAAATGTTCCTTTTTATTAATTCATGCTGATTAACTTGTACTTGTTTTTCCTGTTTATGTACGCCACTTGTATAACCTGCGCTTGAGGTAAGATTTCAAAGTGTATTTGGGGAAAAAATTAAATAAAAAGAAACCCTTTCATAATTTTTACCTAGAAGGCATTCTTGTTGACATAGTACAAATGCCAAGAATTGGATTTATAGGCAGCGGTTCATTTGAAATTAGTATTTCTCTTTTGAAAGTGGTGTATAACCATAACCAGAAAAGGGACGGATACTCCCTATCTGGAGACAACAACTCCCCACAAATGATAGCTCAACTATATCATGAGAGAATCAAGTTTATTTGTACTGTATAATACCTTTACGTCAAAGACTGAATGACAAAGAGAGTAGGTAATGCACTGTACCATTACTCGGCATATGAAGTTGCTTAGAGCCCAATCCTACCTTGATGATGGGTCAGCACAAATCCCTTGAGGATGGACCAACACAAGTGCAGCTGCACCTCCATTTGTGTTGGGGAGTCCAGCACACAGATATTCACTGGCCTCCCAGTGTCACATTCCAGATAAGGTGAGGCTGGCTGAGGAAAGGCGGGGGGTTGGGGAAAGCGTACCCAGCGGCGGCATTCAGCTGGTACGCTGGGCGGGACTTACCTTTGACCGGCAGTCCGCCCGTTGCGTAACGGCGCATTCCGCCGCTTTCCCGCCCGCCTTTACGCAACGGGCCGACTGCCGGTCAAAAGTAAATCCCGCCCAGCATACCGGCTGAATGCCGCCACTGGGCGTACCCATGGGCAGACGGGCCCGGGGAGGGAGATGGACCTGCCCCTGGCACTTAGGCCAGATCCTAACCTATGTCTCAGGCCCAGTTGGCCTTACACGGGCCGCTTGGATCTGTGCTAGCAATTTCACTGGCACAAATCTGAGAAGCCCTATTGAGATTGCTGCGATGCAACACAGGATAAGAGGAATAAATTCCCCTTAGTCTGAGTTGCACAGCATGCAGTTCCAACCCTGCACTTGATATGGGGCAGGCTGGCTGGCCTCCCTATTCCATCATGGGTTAGGACTGGGCTGTTAGTTGTGGGGGGAAATGCCCATAAGAAATCTGTCTCAAAGCAGTAATATTCTGTGGTTGCTGGTTTTTGATATTTTATATATTTTGTAATTAACCTCAAATAAATACTTGATTCTAAAATTAATTTGATTCTTGGAAGTTGTTATCATATACAAACTCTTAACTGAGGTCAACTGAAGAACTCCCCAAAACCCTGAAACCTAAAGGCTTTTTTTTTTATTTTTTTTGCTACAGCGGGTACACAAGTCTTTGATTAAACAGGAACTGAATCAATCATATGTTAATTATATGCTTGGTCCAATTTACACTTTAAACTGAGAAAAATGGTTTCTCTTATAAGAAAACTTCACTCATTAAATCTATATATATAAAGAAGAGCGTATGTATGTATGTATGTATGTATGTTCCACATAGGCTCCGCAACGCCTGGACCGATTCGCGCCAAACTCGGCACGCGGGTGCCTTGGCCCCCCGAAACCATCGCTGCGCGGTTTTGGAACGGATCGCGCCCCCACGGGCGCGGGTACAAGCGAATTTGTGGTTCTCTATGGGTGGCTATGGGCTGAGCCGCAGCATTCCGAGGCTCTGATGATGTCATGATGAGATGAAAATGACATGCGGAATCTTCAGGCAGCAACTGAACTCTTGACAGTTGAAGACAAACAACAGCAAACAGGTTTCACGCAGGCAAACTGATACAATGTGTTCTGTGGACATGTGGGCGGTCCCTGCTTGGCAGTGGACAGTTGGCACAAGGTGCTGTGGCTGTTGCTCTCACTCTGAAAGTTTACTTTCACTGTATAACGTAAGGCAATTGGGCAGGTGCAACCAAAGGCTACAAAGATGAAACAACAGCGTACACAGGAAACACCTGAGGGGAAAAAAATGACTTGCAATGCTACGTCACAGAGCTGCTACATCTAGAGCAACAGAAACAGTACAGCAGCGTGACAAAAGACTGCACGATAAGAGAGACAGAGCTGCTACATCTAGAGCAACAGAGAAAGTACAGCAGCGTCACAAACGACTACAGGATGTGAAACAGAGGGCTACTACATCTAGAGCAACAGAAACAGTACAGCAGCAGGGATGGGACATATAAACACCCGGGCACACATGTGAGTGGGGGTGGGGTCAGGGATGGGACA
>JAJKFI010000003.1:26694236-26707758 GCA_029204185.1 Lerista edwardsae
AGGACAGCACTCGCTGCTCGTGTCCACTCGCTTGGAACTGCTCTGCTCTGCTTACAACATGCAGGTTGTAAGTTCTATTCTCTGCTCTGCGGTGCGTATTGTTGAAAAATGTCAACGAGACTAGCAGACCCCCAAATGGGTAAGCGAAAAGAGCAAGCATTTATCATTATATTTATGCAATTATACCAAAATCCAGACAAATCAGAAATCTGGACACCTTTCCATCCCAAGCAGTCTGGATAAAGATATAATTTATATAATAAATTTATAAATTATATAATCAACCTGTATAATTTATTAGTAATGAAGGACTACTGCAATTCCCTTTATATGGGGCTAGCCTTGAAGACACTTCAATTGGTACAGAAGGCTGTAGTCTGATTTTTATTATGGCTGCTAGTAGAGATGCTACCCCTAGGTTACATGAGCAGTAGTGGTGGCCCAATTGCTTCTGGGCTCAATTCAAGGTTCTGGTTAAGTCCTAAACCATTTGGACATGAGAACCTCAAGGACTGCCTTCTCTCATATAAGCCTCCTTGTGCTCTCAGGTCACCCACAGAGACCTTGCATGGGGTGTCAGATAGGCAAGGCCCATCAGGACCACAATCTGAGTCAGGGAGGATGGCACACATCACAAAAGGAGCAAAACCTTTTCAGTGGTGGCCCCATTTCTATGAAAGTCAGAAGTCTATAAAGACTCTAATCTGTACACTTTTCAGTGCACTATAAAAACTTGGGTGTTTCATTCAGGCTTTGTGGATTATTTTGGTTGGCATAGGTGGTTTGTTTGCTTGTTTGCTGCTCTTTTATGATAGCTTTGTTTTGTTTATGAAGTAATTGGTTTTGCTGCTGTGATTCATTTTCAAGTTTATTCTGTTTTAATTCTTTGTACATTGCTTTTGACTACCCTCTGAATAAGAATGGAAGGATATAAATGTTTTACAATAATTTTTTTTAAAGTGACTCATATTTATCAGAAATATTACCTTCAAATATATCTGAGCATTTTATGCATTTGTAAGGTATGTTAAATAATACATCTTTTCCCCAGTGATGAAAATCTCCCTATCAGTTCCTTGAAGTATAGGAATAAAGGCTTATTTTGCCCACGCAGTCAAAATAATTTTATTATCGCATTGGCATCTATTTCATCTTCCAAAAAAACACAAAACCTAATACCACCATTATTGCTGAAGTTGTATTTCTGTTTCCACAAGCAAAGTAAATTTGGAACACCTGTTTAGCACATATTTACAGCTAACCTCAGAGAAGCACTTTGCCCTCTAGACCTGCCTTTCAATTTCTATTGTGATTCTGTTTGGAAGACAGGTGTTTTTCTGGAGTCAATTGGGTAGAAAAAGCTTCCCACACTCGCATGTTGGAAGGTGCATTGCTGCCCCCAAGTGCCTAGCAGGAAAATGATTTCTTTATATTGAATTTTGCAATGGTCTTTGCACTAGGAAGCTACCTTACCAAGTCCATAGTCCAGAGAATCAACAAGAATGCCTGTGTAATTAGAAGCATTGCATCACAAATACTACAAGTCCAGAATCTGGGTCAAGATTTTGGCGGAAATGCATCACTTCACATAGGGCTCCTAAAATTATATGGACATAGATTGAACATCACTCGCATAGTTAGAGGAGGGCAAAACTGTAAGTACTGTGGGGAATCCCAACATGCTGTGTATAAAGCTCTCCCACTCACCCTTGGAGCCATTCTGGGCAGCAATGGCAACATGTCGGGGGCATTGTTTGGTTCACTGAGAACCTGCGTGTTGCAGTCACTGCCCAGAATGGCTCTGATGGTGAATGGGAGAGACCGCTTACACAGCGCATTGTGCAAGAGGCACTTTTTAAAGTGCACTTAAGATATAAACTGCAATCCTATGCACACTTACTCAAAAGTAAGTACCACGGAACTGAGAGACTCAGAGTGCAATCCTAACCTGGAGTTCAGCCAGCAAGGTTTGGCTAGCACAAGGGACACCATAAAGTATGCCTGGACCACTCTCAGAGTCAGAGAGGCCAGCACACAGATGTGTGCCATCCTCCCTGACTCAGATTGTGGTCCAAACTTGCTTACGGTAGCCCTGGTGCCAGCCAAACTTTGCCGGCCAAACCTAACTCCAGGTTACAATTGAGCTCTCACTTGTCAGTAAACCTGTTTAGGGTTGCACTGTCACAGTGCAAGCCTGTGCAGGTCTACTCAGAAGTAAGCCCCATTGTGTTACGTTGGGCTTACTCCCGGGAAAGCATGCATAGGATTTCAGCCGAGGTTTACCCCTGAACACCAGGTGCAAGACGGCAATAGTGGGAGAGTAATATGCCTTTCTCTCCTGCCTGTGGTCTTCTAATGGTAACCGATGTAATGGGTCACCCGAGAAGGCTGCGCTGGTCGAGCTGATCCTGTGGCCTGATCCAGCAGGGTTTTTCTTCTGGTCTCTAACGAGGGTGAGGTTAGAGGCCCAAATAGAACAAGGGTGAGGTTGATGCCTGAGGGCAAAACTAAGGGCCGATGGTGGGTCAAAGGAAGCTCAGACATTCGTCCACTGAGCTTCCAAGAACGCGGAAAAGACAAGACAGATCACCGAAGGCACCTCTCCCTCCGGCTTCGAAGTGCAAAATCGCAGGCCCTCGGCTGGAGGACGGTGGGGGGCGCTGCAGGAGGAGGTTCTCCCTCCCCCGCGACTTCGCTCCCCGCCGGCGCGCACAGGCGGCAGGAGGAGGAGGAGCCAGCCAAAGCGAAAGGAAACTTGGAGGCCAGGCGCATCTGCAAACACCAGCGGCGCTCTCCATGGAGCTGTGGCTGTGGCTCCTCTCGTGCCTGCTGCCCTCTTCCTTCGGGGAGGGCGCACGGGCAGCGCGTGCGGGAGCAGACGGGGGCTCCCTCGGCAGTGGAAAGCGTCCTTTCCTCCGTTTCAGTGCCCGGGGGAGTGAGTGGCGAAAGGAAGTTGCCTGGCGGGTAGGTACCGGCGGCGGAAGGGCCCCGCGGCGCGCCAGAACACACGCACAAATAATTCGATGCGTTCCCCATCGCGGCGCATCTTCAGCCTGCAGCCCTGCTCTTTCCATAGGCAGCTTCCAGAGGGCGCCGCCGTCCCCGGCGCGCACCTGTTGCTACCTGTTGCTGTTTTGTACCCGCGATATACACGGCACTTTCCACGGAACGAAGGAAAAGATCCTGCCCCAAGGAGCCTGCGATGTAGAGAGACTTAACGGCGCAATCCTACTCTGGATTTAGGCAGGCACAGTTAGGCCAGCAAAGTTTGGCCGGCACAAGGGACAGCGTAAAATGTTTGGACCACATAACACTGATAGTGATAGGTCACCTTTGTTGAGTGGACCCACATGGGAAAGCATCCTGATGTGGTGCAGGGAGGTTCATATGTTGGGCTGAAGCTGGTGTTGAGCAGGTTCAAATCTGGACAGAGCTATAAAGTTAAAACTGGCTTACCTGGCCCCAGCTTCTCTTTCAGCTATCCTAACCTCGCAGGTGTGTTGTGAGGGCACTGGAGGGAAGTGTGTCTGCTGCCCCGCGCTCCTTTACTTGGAAGAAGTGGGGTGGTCTGTCAATAAATACTTTTCGAATTATTGGAGGACCTGATCCTCTGGACTGAAGATGTTTGGGACCAACCTAAACTCTTCTGCTCTCAACAGTACCGTAGCTAGAGGGGATGCAAAAAGGTAAGTACCCACTTAATGAGCACACGCCATGACGGCAACATGCAGGTGCTCGCCAAACCAAGCTTTCCTGTGCCTTGCTGCCCAGAGTGGCTCCAACGGCAAGTGGGAGGGGCTGTTTTTACAGTGCTTACTGTTTTGCGTCAACGTCTCACTACACTGCCGGCTCTCAAAGCAGACATTTTCCCTCTAATCTGTTGCCTCTCTCTCGAGGGCCTTTTCATAGAGGCAAATGTAAGCAGGGCCCTGTCTGCAGGGCTACAGTCTGAGGCATTGTGGGAAACCACAGGAATTGCTTGAGGGACTGACAGGGTGGAGGAGGAAGCAGGGGGCCAGTGCAGTCAAACTGGCTTAAGGATTGGATGTAGTTGGGAGCCAGACTAAATGGGATGAACCAAAGACCAGGGTTTTTGAAGCAGGACGTTCCATTAAAGAGAAAAAAAATAGACCACCTTCCGATAGACTTGCAGAGGCCCTCTATAATGCATGCATTGTGAAAAGCTACTGTTAGCAGGCTATTTTCATACAAGTATGTTTTTAGCGAATAAAGTGTTTCTCTTTGACAATTCTGATATGGAAGCAGTAAGCCTTCCCGATTAGAATGTCTAGTGTGGAATCCTTGTTAGGATGCAAGTAGGGAATTAATTTTTTTCCATTTTCGCCACAAGGCGTCAGCCTTGAACCAGTGAAGTTCTTGGAGTTTCCTCCAGAAGTAGTCAATCTCTGCTCCCTGTGGGGTGGCAGTGTGGCTCAGGGCACTTTGTCTGGGTAAAAGAAGGTAAAGGCAAAGCATAGTTTCAGCGTTTTTGAAAAATAACACAGATAGGGGGCTCACCTCCCTGCCAGGCAGGGCTCTCTGCCACAGCTCCAGATGGCAGGGCTTTATGCCCCTTTGGGGTCTTTGGAGATTGTTTAGCCCAGGAGTGTCACACATAAGGCCCCTGGAAGCTCTTTATCAGGCCCTCAGATTTTTCCAGCATCACCATCAGCTTTTCTCAGCTGCTGAGCTGAGGTGTCACTGTTCCACATGATAATTGAGATCTTCTGTGGTGTCTTGAAAATATGGTCAAGATTTGCGTTTTTTTCTCATCTATTTGCAGCTGATGAGTGAGAGAAAAGTGCTTATTTTTGGTCATGACCTGCTTAATGACATCACTTCCTGCTTAATGACATCACTTCCCGATTTCAGTAGGCATCATAAATGATATTTGGCCCTCTATTAAAAGAATTTGATGCCCATGGGCTAGCCACCCTGCCAGCCTCTTCCTCCTCCTTCCATCTGTCGCCTCTCTCCTATCTTCCTTTCCTTGTCCCTTCCTCCTGTCATGTATTACTTCCCTCTGGCCCGTTTCCCATCTTGCTCCAGTTGGCCTTTCTTTTCTGGCATCAGAGGAAGCCAGCAATGATAAATAACATTGTTGAGCATCTCCGTGGAAGCTTCGCGCAGGCGGGGCCTGTTCAGAACTGTGGCAGCAGGTGTGTCACTACAGGCAAAATGTTAAAATATGCCATGCAGAAAGCTCTTTGGGAAAGGAGACAGAAAGAAGGTAGACAGAAAAATTAGCAAGGGCTACTGGTGTTGACTCCTCAGAAAGAGCATTCTCTGTATCATCTTCTATCTACCTATATAAAAATGAACGTATGTGTGTGTGTGTATGTGTGTAAGTATGTTCCAGCATAACTCTGGAATGCCTGGAGCGATTTACACCAAACTTGGTACACATATGCCTTACAATCTGGAGAGAAATACTGCAGGGATAAGACACCCCTAGCACCCCTAGGGGTGGGGGTGGGAAGGGGGTAACATGTAAAAATGGCCAACATTAGTGTCGAATCCATAGTTTTTGGGGTCACTGAGATGAATGGTGACACTCCCAATGCTGTTTAAGTCCAAGTTCAGCCCCCATCAGCATGAGAAGGGGTGCAAAATAAAATGTCCAAAATGACCGACATTAGTGTCAAATCCATAGTTTTCAGGATCGCTAAGCTGATTTGTGACAGTCCCGATGACATTTAAGCCCAACTTTAGTCTAATAGAATGAATAGAACTCTGTAGAACGTTCTGGAAATTTTTAGAAATCATTATGTCCCGGTCTTGGACTCCAATCAAATACTTGCCATGTTACCAGGCGTAGTCACTGAATACAGTCTATCGATACCGTAGTAGATGCCTATGAGGTCGTCACTTTCCCATCAGACTTCCTAAACTCACTTGATCCGGCTGGATTGCCACCACATCGTCTCTTAGTTACAGTGGGATCTCCAATTATGTTACTACGGGACCTCAACCCGCCAAAACTTTGCAACGGCACAAGGCTGTGTGTCAAGAAGATGCTGGATACTGTAATTGAAGTGACTATCTTAACAAGAAAGGGAGAGGGTGAAACAGTTTTTTTCCCACGGATAACACTCATTCCGACGGATCTCCCTTTTCACTTTAAGGGATTGCAATTTCCAATGAGACTTGCATTCTCGATCATGATCAACAAGTCACAGGAGAAGTCTGTTAAGTACTGCAGAGTGGATTTGAGATCGCCATGTTTCTTCCATGGATAACTTTATGTTCCTTGCTCAAGGGTGGGTTCACCCAAGAATTTATGTATTCTTGCTCCTGGAGGTGAAACTAAAAATGTTGTTTATAATCAAGTTTTGAGTTAAATTAATATTATATTGAATTTGTAAAAGATTTCACTTTCTAATTTTTATACTGCACTTATAAATTACCTGTACATAAAATTACTTCGATTTTACATTATAGATAGAATTCATTCCTTTTCATGTCTAATAGAAGCTTGGGATAAATAAATACCCGGGCAACGCCAGGTAAGGACAAGCTAGTTGAAGTAAAAGTAGTATAGAGTGAATACACTATCAGGGTAGTACCAGAATAACTAACTTCTTTATGAGCCACGTCTGTACCACTCAAGTAAATCCCTATAGTGTGGAACCACATGTGGCTCCTTCCCATATCAGTTGGAGGACAGATTCTGGAAAAGACCACACTGTTTAACCAAACGATGTGAGTCCACTCAGCAGAGGTATCAGTATGGGACTGTCACAGGGAATAGACTCTTATGCCGCTGGATAATATGAAAGTTGGACCCTCTGTGTTTGTGACTAAGCTTCAACCTAGTAAGTGTACCAGCACTGTAGGCAAACATGGCTGGATTACAGAAGTGTAATTCTCCCTTTCTTGCTTTTTTTAGGAAAGCGTTAAGAGAATTAAGCATTTGAATTCCTTGTCATCCAATGACAACATCACTGCTGTCTATGGAATAAATCAGTTTTCCCACTTATTTCCCGAAGAATTTAGAGGTACAGAGTTTTATCTTAATAAATAATTGGTTTTCTTTGAGCAATACTACCTTATCTTTGGTGCCAGACGTTTGGCAGGTGTTTGATGGTTTCACAGAATAGTGTTTTTATACATGTTTATTTTTGCGGGGGGGGGGAGAGGGAATCACAAAAAAGTATTTGTTTTAAGAGGGTGGCAATGCCGCTCAGGTCACTTTGTCTTGATAAAAGTCTAGAACTTGTCTAGAATACATTTTGTGCTCTGTCTAAAGTGTAAACTCTTTTGTTTAAAGCTGTTTACTTACAAAGCAGGCCATCTATAGCGCCCAAATACACTCCAGGGCCCGAGGGAACTGAAGCACCTTTACCAGACTATTTTGACTGGAGGGACAAGAAAGTTGTGACACAAGTGAGAAATCAAGACACGGTAAGTTACGTGGCTCAGCTTTCACATCTTAAGGATCTGACGTAATTCCTCCAGCTCTGTAAGTCAGTGGCAGCTCTGAGATCACGAAGTAAAGGGCTCTGTTCTCTTTTCGAAACAGGGAACGATGCCAGGGTTGTGATGGCAGTGGTATGAGAAAGCTAAATCAAGTAGTGTAGCCAGAGCAGGCTGTGCAACCAGTCCCTCCCACTTGCCATCAGAACAATTCCAGCCACAGCAACACCAGGCATTCTCAAGCGCTTGCGCATTTCCAGCACTGCCTGGAATGGTTCCAATGGCGAGTGGGAGAGGCTGCTTATAAGGCACGTTGCGGCCCCTGCAGTACTTAACATGCCAACCGTCCCCCTGCCCTGCTACTTTACTGACTAAGTATTTTTATTTACTGTGTCTCTGGTTAACAGAGCTAGCCTTTTCCATAAGACACAGCTAGTGGTAGAGCCTTGGGTGTCAGGTTTAAAAGCCATAAAGTCAGCGGCGTCATGCAGCCGGAACGCTGGGCGGGAGGAACGGGTGAGCGGCAGCCCGCCCGTTGCGTAGCGCTCCGTTTCGCCGGCTTCCCTGCTTCCCCGCAGGGGCGGGAAAGACGGCGAAACGGAGCGGTACGCAACGGGTGGGCTGCCGCTCACCCGTTCCTCCCGCCCAGCGTTCCGGCTGCATGACGCCGCTGCACAAAGTCTATTAGAGATCCACTGAAAACAGCCAAGATGTGCATCTTTCCAGAAGGGACCTCAAGGTTGCCACTTTACCTAAAAACAGGTCCCATAAACAGAGTCTGTGCTGTACTTATACTATACAGCAGTGATTGTCAACCAGTGTGCCAAGGCACATTGGTGTGCTGCGGGAATTGTGGCAGAGGGTCATTTATTAGTCGGCCCATAGGGGATGGGAATCCCCACCAGCAGCCTGGTGTAATTGTAAACAAAAAACTGATGGTGCACCTTGATAACTTTGGCACCTTGTCAGTGTGCCACAAAATGAAAAAGGACGGGAAACATTGCTATACAGCATACGTATATTTATGTACTGCTTTGAAACAAAGTATGAAAAGTAAAAGAAGGGCAGCGCAATCCTAACTTGGGTAGGAGCAGGCTGGCTGGCTGGCTGGCCTGCACTGACTCCTAACCAAGTTAGGAGGCAGCAGAAGCTTAGCGTGGGACAAGGGGGATGATCGCAAGTCTGAGCCTTCCACAGTGGCCTGAATCAGGGCCATCTGGGACACAGATTTAAAAGCCACATCCAAATTCCACCTCTCTCCCTGAGCCACCCCTCCCACCGGACCGCCCTCTCCCTGCCCCATTCCGCCACATTTCCTCCGCCCCAAAAAGCTTCCGCGCTGGCTGAACTTGGCGAATGCAGGGGCGGCTTACCAGCTGCCTGCACAGAGTGCCTGGATCGATGCAAGCGCTTGTGTCGGCCCAATACCTCTTCGGCTGGCGCAGACGTGCTTGATGGCATGTTTGCGACAGCCTTGGGCCAACACAATGCACATTCATTGGCCCAGAGGGTGCCTTTGATTGCACCCTGGGATGGTTTTCCCAAAGGGGCTTGCAAACTAAATAGAGACACAAGAAGATACTGAACTAGGGGAGGGAAGTGGAAGCAAGCAGAACCTGGGTAAGACTATGCTATAATTTCGTGTTTACGTACTTGAGCTTAGTCATTGTATGATGTGAGGACATTCTGTATAGTTACTCTGCATAGGAGAGGGCTTGATGGACTTATCCTCTCCCCCCTCAGTTGTGTGAGTGGAAGCAAATGTGCTATATCTGTATACTAAACATACACATATTTTTTTTTAAAATGAAATTGCTAGGGCAACCAATTTCTGTTGGTTTATTGCATTTGATGACTGATGGTTTATTGCATTTTTCTTTCCAGTGCGGAGGCTGCTGGGCTTTCAGTGTTGTTGGTGCACTAGAGTCTGTCTATGCAATTAAAGGGAATGTTCTGGAAGAGTTCAGTGTACAGCAGGTCATTGACTGTTCGTACAATAATTTGGGCTGTGGTGGTGGCTCTCCTGTTAGTGCTCTGGAGTGGATGAATCAGGTATGAATTTCTCACAAACCTACAATCTCTGTTGGATAAGTGATAGTTTTTGGAAAAGGAAAAAAAGAATCTAAGAATTTCCTCCTCCCCCTGCAAAAAAACTCCCAAAATACTGTGTTGTTTGGCTGAATCAAAGATATGGTTTTGTATCTGTTGCCATCCAGATGCTTCCAGGAAATACAGCATGATAACAATAGCCATGTCCTGTTGGTTCCCCCCGCCAGCCATGCAGAGGCGGAGGAAGGGTATAGCCTGGGGTGGCGCGAGCCATGGGCGCCGGGCAGTGGCAGGGCACCATTGCATGGCGTCCGTGGACGAACCCGTGCGCTGTTTGGCCTGCCCGCCCTCCCTCGCCTCCGTTTCGCTCCAAAATGGAGCTAATCCGGGCGCAGGGAGGCGTGGCTGGATGGCGCACGGGGGCGGGGCGACGTGCTGGGGGCGCGGTTTTGTCGCCCTGCCATGGGCGCACTTGGGGCTCCGTTCGTCCCTGCCAGCATGTGGATAACCTGTTCTGACAATAGTCTCACTCCACAACACACATCTCTACATGGCAAGAATCAAGAGCTTACAGCCCAATCATCATTGATAGGGCCAGCATACAGAGGGCTTTACAGCAGTGGAACACAGTTTCATTGTAATAAAGTGGTCTCCAGCAGTGGCCATTTTACATGCACTGCCACAGCAGGCTACTAGATGTGACTGTAACAGGGAGGTGGGATAGCAGTGGGGGTGGTGGAACAAAGTGGAAAGGGTGTGGAATGAGGGCAAGGAGGGGGTGGACTAGGGAAGGTATCAACAGCATTTGCATGTGCCAGTATCCTAACCCCATCTTTTAATGCAGCCATGACATGCCTCAAATTTACACCTGCTAAAGGAGAAGGTGTAGAACCAAGGAGTGATGGAGGCTTTCCCTGGAGCAAGGGAGCAAGCGTTCACTTACACCAAGGAGACCTTTCCATCACTCCGCTTCCTGCAGATATATCACGTGTTCTGTTGGTAGAGCTGCATCAGCAGGGGGCTGGGTCGAGTTGGGTTGTCAGGCTCATGAGCTGTTGCCCCACCTGATTGTAATACTTGAGCAAGGAGATGTCACATTTATTTGAATGCAATGGTACTTTGCTCATTTTAAGCAGATGGAGAGGGACTGTGGCTCAGTGGTAGCCCAAATGCTTTGCATGCAGAAGGCCCCAGATTGTCCCTGGCACCTCTAGAGCTGTGGAAATCCTGAATCCTTGTGGAGCTTCTGCTTTTATAGGAAGCTGCCTTATACCAAGTCAGATGATCAGCCAATCTAGCTCAGCATGGTATCTTACCACTCAATAATAGCCCTATCACCAAACTTTGTATGAGGTTCCTATATAGGTAGACCTTGCCATTTTAAAGGCTGTTTTGGTTGACATAATTCAGAGGCGGAGGAAGGGTGTAGCCTGGGGTGGCGCAAGCCATGGGTGACGGGGCAGCGGGGCACCATTGCACGGAGTCCACAGACTAACCCGCACACTGTCTGGCCCTCCCGCCCTCCCTCGCGTCCGTTCCACTCCAAAATGGAGCTATTCCGGGCGCAGGGGGGCGTGGCTGGGCAACGCACGGAGGTGGGGCGATGTGCTGGAAGCGCGGTTTCGTCGCCCTGCCATGGGTGCACTCAGGGCTCTGTTCGTCCCTGACATAATTACAAGTCATTGGTTTGATTTATCTTCTTGCAGACACAAGTAAAAGTTGTAAGGGAGTCAGACTATATGTTTAAAGGTGAAACAGGAATGTGCCATTTCTTCAGTCGCTCACATTTTGGTGTCTCTGTCACAGGCTATGCTGCATACAATCTCAGGTAACCGTTAATGTGTCTTTTAATTTTTTTTAAGGCTAGCACACTGGTTCTAGGTACTGAGTGACTACTGTGGTTATAAATGGCTGTGCCTGCCAACGGTACAGATCTGTTCACTTATTCAGAAAAAAAAGAAGAGTAAAAACTGTCCCGTTTTATTAACATTGCTATTGTTATTTCAAGGGATCAAAACAGAAAAATAACGTTCTTAGATATTTTAGACCAGTGGTTTTCAAACTTCTCAGTGCCAGGACCCACTTTTTAGAATGGCAATCTGTTCGGGACTCACCGGAAGTGATGTCATGGCCGGAAGTGCCATCATTGTGACACCAGACCCTGCTGCTTTCCTGATAGTGCAGCAATAAGTTGGGTTATTTTTCAGCCTTTTTTCAATATCAAAGTGAATCAGAAAGAAAAAAAGCCTATTTACAACCCTGACACAAGCCAAATAGCCACATAGCCCTCCCCCTTTCCAGTGTCCCATCATCCGATATTGTCAATGATGGCTGCTCTAAGTACTGTGCAGCCTACCTGAAAGAGGCTCACAACCCACCTAGTGGGTCCCAAAGTTTGAGAAACACTGTTCAAGATGTTCTTAGGGAGATACACTGCTTCATCCCAGCCCTAAATGACTCTAGAGCAGAACTCCTACTCCCCTTCGCTCTTCTTTGTCTCTATCCCAACTTTCTTCTATCTTGGAACTCAAGGCCATAGACATGGGGTGCCCATGCTCTGTTCTGCTTAGATTTAGCAAGGCTGTTTTAACACCTGCCTTTCTACCATCAATCAATCAATCAATCAATCAATCAATCAATCAGTCAATCAATCAATCAATCACTAGTATTTATATACTGCTTTTCAACACAAAGTTCACAAAGCGGTTTACAGGCAAATAATAACATTAAAGGTAAATGGCTCCCTGTCCCAAAAGGGCTCACAGTCTAAAAGAATGGAGAACACCACCAGCAACAGCCACGAGAAAGACACTGTGCTGGGGTGAAGAGGGACAATTGCTCTCCCCCTGCTAAATATAAGAGGACACCACTTGAAAAAGTGCCTCTTGCCCAGTTAGCAGGGGTACCATGCCCCAGTGAACAGTTCCTCTTCCCTTTTTCAAGACCAGTAAACCAATTCTTTTCTGGAATCCCAAGTGCACAAGCCTTTGTGATAAAGAGAAGTCTGCTAATGATGCTCATGTAATACATATATCCACTATTCTTTTTTCCTTTACAAACGCATAGCACATAGCCACTATTGATTGCATAGCAGACTGGACTTAGTAAGGAAGAGAACAGACACAAAGCAGCAAAGCTTCCAAGACACATGGGTGTGATCTACAAGAAGACACGTGTTTGGTACACATTTGCCCAGCTGCCTGTAAAGAGGAGTCAGTACTGTTTGCATTTCCTTTGCAATGTGTACACTCTTTTACTCATGTGAGCTGAACAAACAGCAGCACTGAGTACAATTTGTATAAGCAACAAGTTCTTATTGGAGGTTATTTGAGAACGAAAACAAAAGTAGTTTTTTGAATACCTGGAAATACGGAAGAAATCACAAATGTTTGCAAGTAGTTAGAAACCAACTGTTTATAAAGTGTTTAATTCCATTTTGTGTACACCAATAATACATGAGTAGGAAAAGGCCAATATCAATGGAAAGCATACTGACGAGGAATTAGTCTCATTTTCTGTGATGCTTGTAGGTTGTTGCTTTCAAAATGTTTTATAATGCAGGTTTTTCAGGATGGTTTGGTGGTGGTGGTTTTAAATAAATAAAAATACATAAATAAATGCAGGGCGCAATCCTAACTTGGAGTTAGGGCAGCACAGTTAGGCCAGCAAAGACTGGCTAGCACAAAGGACCCTGTAAAGTATGTTTGGACCACTCTCTGAGTCAGAAAGGCCAGCACCCAGACGTGAGCCATCCACTCTGACTCTGGTCCAAACACACTTTGTGGTGGCCCTTGTGCCAGCCAAACTTTGTTGGCCTATCTATGCCGGCCTATCTGTGCTATCCAGGTTAGGATTGTGCCCTCAGAGTCATATTAATAAATATAACAACTGAAATTGATAATTTGCATGCACTACCTGTTTAAGGCTTCAATCCCTTGTTGGCCTTGAAATTACTGGAATTACTTCTGTAAGAGTTATTTTAACAAAGAACATTTTCATCATTCAATATATCATCACTCTGAATAACTGCTTCTCTAAGAACACTTTAAGAACACCA
>JAJKFI010000003.1:26707768-26721967 GCA_029204185.1 Lerista edwardsae
ACACCACTTAGAGCGCAATCCTAAACTGGATTTAGGCCGGCAAAGTTTGACCAGCACAAGGGCCACCATAAAGCGTGCTTGGACTACTCTTGGAGTCAGGGAGGATGGCTCATGTCTGTGTGCTGGCCTCTCTGACTTCAAGAATGGTGCAAACATATTTTACGGTGGCCCTTGTGCTTGCCAAATTTTGCTGGCTTAGTTTATGCCAGCCTAACTCAGTTTAGGATTGCACCCGGAGGTTAATTTATCTTTATTTTTTGAAACCTATCTCCTGCCCTTCAATGTAAAAAGTGGCGAGGCATCAATCAGTCTCTTAAAGTGCAATCCTGTGCATGCTTACTGCCTTAACTTGGGTCTACTCCAAGGCAAGCATTCATGCGATTGCAGGTAGTACATACAGGCAGTTAAACAGGTATTACATACAAAGTTGCAGAGACTGCATAGCACAGAACTCCGTTCAAATTATCATTGGTAGCACCAATATCACTTGCTTAGGGAGAGGAGAAACAGTGTCTGGATTCAGGTCCCATTGCCACGAATGACCATTGTTCATTCCAATAATCTGATGGGCAGCCCAATCCTGAGCTGCTGGGGTTCCATAGGCGCATAGGCCACCACTGCTTTTCTAGGAGCCATGGCAACTGCTGGAGAGGTCAGGCCTCCCCCCCTCCCCGAGGAAAGCTGCAGGCCCTTTAATGGGGCTACTCCAGTCTCTGCCTGCTAAACACAGAGGGTTTGGGATGCGGCAGCAAGTGCCATAGTCAATCCCACCCCCTCCTGTGGTTGTTCCTCCCTTCCCCCATGCCCGGTCCCACCCTCACCCCCCAAAACCCACACCGCTGGTCTGCAGTGACACTTAACGTGGTCCAGCTGTGCAATTCCAGCACCATGGCACTGAAGCTCAGCACCACTGGTGCTGGGCCAGCGCCGGCATTCCACCTTCACCAGGGGCCATAAATGTGCTTTACAGCATGTTTACGACACCTGGAGCTGGCCGTATGCTCAAACTGCAGTCAGTAGAGCCCTCCGGATTGGGCTCTGAGACCGCACACAGTCAGTCCTGGCTTCTGCTTGACAAGGTACACACATGCTCAGTCGCGCACTGTTTTGTGTGCTTATCTCTGGGTCAAGGGCAGTGGCCCATTCCCCCTTCCATCCATCAGCCCAAGTGCAGTCTAATTGGGACTATACGCCCACCGCTGCAGCTGCTGGATGCAGAAGCTGCTCTGGGCTGAGCACACACACACACACACATAGCAGCCTATGTGTGTAATTGGATCTGGACCAAGGAGTGTATCATATTTGAAGAGGTGTCCCTCTTCACCCCAGCACAGTGTCTTTCTCGTGGCTGTTGCTGGTGGTGTTCTCCATTCTTTTAGATTGTGAGCCCTTTTGGGACAGGGAGCCATTTAACTTTAATGTTGTTATTTGCCTGTAAACCGCTTTGTGAACTTTGTGTTGAAAAGCGGTATATAAATACTAGTGATTGATTGATTGATTGATTGATTGATATTTACATTTTCCTTATTTTATCAACTGAAGCTTCTGCATCAACATTTCTGTAGTAACCACAAGTTTAACCTAGTTAGGTTTTCTTCGTGTTCTGCTGATTGTTCATGTTCACAGACAACATCTTTAACACGTTGCTATTTCTGTTGGCTTAATCCAGCAATTATATTTTAGGCCAGAGTTGGCCAGCTTCAGCCTGGAGGGTGTGATTTCGCACCAACCATCCCCTGGCTAACCAGAGCTCGCAAGTAGGATGTTTTTGATGGCAGATTTCATTCTGATTAACAGGGATTTTTTTCTCTACCTTGCAGTGGACTGGAAGACGAAATGATGAAGCTGCTTCTGAAATGGGGTCCTCTAGCAGTCATTGTCGATGCAGTGAGCTGGCAAGATTACCTGGGTGGTATCATACAGCATCACTGTTCCAGTGGAGAAGCAAATCATGCTGTTCTCATTACTGGCTTTGATAGGAGAGGTAATGTGTCATCTGCTAGGCTTTAATTGTGATTATGTATCCGTTAACAGCACTTCCTTTCCTGGCTGATGGATTAACTGTGTGCTTGTGGGGGAAGTATTGATTGGTGAGGTCGTGGAATAAACAGCCTGCCATCTTCAGTGGCAGAGTCCAGAATGGACTTCTTCATGTATCATTTCTGGTTGAGTGGATACACATATGTGCAGTTCCTTGTACAACTGCCATCATTATTGCACAGGAAATCACATTAAGGCTGGCATCCTTAATATGCACTTCTGTTGATCCAGCTTTCATGTTGTGATGTTTGTTTTCTTGCATTTTGTGCTCCTGGCACTTGGGAGGCAGTTTCAAGTACTTTAAACTAGCTGGTTATAAGCTACATTTTTTTACAAGATTCCAGGTTGTGCAGTTTATCCACACAGTCCCTCCATATACTGTGAACATTCCCTTCTTGGTGTTCTGTTCTTGTGTGGTTGACGTTCCCAGTTGTTGTTGTTGTTGTTGTTTTAAATACTTACTGAAGTCATTTTACAGGTAGCATTCCATACTGGATTGTTCGGAACTCCTGGGGGCGTTTATGGGGAATAGACGGCTATGTGCATATCAAAATGGGCTCCAATCTCTGTGGTAAGTTTTAACAAAAGGCACTGGGATTGGTTGCACGGGACACAGATAACTGATGTATGACTTTTTTGACCCTTTGGTAAGAGCCTGTTCAAATCTTCAAGCAAACACTTAGCTCCCCACCACCATTTTTCTGTCTCACAGTGCAGCAGCAACAATCCCAATTTTCCTGCAAGTGGAAAGCTAAGATGGTACATGGTGCTCTGGTTGCTTCCAAAGGATTTTCTGAGATCTGCAGAGGCTGTGCACAACCACCCATGGCCCCCACAGACCTCAGAATGTTGGTTTCAGGAAGAAACGAAACCAGAAGTGACATTTTTATGCCTTATAAGGCGTTTGGAGGCTTGGAGAAGCAAATGCCCAAGGCAGCTCACAAAGCACCATAATAAAATGTACAATGTATCTGTGGCATACCTAGAGGGGGGTCACAGCACTAGGTTTTGCTAGCAGCCTACTCTCCCCCTCTTCAGAGCCATTCCCAGCAGCTAGAGCAAAATGGAGGCTACGTCGCTTTGAATGGCTCCAAAGAGGAGGGGGAGCAGCTGCTTGCAAAACCTAGTGCTGTGATCCCGCTCTAGGTATAGCTCTGCAATGTATAACAGCAGTAAGTGAAATCATTTAAAAACAAACAAAACCACCTACACAGTAGAGCCGTTAGAAGGGGGGTAACTGTTTGGCCCAGATAGAAGCAGTCAAGCCACAGCACTATTACAGAGGTGCAGAGGGCAGACGTCAATCCAGCAGCCAAATGCCAGATGTCTGTCTCCCCAGACCCCTGATTTCCAGCACATTATCCTTGAATGGCAGACCCAGGTGGTGAAGAACTGCAGCAGACATGCTTTGAGTTCTTGCCCAAAACCATTCAGACTCCAATCAGAAGTATCTGTGTTCTAAAAAGAATGATGAAACAGTTGGGCAATTCCAGCATTGTGGAATGAGAAAAGCTGTTTTAAATATAGTTTCTGTCTAAGAGACAGCAGATGTATTGCACTTATGATGAAATGGTAACATTGGATTTATTTACTTTTCCCCTTTCTAGGTATTGCTGATGTAGTTTCTGCTGTGTTTGTGTGAAATTGCTGATCTCAGTGATGAACACGTGTCAGGCACTACTTTAATCAGTATTTAAGGCATTTGATTTTCAGGGAGGAATATTTGTGGGCATTGAAATGTTTGGGCATGGCACATTGAAGGTCCTGGAAAAAGGCATCCGCTTTCAGGCTGCACCCCAGATGGAAGGTTGGAAACAAAATGGCACGAGGTGGGACACATAACGTATGCTAAATCATCAGATAGGCAGAAGGAAGGTGTTTTATAGTGCCAGTTTAGCAGCCGAATCCTATGCAGAATTGGGTTGTTGTGCAGAGCCTCTTACCATAGCGGAAGGCTCAGAGCACCATCAACAGCCATTGTGCACGGGTGGCTGTAGCTTGGCTGCTGGACCCCACCACACCTGCTAGGCGAGGTAGATAGTGGTGGAGGCTAAAGAGTTGGCACAGGTTTAAGGAGACTCAAAGTGGGAGGCTTACAGAGGGGTAAGGGCAGTGACGTCGTTCACTGGCGCCAGCAACCAGAACGCTGCTGGCGCCAGGATCCGGAACGCCGTGACGGACGGGTAAGCTGTAGCTCCCCGCCTCCTTGTGGCGCCCGGCAACGCCCTCTTGCGCCCAGAATTGCTCTTTTAGAGCAATCCAGGCGCAGGGGCGGGCGGGAGGGCAAAAACAGCGCGCGGAGTCTGCTGCGCGCTGTCCCGCTCTCCCCGGAACTACTGGAATGGAGTACCGCCCCGTTCCGGTAGGATGACGCCTCTGGGTAAGGGGAAATAATTCTCCTAAGCTTCCTCGTCCGCCTTCCCCATCAGATATCGCTTGTGCATTTTTGGTGTGGCTGCATCGTCGGGGGGAGGATAAGGAAAGGATTGAGCTGTGTGTGTCACGTGGGGAAATCTTGACTTTCCTCGTGCTTATCAAAATATGTTAGATGGGCCAGTATGGCTAAATGGACTCAGAACCAAACTTGATTCAGGAAGAACAAAGTTAATAAAAAAAACTATAGACTTGTTATGTGGCCTTAGGCAGGTACTGCTACTCATAAGTAAGTCCATTGTGTTCTGCGGGGTTTACAAAAGCACAAAAGCACTTTGCAAATAAAGTAGGAACTACAAGTAGTTTGAAAGCACTTGTTTAGTACCCCTGTTTTGTTTATCCTGCCTCAACCACTGATATATTACCAGTGATGCATAAAATGTGAACCTGACTTTCAATGCATCCCCACAGTACCTGTGTTCTCTCTAACGTCTTACCATTTCTGAGCTCTCTGTTCGTTCTTGGCCTTTTATACTCTCCTAGCCCCATGACATCACTTTCTGTTGGTCCTACAGTAGCATGTACAAAACTGGTCTTTTTTGCTTCCCCATTTGTGATATGTTGAATGTTGTTGAATCTTTTCCATAATTAGTGTAACCACTTGGCATATTGTTGCGACTCCTGGGACGCAGGGAAAGTGGCCTTTGACACCCAGCTAAATACTATTTTGAAATGTGTAACACTTGATCATAAAGCAGTAATGTCGGTGATGTTGACTGACAGTTTTTATTAAAATATGGCTAAATATTAGCAGAATTGTAAACCTATTTTTATATACTCAAGAAAATATTTGCTAATTTTTGTAATAAAGAAGAGTTTCAAAAATTGCTTGTTTACATCTACAATGAAAGAGTTGCCATCTCTTTTTTATCCCATTGAGTATTTTGTCCTGGTTGTAACTGGAGGAAACAAAACATAGAAATCCAAGAACAATGGCTTCTTTAGTATACTCACTGTATAACATAACACATTTGCCATACACTATATAGAATAGAAGTCTTCCTAAGCAAAATCAAATTCCTGCTCAGACCACCATTAAGGGGTATTCTACATACTAGGCTCCCCTATAACGTAGTTGACCATTTCCACACAACACAGAAGATCAATGTGTAAGTAAGCGGCAGTATAAATTATGTTCCTACAGGGAGGAACCTTTAACTGTAAGCCCTCTTATTTTTCCATCTATTTGACACTTCAGTGTAGAAGCCTACGTATTTCGCCCAGTTTTATTTCTTCTGATGTATCTAAAATGTGGCTCTAATTACACTTGAAAGGCTATAATACACTGTGCTTAAATATATACATAAATGCTCTTGCATATTATATGCATAAGGTACAATGCTGAATGACCAAACTTCTTTCAATCAAAGCTTAGTTATATACACAGATTATTCAAGGGAAATTTTAATCCGAGTCATCACTGCTGAAGTAGGAACTGTCACAGCACTCTGCTGTGTAAAGGAATTTATGAACCGTGGGGTTCATCCGTGGTATCCAGTGTCTTGGCACCAAATAGGTTGAAAGATTGAACAAATCAACAAACACTTTGTATCTGTCACTACAAAGGAAACAAAAAAGAAATACGAAGACTTTATTTGAGTGCGAATAGAATTTTCTCTTTGTTTCTTACATGTGTGCTGGTGAAAAGGATCTATAATCCAAGCCACAAATACCATGCGGTTTAGGGCGCAATCCTAACCTGGAGTTATGCTGGCACAGTTATACCAGCAAAATTTGACCGGCGCAAGGGACACAGTAAAGTGTGTTTGAACTATTCTTGGAGTCAGAGAGGCCAGCACATAGTCGTGCGCCATTCCTCCCTGGTCCAAATGTGCTTTACAGTGGTCTGTGTCAGTCAGACTTTGCTGGTTTAACTGTGCCGACCTAATTCCCTTAAGATTAGGGAGTTAGGATTGAGCCCTTTGTTTAATTTAGTTTATTATCAATACGGTCATAGACCAGCCTATATTACAACACAACACAACATTCCACACATTATATAATACATTCATAATAATTTTTGCTAAATTGGCATTACACCATTCTACTCGATATCTAGAAAGAAAAGGAAAACTAAAAATATTGTTCAGTGATTTCATGGCAGATTTTGCAAGCGGCCACTAAAAATCTTGCACTTATAAAAGTGGTCTGGAAGGCGGCACCCATCAAGAGCTTCTTAGAAATATCTGAATCAGGAAAGCCTTCTAGTCAGGGGAAGGATGAACACCATGAGTTTCATTTGGACTGGCAAACTTTGCTTGAGATTTGAGAGGTGGCAAGTTTAAGCTTGAAGAAGTCAGCCACAGTAGTAAGCTAGAGGTCAGATTGTGGTATGAGTTCTTAATTCTTTACAAATCTTGGGAAATACAGCTTGAGCCCCAAGAAGTAAGAAAACATGAGAAGTAATATTTTCCTATTGGATAACCTTCAGCCAGCATTGATACCCTTTCAATACTCTCATGCCTTCTTACTTCTTGGGGTTCAAGCTGTGTTTTCCAAGATTTATAAAGGGGAATTAAGAAGGTAAGACTTGCCTTGCTAGTTGAGACCAAGGTCAATGTGGTCCATCATTCATAAAGACAGAAAGATACCATTGGGAATCTTACAAGAATGGTACAGTGGGGATTCTCAGTTCTAGTTTGTCCACATTATTTGATTATCAGAGATATCCTGTTTCTGAAGGTGAAGGTTCCATGGAATGTTAGTGGCTCATTTCCACTGGTCCAGTGGAAGTGTGGACAAAGGTGGATATATTGCAATATTAAATAATAGGGCTAGCATAACTGACATACTGGCACAATAACAGCCCCACTAGTGATGTCTGCCTACAGACAGATGCACCACAGATGCTGGCACAACATCAGAAAAATGCAGTGCCAATGTAAGAGCACAATCCTAACCTGGAGTTAGGCTGGCACAGTTACGCCAGCAAAGTTTGGCCGACACAAGGGCCACCGAAAAACTCATTTGGACCACTCTCTGAGTCAGGGAGGATGGGGCATGTCTGTGTGCTGGCCACTGACTCCGAGAGTGGTCCAAACATACATTACGGTGTCCCTTGTGCCAGCCAAACTTTGCTGTCCTACTTGTGCCGGCCTAACTACAGGTTAGGATGATGCTTTCAGACATCACTCAGATGATAGTGAGTGCAGCTCTGCTGGCAGAGACTGGGATGTGATATGGGAAGGATGAGGAGTCAATCTACATAGTATCTTCAGACAAGATAAAAAACGGGCCTGCAAAAGAAAAGTCAAACTTCAGACTTTTTTTTCATAAACATACCTTACAGTGGAGCGTAAATACTGATATCCTGATGAGCCTCCAGTTCCAGCTTTGCTACCAATCATTCGGTGCACCATGCACACATGGTTATCTAAACACAGGGACAACTTTTCTTGAGTGCATCATTCATTCTGCAGTGTAAAAAGGTCATTTGTACTACAAGCAAAATGTCCTTTAGAAGGGGTGCAAATTGCCACTGCTGTGTTGTTCTGTATGACAGCCATGGAGGTCTTCTTTAAGTGAGTATTACTCAAAGATTGCCTTGTTGCATCCAATGAGTTAACTTTACTCTGGAAGAAATCAGCCCTCCTGAGAAAAGACTCATATTGGATGAAGGAAGACTTTCTTATATAACACTTTCGAGCAGTGGTTCTCAAACAGTTTAGCACCAGGACCCACTTTTTAGAATGACCACCTGTCCGGGACCCACCGGAAGTGATGTCATTGGGACTCCAGTGCCTGCTGCTTTTCCTGAGAATGCAGTAATAAGTTGGGTAATTTCTCAGTCATTCCCCAGTAGCAAAATGCTAAGTTTTGAAGGAGCCTGAACTCCTGGGTTAAGCGGCCCTTCCCTCTTGTTTTCACAGCCATTTGCAGCTCTCTGAACATGAGGGAGAGAGGCCGCTTTACCCAGGAGCTCAGGCTCCGGCAAAACTTAGTCCCTCCTCCAGGAATGCCATTGCATTGGACAGTGTTCTGAAGGCACAATCCTAAACCGTTGCCAAAATAGCCACCGTGTTTGGACCACTTTTGGAGTCAGGGGGATGGCACACGTACTTTACGGTGTCCCTTGTGCCGGCCAAACTTTATGCTGGCTAACTGGCCTAACTGTGCCAGCTAACTCCAGGTTAGGATTGCACCCTGAGTCACATTGCCCTCAGTCAGAAGTTGCACATTTATAACATCAGGGGGCAGAGACTTGTATGATTCCCTCGAGGCATGCATAAATTAATTATCCCAATCCTTAATAAATCATACCTCTGCATAAGCATTTGAATAACAATACTGTCACAATGAAAAACTGCTTTATTATAGTAACAGTGTTATGATGAAAAGCTGACAAAACGTCATGTGACACCTTTGAGGCGAGTAAATTTATGCCAGAATAAATCACTTTAAGGCTCCTCCTCTGGAAATGTTTACTTTGTAAGGCCCCAAATGGCGGTCATCATACCACAGGAATACAGGAAGGAAAACTTACATCTCCATTTGGTCATCAGTACGTCGATATCCATAAGAGAGGTGAGAAGCTGGAAAGGAACCTGGAAGCGAGGCTCCTCTCTGGGGAGGGGATGGAAAGGTGACAGCTCATTATCGGGTTTACGTTATCCTACTTTATTGTACGTGTCAAACGGACTCAGAAACATCATGCTGATGAATACATCCCATTATATATTGACTTGGCGAAAACTGTCGGACTAGAAAGCTGGAACCTTGGGAAGGTTCAGGAAACGTCCCCAGAGAAGCACAACTGGCTTCTGACCAAAGATCAAGTAGCACAGTGTTCTGTTTCTGTTGGCAATGGGAGGGCCAGAAGAGTTTTTTATTTCTCTTCCATCGCCTTCATCTCAGTGCTCTCCTTCTCAGCATCAGGAGCAAAGGAGAGAAATTTGCAGCCACCATTAGGACTCGTAATCTGTCCGAGGGATATTGCAAAAGTAGTAAATAAGTAAAGTAGTAAAAAAGTAGTAAATAAGGGAGAGGCATCTCTACCAAAATGATGCTTCGCTGGCATCTCTACCAAAACCCCTGACCCTTCAGGTCAAACCTGGAAACTCTCTTGTTTCCCATGTAAACCCATTGAACTCAGGAAGATTAGCTTCTAATATGCATAGGACCAGACTTTACATATAGTCATTTTGCAGATGAGTCTACAACATATACCCACTCATCTAGGAAGAAGGAGAAGAGCTGTAACCCTATACAGACTTTCCTGGGAGCAAGTGCTATGGAATACAGTAGGACTTTCTTCTGAATAGGCATACCTAGAATTGTGCTGTAGAACGCATTGGAGTCTATGAGGCCTCATTCTAAGTAAACATGAATAAGATTGTGATACAAGTTTAACCATGTTTACTTTGAAATAAATCCCACTCATTTCAGTGGAGATGGCTTCCAAATAAATATGCTTAAGTATTCAGTCTCTCTTTTTTTGTTGACAGCTAATCTATATATATAAAAATGGACGTTTGTGTGTGTGTATGCGGGTATGTATGTATGTTCCTTATACAAATCTCCGTCCCTTGACCCACGGCCACGAAACTTGGCGCACACGTTCCTTGCAGCCTGGAAGGAATCACTGCGGGGGTCAGACCCCCCTACGGCCCCCTGTTTTTCAGGGAGGGGGCCGGATCGTCAGGAACCAAGGGGATTGCATGGGGCTACAGGTCTGCTGCCACCCTGTGGTCACAGACGATTCTGCAGGTTCTGTGGGAGGGCTGAGCAGCTCAGCTACCAGACAGAGGGAGAACAGAAAGCGAAACTAAATGTTTTGCCTGTGTTGCCTGACTGGCCCAGGGTGGAAAGAGCAGGATCCAGGGAGTTCCAGCACCCAGTCGGATCTGAGAGGGGCCTATGTCCAGGGAGCTCACTGGCCACCTCTGCCTGTTTCTCATACGTCAAGGCTGTCCTGCTACAGGGCCTGCACACAGTAAGTGGGACCTTCAGATTGCTCTCTTAGTTGATGCTGTCCCTGTTTCCTCATTCATTTCACAGTGATAGTGTGCATTGTGGGTTCCAGGTCATCAATACTGCTTTATTTCAGGGACGGGTTCTATATGTCTATATATGCATCGCACTATGTCATGCTTTTGAGGGAGGTTTGCAGATTTGTGTGTATGTTCCACCATTACTCTGGAATGCCTGGAACGCTGTGCACCACACGTGGTACACGCCTTCCTTACGATCTGGACAGATATACTGTGGGGGTAGGGCCCCCAAATGCCCCCAGAGGTGGGGGTGCACTGCAGAACAGAGTCATTCCTCCTCCTAATAGAGCCTGGGGATAATTTCTGCCCCCGGGCAACGCCGGGTCACAAAAAGCTAGTAATAGAATAAAATCCCAAATCCCAGAGTTTTTAATTCCTAGAAACAAATAAACAACAGAGGAGAGGAAGGAAAGGAGGCTTAGCTTGAATAAATTTTACTATAAAACAATAGATTATCCCCAATCTATTAGATTATACTCAAATAGTTAGATTATACCCCAAAATGGGGAGGGGGATATGCTCTTTGGAAGTTTGAGAAAAAACGTGTGTTTTTTTTTAAATGGCCACCCAAAATATGCACTGGTGGGTCAATCTGTATGAGTACAAAGCATAAATAGATGTTTGTACATATCAATATTTTCAAATATCTCACTTCCTGAATCCCCCAAGATTCTCCTAAAAGGTGGCATTAGTGTGCAGAAAAACCTCTCTCTGAAGAAGAAAAGCAAAATTACTAAAGGCAGAGATATTTTTAGGATGCATAATCTTGTTGGTGTACCTGTAAAAGTAGATCATTAAAGCTCCTTTCATTGCTTTATAGGACAACCTTCTGTCACCTGTAAAAATAATTTAATATCTTAATTTTATTGTTGATTAGTTCCATTGGATATATCTTAGACACTGGAAATTCGCCTGCAGATACTAACAAGACTAAACTAATAAGTCTTAGTCCAGCACATAAATGCTCAGGATGCAGTATAACCAACAAATGGGATTTTGCTATCCCAGTGCAAAATTTTACCATGTGTTGTAGTGAGCATAACAAAAAGACAGGCACTGCAGTGTTATACTGAAATGCTGGCATACAGGTACAGTTCAATGTTGTGTAAGGGCCCAATCCAATGTACCTGCGTGCTGCCAGCTAAAAGTGTTGTGAATGTACCGTAAAGCTGGTGAGCACCTGGCCTCAGTGCCAAATGGATGGGCCACCGATGTTCCAGCAGTGCCAGTGACCAGTAGGCATATTTGGGGCAGCATGCTCCCTCCAGCTGCCGCCAAGCCCACAGTCACCCCAAACAGTGGCGTTGCTAGGTCATTTGACATTCGGGGTCCATTAATTTTTAACATCCTCCCATATGACAAAATCATTCATTCATTCATGTTTTTTCACATTTTTATACTACCCTTCTTCTAAGGAGCTCGTGGTGGTGTGCATAGTTTGCCCCATTCTTTTGTCTACTTTAGTTTCTAATCCAGCAATTTTTACATGACAGTTGTATTTTCATTTTCAGTTTTTTGGTCATAACCTTTGATAGAATGAAGATATTATACTCTGGTTTCACTGAGTTCTGCATGAAATTCCACATCGAATGGTGTATAACGTGATAGTATTATTCCTAAAAACAGCTAGTTTAACAAACCACAATTTTTACTAACAGTTGTATTTTCATTTTCTGGGGTTTTGGCCATAACGTTTGATAAAGTTATTTCCTTCCTGTTTTTTTTATTGCATTCTGCATTAAATTATCTTTCCAATGATATATAACATGATGGTATTATACCTAATTATAGGTGTGCCCTGGTATCCACTGATTCAGTATGCACAGTTTTAGTTATCCACAGATACCAGGGATAATGGATACTGGGATGCCCATTAAAAAGATAGGGGAACACTAAACAAATCTCTTTCTTAACCTTGTTGTAGCAAAACCACTGATGTCCCACGAATTTTAAAAAGGCACCCCCAGTATCCAGGATTTCAGATATCCATGGTGGGGTCTGGAACGGAACCCCAGCCAATAGCAGTACAGGGCAAGCCTGTACCAATGTTTTCACAATTTGGGCCACTAGGGTCACTTGTTGCCTCCCTAAAGTTTCTTGCCTGGTGGAATTGCATCCCCTTGCACATCCTTAGCCAAGCCCCTGGTAACAAGAACTGTACTTCCTGCAGACCTCAACATTAAAGACAGGGATTGGGAAGAATGGGAGAACTGGATTGATTCCCACTTCAAACGCTCTTCTTTTTCACTTAAAATTCATCACAGGTGTTATTTAAAGGGAAATAGTTGTTTTTCAGATATCTTCCATTTCCAACATGTTTGCAGTTGGGGTTTTAGAACATTTGTGATGCTGGCCTACCTTTACTTAGAAGATGTTCATGGCGTTTTTCATCAAACAATGAAATAAGCACTTCCTTTTGCTTCTGTAGTTCTGACAGCTGATCTTCTTTTTCTTCTGAGTCTTGTTTGGTCTTTCAATCAAAAGAATTATACATATGAATATATATTAAAATCTTAGATCTTCCTTCCATATATTATTCTATTCTATTGTCCCATTTACATCTAGAGGTGAAAGTGATTTCACAAGTACTCTGCTCAATCTGTGACATTCCAATAGGCTGCCATGAAGAAAGACCTAGGTACATGTTTGGAAACCACTTTGGCAGGCAGAAATTACTGCCAAGACTTCCTTACGTCCTACTCCTGTGCGCACGCCTATGATTGGAGTATTTACGGAGGTTCAAAATTTGCCTCAAGGGCATGATTATTTTGACCCAAGATGCACTGCAATCCAAAAGTTGGTCAGTCATTTTCAGTGCTCCTGTGATGAGTCAGCTCTGTTCCCCACAGTTGTGTTGCAACCTTAAATGAGAAAACAACACTTTGTGCCTTCCATTCCTTTTAACTAAGAGTGCACTCCATCAATCGTATTTATATACCGCTTCTCAACATAAAGTTCACAAAGCGGTTTACAGGCTAATAATAATAATAATAATAATAATAATAATAATAATAAAGTTAAATGGCTCCCTGTCCCAAAAGGGCTCACAATCTAAAAAAAAAATGCAGAATACCACCAGCAACAGCCACTAGAAAAGACACTGCGCAGGGGTGAAGAGGGACAATTACTCTCCCCCTGCTAACTATAAGAGGAACACCGCTTGAAAAAGTGCCTCTTGCCCAGTTAGCAGGGGTAGGCATGTCTATACTGAAGTCAGTCCATTGTGTCCAAAGGGGCTTTCTTCCATGAAATGCATATAAGATTGCATGCTAACACAGCAAGCTATACATATATACTCAGAAGTAAGTACCACTATGGTCAATGGAACAGCCTAAGTGTCCTAAAACCACCCCCTGGTTGGGTTTCTACACATTAACTGGATTGGCACCATTAGCAGTCCCAGGGCTGGCTCAGGATGTCTCAAGTGGCAGCCCAAATGCTGTGCCTGCCTTTGAATCTGGTGATGCTCCATCATCTGGTGATGAAGTGGTGCTCCTCTTATATTTAGCAGGGGAAGAGTAACTGTCCCTCTTCACCCCTGCGTAGTGTTTTTTCTAGTGGCTGTTGCTGGTGGTGTTCTGCATTTTTTAGATTGTGAGCCCTTTGGGGACAGGGAGCCATTTAACTTTATTTTTTGCCTGTAAACCGCTTTGTGAACTTCTTGTTGAAAAGCGGTATATAAATACTCTTTGATTGATTGATTGATTGATTGATTGATTGATTGATTGATTGATTG
>JAJKFI010000003.1:26721977-26796727 GCA_029204185.1 Lerista edwardsae
TTGATTGATTGATTGATTGATTGATTGATTGATTGATTGATTGATTGATTGATTGATTGATTGATGCACCCGTTTCTGTTGAGCCCTGGATTGGAGTTGATATCCAATCAAAGAAGGGACACAGTGGAAGAAGATTGGACAATGGATTCTGATCAAAGGGGACTTTATGATCACTGGGGGGGACGGACCAAAAAGCAGTCCAGGGGGAAGTCTTCCCAATCTGGATTCCCCACCACCAGCTAGCTGTTATGTTTTATACCCAAAAGAGAAACATATCCTTAATTAAGCCTGTCTCTTAAAGATGAATGTATCACGTCATTTGAGTTGACCTTTGTAGTGACGTTAGTCTTTATTTCAAATCATTGAACTGAGATTCATGTTCGATAAAAATGAAAAGCTCCATTCATATATCCACTGCACAAAAACATGGAGAGACCTCAATTCATAAGACATTTGTGTGCCACTGTCACACAATGATCAAACTGTTCGGCTTCCTGCCAGTTCTCTTTTTCAATCATGTGGCCACAACCACAACTACATACACACCCACAAAGAAGAGTTGCATTGGCATGCTTAAAACTCCTCTCAAATCCATGAGCACATAAATAGGTGACTGCCTCATGGGGCTGTACCTAGATAGTTCTGGAAACATAGAACAGGCAGGCCCACTTCCCCCCCCCTGGAAGAATAGATGTATTAAATCAGTTCTAAGGCAAACTACAGCAACTATTGCGGTTAAACTTTGAGATTTCTTGGCTTAACAATGCAATACATACTTGCACCATTGCAAATTCCTCTTCTAGGCCCTTAAGGACATTTGCTTCAAATTTCCCCCAGAAATTAAATCCTTCCGGTTCAAGTCCAGGTGTCCTTTCCAGCCAGGCCTTATAAAGCAAAAGATGTTGAGCGCTCATTCATGATGCAGATTATTTGTACTCCGAAAGCAATCTTTGATATTTCAGTTTGTAAACAGATAGCAGTGATGACGCCTGTCTCTGTTTGGCACCATGGTATTGCTACAATCAATCATGCACAATAAAGGATATTCCCTAATTAAACTGTACCAAGTTAAAATCAGTTGTATTTGGGGACACTTATGTTAGTCTGTACCTGGATACAGTAGTCTACATGTTCCATTCAATACAGGCACAATATGCATATATTGTACTCAGATCGTTGATTTGTAAACATGAACTTGGCTGCAGTCCTTCGTATGAGAATGCATGCAAAAGTACAGATTTTAGTACATCATACATACAGCCTTGTATTTTCGTCTCTTTCATCCCAACACACCATGAAGGTCTTCTGTAGCATCAAAAGTAACATTTTTAATTTTTAACCACAAAGATGATGCTTTTTTAGCATCTGGCAAAATGTCACTGTTTCTTTGACACCCATCAAGCTACAGAGTAATCTTGATCACGAAACAAGATGACCAATGTTGTGCATACTGGATAACTAAATCACAATCGTAACCTGGAGTTAGGCTGGCACAATTTGGCCAGCAAAGTTTGGCCAGCACTCTTGACATCAGAGAGGCCAGCACACAAATGTGCGCCATTCTCCAAGCGTGGTCCAAACATGCTTTACGGAGGCTCTTGTGCCAGCCAAACTTTGCTGGCCTAACTGTGCCAGCTTAACTCCAGGTTAGGATTGCGCCCTCACTACATGCCTCAAGAATGGGATACTTGCAGACAACTGTTAGAACAGAACCAAACGTTAGCAGGAAAGAAATTCATACTTCCACTAGCTGCAGCAGAGTTGGCTCCTGCTCTGATTTAAGCAATAATTCATTATCTTTTTCCTTGAAGTTATCACGGTAGTGTCTTCTGTTGTATGGGACTCTCAGGCTCTGGGGGACACCAATCTTATTCTCCAGTAATCGAAACTGTAAGCTCTGGAATCCTGATGCTGGACTCAAGTAATCTCTTGAAGGACAGGGGAAAAAATGCACATTTATAAACGGTTACACAATATTAAAATGCAATCTGTAATTTAGTGGGCAGTTCTGAGAAAACTGGTTGAAGTACAAAAGTGTTTCAGGAGCTTTGATTGTAATTGTGCAGAGAAAGGAGGCTGCCTCAATATTTTAGAAATTCCTAGGGAGACAAAAGGGAAGGAAAGCAAAAGCTTTTTTGCGATAAGGTAGGGTTTACATCTTGAAACAGGAATACAATGAGATATTGTATTCCAAGCCCAAGGAGAGAGACTGAAAAAACCATTGCAGAGTTTAACCTTTATCTGAACAGCAACCAAACCAATGGGCACATGTTACATTTGGGTAGCGAATAACTCTGATACGATGCTGGAACAGACTCCAGAAGTGCAACCAGCTCTCTTGGGCTGATGCAGACATTAACAGCCCAATCTTACGGAGGGCTTACAGCAGCAGATCCACTGTCATAAGTCCTCTTAAAGTGTCGAAAATGGCACACTGCTGCAAGGCTGTTGGGGCATGCCAGTGGTTCCAGGACGCCACACTGGTGCAGGTAAGATAGCAGGTGAGGTAATTTGTGGACAGTTCTCTTCCTGTTTTCCTAGCCCAACATGCCCCTTGCCCCTCCTTGGACTTGTGCCATCAAAAATAGCATGCATAGGTTCAAGGAGACCCATTCATGGCCAGGCAGTTTTACCTCTCCCAGGCTGTCTGGTCACCGCACCACCACCACCACCACTGGATGCAGCATGTGCTCTGGCAGTGATGCTTCACGATGGTGGGGTAGGATTGGGTCCTCAGTCTTGCTCATTTGAACAAGAAGTTCATTTGACCTTTGGAGGCTAAAGCATGATGCTGAAAAGGTGCAAGTTTCTTTTTGGCCTATGCTAAGAGAGCTCCTTTACTTGGGCATGAATCAAAGATAGCATTTACCTGAAGTCAAAGAAGTCCAGAGCTGTCATCGTTTCCAGTACAGAAAACTGCTCCACAAGTAATTTAAGGATCATGGAAATTCTGTGCATCCGAGCAACAACCTTAAGCATGTTCCTCTCATCTCTGACCTTAGTGAGAAAAAAAGAAGGCTTGGTCATTACTTAACTGATAGGCAGCGCAATTAGGGTGGCACCCCTAGTCTTAGAGCCTCGCTCTATCTAACTTCCCAGTACCAATGCAGCTGCAATGCAGCCCTGGTAAGGGGACAAATGTTCCCTTACCTTGAGGAGGCCTCTGTGACTACCGGCATGCCTGTTCCGCCCCACCCAAGGCTCTTGCCAGGGGCTGGAGGTTGTTTTAGGTCAGAAGAAGAAACGAGTCCAAGGCTAACTTACACAACAAGGAACTTTATTACAAACATCAAACATCTCTAAACCCCAGCGGCATCTCTAGGCAATAACTCCTGTTCAGACAACACAGTCTGCTAATGTCAATACCAGGTCCAGAAGCAGGGTGAGGCAACCTGCCCAAGCAACACAGCCTCCACTGTCAAGGTCTGGGCAGGGCCGGCTTTAAGCCAATGTGACCAATGTTGTCACATCGGGCCCCGCACTTCAGGGGGCTCCGTACTAGCAGGGTGAGCATTTTGCCTGTGGCTGCATCTGGGATCTCTATGGGCTGTAAGTCAGTGGGGTGAGCAGAGCAGCTTTACCTTGGTCTCTCCCACCTGCCTCTGCCTCTAAACAGCTCAAAATGGGCCACCTGGAACCAGTTGGTGGTGATGTTATCATAACATGCCATAACATGCTACTTCCACATGCCATGCTTCGCACGTGGCACAAACAGCACTCTTCTTGGTGAGTGGGGGCCCCATAGGAAGGTTTAGGGGCCCCACAGGAATGCCCCACATTGGGTACCACTGCTGCTAGAGCCAGCCTTGGTCTGGGGGTATGTCCCGGCAACCTTGCCAGAAGCTGCTGCCTGCTAACATCCATCAGCCAGGTCCAGGGGCAAATCAATGCCCCAAGAGAGACTTCTATTGGTCAATATCCTGCTGAGTGCCCAGGAATTAATTGGCCAAAGTAACAACCAATGATTTATGTTCCTGGGCTGTTGCTAAGGTGCTCCTCACCTGCTCCAGCTACACACAGCTGATAACAATTAAAAGATGTTATCACAGGGAGAATTGGCAGCAACTGGGGCTCTTGGTTTGGTTCCAGCTTCTCCTTGCTTTTTCCCCTGGGAGCAGCTCTACAAGGGCTCCCAGAAGCTAGGAGACACACAGATTATTTCTAGGGCTTGCACCAGCCACTACAGTGCCCCACTGGCACAGCTCCATCTGCACCTGCAGTATTGATAGAGAGGGGTACAAAATGCCAAGTCTTTTATGGTGCCCTACCATGTCCTCCCTGCCGGAGCCAGTCTGGGTGGTAAAACAATGTGAAGGAGACTCCACTCCGCTGCATTGTTTTCACAATCCTGACTGGCTCTGGTGGCAAGGGGGAGGGGTTGCTTACTTACATGGCATGGTCGGGCACCGTAAAAAGCATTTTCCCCACCTCTAGCGACAACACAGATCAGCACTAGAAAGTTGGATAGGAAAGTTGGCCCCTTCATCTGTTTTTTACACAGAACAGTTGAGAACAGTTTTGCTCAAAACATTGAGTTTTATATACTGCGAAAAGGTTGTTTATGTAATTTAGGGCACAATCACAGTGAGGCCAGCAAAGGGCCACTGTAAAGCAGTGCACACCTGTGTGCTGGCCCCTCAGACTCTGAGAGTGGTCCAAACATACTTTACGGTGGCCCTTGGGCAGGCCAAACTTTGCTGGCCTAACTGTGCCGGCCTAACTCCAAGTTAGGCTTGTGGCCTTGTTTATTTAACAAACTATTTTCATTCCATTTGCAAGACATGCCCAAGACCCGCAGCTCACACCAAAAAATGTTAAAAACGAACCAGTAGAATACATCAAAAGAACAAGACATAAACAATGACAGGCAGTTTCAAACAACCAAAACACAATGGAAGCTGGACAAAAATACGAATCTGCCAGATCAAATGTCTTCTGAAATAAAATTTCTGATCTGCAGGGGACATGAGGCCACCTGGATCTCCAGCTCCATGTTGTAGACATGACAATGGAGAAAGTTCTAGCAGACCAACCATACTTCTGTTGGAGGTGTGACACACAAGAAGCCTCCTCCAGATTATCTTAAAGCATTGGCTGATGTCTAGCAAGCAGACTCATGGATTCAATATTTGAAAAGATATGGGATCCTAATCAGAGAAAGGTAAGTACATCTATATTGACACATCTGAGATTGGCAGCCTCATTCGATGTATGTTTACACAGAAATCTTATTGGGTTCAGTTTTATTCCCAGTTGGATACTTACAATGCAATCCATGCATGTCTACTGAGCCTTAAAATGGAATACTGAGAAGTTCTATTGCATTCAAATGGAAAGTGTGTATAGGATGGTAGCTCTAACCTCTCAACTATGCTCTTACATCTTATTGATTGCTATGAGACTTAAATATGCCCAAAGTTCTCTAGCCTGCATCCATGATTCTTAAAGAAACAGGCAAGTCAACAGTCAAAATAACTGCAGGATATCAATCTATCAAATGTCAGGGCCGAATCCTAAATAATCAGTGGGGGAGGGTTAATGAAAAACGGAAAATGAAATAAGGGAAGGCTTTATGATATATATTTGCACACAACTTACTTGGCCATTTTGAAATATCACTCGAACAGAGTCCAGTTCCCACAAGATCTGCTTGAACCATAGTTCATAAGCTACAATGAAAAGACACTATTAATTTCATGTCTTAGCAATAGTAAATGAAGGAGAAATATTAAAAAGTTTAATGTCACCATAGTAATAACAAAATTGTCCTATTAAAAGTGTTGTGCATTTATAGGGATAGGCTATGAAAGCCCAATCCTATGCATGTCTACTCAGAAGTAAGTTCCGTTATAGCCAATGGGGCTTGCTCCCAGGTAAGTGTGGATAGGATTGCAGCCTAAGTGAATGACACAGGTGATATGCATTGGCTTTTACTGAAAATTCTGAAATTTTTCTGAAATTTCTTGCTTTTTTTCTGAAAATTACCTTGATGGGTCACAATAAAGAGATGCTCATCATGGATTTTGTTGTTTCCCTTCTTTTCACTCTGAAGTTCCTGTGCATTCAGTATTTTGTCCAGCTTCAAAATAAATATAAAGCTTAGTTCATTCCAACAACACTTTCCTCTCAGTTACTTTGGCATCTAATGCTTTAATAAGGAATGACCAGGGACATTCACAACTCTAGGTTCATGCCTTTGCTAGTCTATGTTTGTATATTAAAAAGACAAGTCTTGGTTTCTGTAGCATCATATTTCAAGGAGAGTTGATTGAATCCAAAGGGATACAATCATGTAAGTCATGATTTACCACACCATCTTATGCATGATGATTCAGGAGTAAGTCCCACTGATAACTTACTCCCAGGCAAGTGTGCATAGGATTGCAGCCTAAGGGTGCAATCCTAACCAACTTTCCAGCATCAGGGTAAAGGCAGCTCTGAGGTGAGGGAACAAACATTCGCCTACCTTGAGGAGGCTCCCATGACTGCCCCCCCAACTGCAGGATGCAGCACATGCCCCATTGGCACAGTTATGTCCGTGCTGGAAAGTTGGTTAGGATGGTGCCCTCATTGAAATTAATAGGATTTAGGTTAGCCGTGACTAATTTGTCCCATTGGTTTTGATGGGATGTATCTTAAGATTCCTCTCCTCCAGTGGGAGCTCCAGCTCCAGAGCAAGAGGAAGAGTCCTTCCTCAGGAGTAAGGGCCCAATCCTACCCAACCTCCCAGTGCTGGTGCAGCTGCAATGCAGCCTGAGGAAAGGGAATAAATGTTCCCTTACCTGGCAAAGGCAGCTGTGTCTGTTCCCCCACCACAGGATGTGGTGAAAGCCTCATTGACAAGGCTACACAAGTGCTGGAAAGTTGGGTAGGATTTGGCCCTTTGTCTCTTTCCTTTGGATGGTGCTTCAAGGAGGTAGGATACAACCTAAAGGTGCTTATGGCACAATCCTATCCAACTTTCCAGCACTGGGGTAAGGGCAATGCAGCTTCAAGGTAAGGGAGCATTCCCTTGCCTGGAGGAGGCCTCCATGACTACTACTCCACTGCAGGAAGCATGCCCCACAAGTACCGCTATGGCAGTGCTGGAACACTGGTTAGGATTGCACCCTTAGTCACCTTTGGATACAACCCAGTGCTTAATGTGAGCATGGGCTGTTGTATCTCCCATTTGTCAAGTATCAGAATGGATCCAACAATGGCAATTATTAACCAAAACAAAAATGCTATTTTATCTTTTGTAATTTTCAGTTGGTGTGTTGTTTAACGTGTTATTTATATGGAACTGTTTTGCAAATTCACTTGAAGGAACTTGTCTAAAGACAGTGTATGCATCTTGTAAACAAACAAAGAAATAGATATTCCTTGTATTTAACCCCATGTGATCCACAAGCCTCTTAAGACAACACGTTGACAGCTTAAACCATTTAATACCAGGGACCTTTTTGGAACAAAGGCAGCTGCTTGTGCTCTTTGACAAAAGTCTTATGGTCCTGGAAGTCTCTCTCTCTCTCTCTCTCTCTCTCTCTCTCTCACACACACACACACACACACCACTCACACACACACACACACTTTTTTTAATACGTGCAAAAATTCCTGTTTTCTCCAACTTCCAAACCAGAATACATTACAATAATCAAATATCGCCGAACCATAAAGGATATATAATATAAGCTCTATAAAATGAGAAACCCCCCGCTGCCCTTGGAGAGCCATGTGTCCCCTTGTTATCTGTTTTTCTCCAACTCTTTGTTGTTGTTTAGGAAAACCTTTTATCTGCTATTTGATTTGTTATGGATGCTTCCCTGCTTTGATTAGTTTTAGCTTCTGTTTTATTGCCATTTGTCTGTTGTAAGAATCTTGTTGTCCTTATGGATGTTATTTATCACCTTGGGGACTCCTGTAGGTGGAAAGGCAGGGCAGAAATCCATTCATTCATTCACATTCAGAAAGAAAAAAAAACCATTTTCATAATCACCGATGCTCAAAATGTTGATCATTACACTGAGACTCAGATTTCTCATTCACTAACCCACCTCCTTCCAGAGGGATAAGACGTATCTTAGAAGGTGTGTTTGCAGGTGATGCTTTGCTGGAAGAGCAAAGCTCTCTCCAATCATTTGCCAAGGCATGTCATATTATAACTTACCTGTAGATAATCTCCATAAATAAGGCCCCCTTTGCTAGCTTTATTCAGTCCTTCTTGTGACTTGTCATCTTCTTTATCAGCCAAAGATAGCTTATTAAAATTATATCTAGGGAAGAGGAAAGACAAAATTGATTGATAAGTCCAACTGACATTATCAAATGCTCACTCCTGTGCATCTCTACTCAAAGTAAGCCCCAATAAATTCAATGGGTCAGGTAAATGTGTTTAAGATTGCAACCAGAAGCACCTATACTTTTTCAGACATTGCAGTGATTCCAGTATTTAACATCAATTAAAAAGACGAGATCAACAATCCCATCTTTTTAGTGTGTCAAGCACTAATTAATATTTCAAGAAGAAGCTTCTTGTGCTTTTTTAGAAGCACTGTTGGTAATTGTCTACTTGTATGATCTTATTTTATCTTTGGTTTTTGTCCTTTTGTGTTTGACCATCCAGATAGTGTCTATCTTAATTATTGTAGATTATTTGTAAGAGAGATAAATGTACTCACTGGTATTTGTTCTCCCAAAATGGACACCCACTCATGACTCCAGAATCCAATGAGAGGCTGAGAAGCAATCCCCCCTGTAGTGTGGCGTATTGACTTTTTACCAAACCTCGAGTCTTCTCTTTTATGTAATCTGATCTCATGATTTTGGCCAATCCCCTGCTTATCCATCTGCCCATCCCTGTCATTCAGCTATAATCGCAAAAGCTACCCTAAAACAAACCCCATGAAACGTCTGAGTTGTTGACGAATCAATTTCCAAAACGGAACAGCTCACAAAGGTCACAAGCTTTCGTGGCAGTTCTTCCGAGACCACCCATTTAGAATTCTGCAAAAGCTTGAGATCACGTTGCAGGAGTTTTGTGCATGGAGTCAAGAATTGCTGGGGAAAGATGGCCATATTTCCTGGGTCCAAAATGTGGAAGGACTTCATCTAAAGACATGATGAGATGTGTTCCGTGAAGGTAGTAAGAAAGGTTTCTGAAAATAATAGCATGCACACAATCAAATGCTCACTTTCCTAAATGAAGATGAAACCTTCTAAAAAGATTGTCATTTCTCTCAAAGCTGGAAAAAAAAACAGTTTATCATAAAAGGAGTTTAACTCCCACTACAGTCCGAAACCTAGTTGTATTTGTTAAACATTGTTACTCAATTCTGCTAATCATTAATGGAGTACTTGCTGCTGGAAAGGTCACAGGGTGTCTTTTCACTGTGCCGCAGTTGCACCAATGGGTTTGTATTGTCGCACAGGCCATATACAAATAATCCCATTAAAAAAAATTATAGAGGTAGGTCTTCTTGTTTCTAGTTATTCTTGCTCTTGACATGTATTTCTGGGCCAGATCTTTTCCTAGACAGTGTGGAATGATGCAGTGACTCTCTGGGGGGGGGAATGCTAAGTTTTGCAGGAGCCTGAGCTCCTGGTAAAGCGGTCCCTCTCCTTCGCCTTTGCAGGCATTTGCGGCTCGGAGAACAAAGCCTCTGAGCCAGCTCTCCACGTCACAAATGGCTCTAAAGGGGAAGGGGAGGCTGCTTTATCCAGGAGCTCAGGCTCCTGCAAAACTTAGCATCCCCCACATAGGAATGCTAATTGAATGATGAGTAGAATCTTGTTTTTTACGCATATAGCTGCAGGATCAAAGATATAAGACAGCAGTTGAACTTCCAGATTTAGGGCGCGATCCTAACCTGCATTCCAGCATTGACATAGTTGTGCCAATGGGGCATGTGGCTGTGCCCAGGCATGGAGACATCCCCAAGGAATATATCAGAGCTCTTTCCTTCTTGCTGTATGTAGGCATGCAGTGAGCTGCAGACCATTGTGGCTCCAAGCAGCCCCAGGGGTCTTGGGTCTCATCCAGACCTTCCTTGGAGGCACCCAGCAGTAATGGCATCACGGCAGGCTCCACAGCACAGCCAGATGATGGTGTGCCCGTGCATCATCAGCTCCCAGCAGCAGGGCCTCTAAGAGGAATTTTAGGGGGTACAAAGGTTCTCACGTGGATTTCCCAGATCCTCATGGGAGTGCAGGGTCTCCATGTGAGCATACCTCCCTCCCCAAGAAGCACTCATTCTGGGGCAAGAACAACTTCTTTAGGTTCAGTTCTCTCAATGGGGACTTTGGGTTACGTTAAAGAAAAATTGACTGCACCTGTCAGACTGCTGCCTGGTCTGCGAGAGCAGGGGATGTCTTTCCCATGGTCCAAGGATGTGGATTTATGCACTTGGGATGTAGAGAGTGGAGCATCTGCCCACACTGCTCTTTTGAATTTTAATCATCACCTGGTTTGTAAAGTCAGGAATAGCAAGTTCTTATGACTGGAATATTATTTCTGATTCCCATTATAGTGAATATAGATAAGTTAGCCATATGGAAAGTAACCTAATAACTGGTCAGCAGGTATCAAGCTCCATCAAAAACTTACATAAAATAGCCTCTCTTATGCTGTTGCCTCAGAAGTATACAAGCATGCTCTGGTATCCATTGATTGGGTATCCATGGTTTGCACCCTCAGTCTACTTTCATAATTGTTCCTAATCTCTTTATTAGAATGTGAAATTAGCTCCTCATCTGCCTACTGGTTTCAATTATCCATGGATACCATGGATACTGGGAGGCCTATTAAAAAGATAGGGGAACATGAAACAAAACTCTTTTTTTACCTTATTGCAGCAAAACCACTAATGTTCTCCTATCTTTAAAAGGCACCCCCAGTATCCATGGTTTCAGGAACCCCAGAGGGTGATCCGGAACAGAATCTCAGTGGATATCGGGGCATGCCTGTATAAACATAAACTCAGGGAGCAATCCTAACCTGGAGTTAGGCTGGCACAAGTGACTTGTGCTGATCCAAGAGTGTTGCAAGTGTGCTGTAAAGCACGTTTGCAACACTTTTGGAGTTAGGGAAGCCGGCGCACATCCATGTGTTATCTTCCCTGACTCCAAGAGTGATGCAGATGCGCTTTTCAGCATGTTTGCAACATTCTTGAGCCAGTACAAGTGACTTGTGCCAGCCTAACTCCAGGTTAGGTGTGGGGGATGTTCAGAGTCAGTGGAAGAAGTGTGATGTTACTGGATCAAAAATTTGACAATACACAACTCTTTGGAACAATGGTGACTGAAAGGAAAGGCCTAAAAAGCTCTAATATAGAACAGTGGTTCTCAAACCTTTTAGCATGGTCCCACTTTTTAGAAGGACCATCTCTCCGGAACCCACTGGAAGTTATGTCATGTCCGGAAGTACCACCATTGTGATGCCAGAGCCTGCTGCTTTCCTGAGACTGCAGCAATAAGTTGGGTTATTTCTCAGTCATTTTCCAATGGCAAGGTGAATCAGAAAGGGGAAAAAAACCTATTTACAACTTTGACACAAGCAAAACAACCACACAGTTTCCCCCTTTTCCAACATCCCATCTTCTCATATTTTCAATTATGGCTGCCCTAGGTCCTTTGCAACCCACTTGAAATTGGCTCACAACCCACTGGTGGGTACCCACCACAGCTTGGGAACCACTGTTATAGCAGAAATGAGCAAAAGAAGGGGTCTCTGGCCCTTTGAGCAAGAACACATCAGCAGTGGTGTTGGGGAGGACTGACCAGCAGAACAGGCGGTGAGTGCAAGCTGGGCGTGATTTCTGCGTTCCTATGACTGCCGGTGCACTGTGCCCGAGCTTTGGCCTTTGCAGTGTCTCCATGAGGAGTGCAAAGCACAGTCTGCCACAAAGGTGCAACAGTTACATCACTGGCATGGCATAGTTCAGCTCCCTGGGCCTAGGCCAATTTCTGGGTCAGCCTCCCAGACTTGCTGCTGTCCTGTCTCACTTTTGGGTGGGTGTTTACAGCTTTGCTCCTTGCATATTTATTGACATGTTTTATATAAATCCATTACTCTTGGTGGGGGCGGGGAGCTTTTTCCCTTTATACAATGCCACCCCTGCAGTTTGAAGACTGGCGGGGGAGAACAGAGACTTCCTAGGCTCCCATTTTTCTGCTGCAAAACATCTGAGTATCTTCTCCCCATCAAGAGTTAAGCCTGCTGCAGAGCTATTTGCATCTGGGCAAAGAAAGAGTTAAGGGCCAAATTAGCAGCCTAGATATGCATGGGAGCAGTAGTAGAGGAAGGTGGTAGAGAGAAAAGACACTCCCATCAGTTAATTAGATCCCCTGCCACCCCTGCCACTTTCACCATAGACCTTGACCATCTGTCTGAGTGTGTCATAGCCAATTATGACATTGAATGGAATTTGGACCAAAACCGATGTTGGTTCCCTGGTCAACTGACTGGAACGGAAAGAACCTCCTTCTGCTTGAGCCAATAGAAACTCTGATAATCTTGTATTAGCTGGATCAATACAATACATTTTACATAAGCAGATACACAAAGCCCAATTTCTTCAGAATATAATGTTGGGCCCTGCCCAGCTATGGTAGCTGGAGTTACAAGTTGGCACCTTTATCTGAACTTCACAAGGCATGTAGCTCTCATATTGCATGAGAAATGCTGAAGCATAGAGGCTCACAGACTCTGGTGCAAATCGAGACTTCCCTGGCTCTAATCTCCTCTCGGTCATGAACTCTCTAGGGCTGCAATCCTAAGCACGCTTACCTGTGAGAAAGCCCCACTGAACTCAGTGAGACTTACTGCTGAGAAAACATGCTCAAAATTCAGCTGTAAGTGGAGCTATGCTCTCTCAGCCTCAGTCTTTCCCAACTTCAGTATGGGAATAATAATACTTACCTTAGGGCACAATCCTAACCTGGAGTTAGGCCAGAAAAGTTTGGCTGGCACAAGGGACACTGTAAAGTACTGTGTGTTTGGACCACTCTGAGAGTCAGAGAGGCCAGCACACAGACATGCGCCATCCTCCCTGACTGCAAGAGTGGTCCAAAAGTGCATTGCGGTGGCCTTTATGCCAGCCAAACTGTGCTGGCCTAACTCCAGGTTAGGAGTGCCCCCTTAGAGTTGTTGTAAGGATAATACAGATGAAGTGTTTTGAACACTTGAAAGCTCAATACAAATGTTTGGTGTTCTTGTTATGTAAGTAGTGCACAACTGGGAAACAGAAAGTCAGGGTTTGTTACATACCTATGGACAGGGCAGTGGGATTGTTCTTGCTGGCCCTGTCCCCAATATCTATATGGTTACTAGAAGGTTTGGAAATAGCCAAATGCACCCACAAGCTTACACATGATCAAGAGCCCTGCCTTCTACAGAATTCCTGATTGTGCCAAAGAGCCTATTCACATGGATAGGCACATATGGCTTTCCTCAGCCCTGTGGCATGAAGGCTGAGATAGGGCCCATGTATATAGTTACTGGTAAGAAATCTTAACTTCAGGTATGACATATGTGTTCCCTCGATATCTTCAGGGATCTGTTCCTGGACACAAACACCCATGGCTACCAAAAATAATTGATAATGGAATCCACTGCTCGATTAGGACCTCTGGATGCAACCGGAAGCATCTTCCAGTTGTGTCCAGGTGTGCTGAGGTTTTACCAGCAGGGCCCTCCAACACTGCCAGAGGCTTACTTCTGAGTAGACATGCCTAGGATTGGGGTGAAAGTGGTTTACATGGCTACATAAACATAACTGACAAAAAGATAGTCTCATGAGGGAGCTGGGGTTACAAGTGGCCTATCCCTATCCCCATAGGCTGCCTTGTACCTACATAGAAGTGCATGATCTCTTGTGTCTCAGTAGAAGGAAATCCACTCAAGTCGCCATCCTAACTTGGAGTTAGGCCGGCACAGTTAGGCCAGCAAAGTTTGATCAGCACAAGGGCCACTGTGAAGTTTTGGGACCACTCTTGGAGTCAGGGAGGATGGTGCATGTCTGTGTGCTGGCCTCTCTGACTCTGCGAGTGGTCCAAACGGGCTTTACAGTGGCCTTTAGGATTGAGCTCCCAGACTCCAGTTGCCAGAAAGCTGCAACTCTATTGAACCAGAAAACAAAGAACAGTGAACTAGATAAGAAGTCTTGCCAGTGAGACCTCTTAACAGCTCCACAGACAGGCTCACAGACAACAAGCAATACAAAGCATCTTACCCAAGCCAACTGTTGCCACAGAAGGGCTAGCACTGGTTCAGCCTTGAGGTGGGACTCTCAGCAGATGGAGAAAAGAGACCTCGATTCCAGAGCAGAAAGGTCTGACTCCCATCAGCATGTCTATTAGCTCCTGTCCTGATGGGGGGGGGGGAAGGAGGGAGGTGGGTATAGAAAGGAGGTTTCCCAAAGGGTACAGGCTGATCCTAAGTCTGTAGCATCCTGGCTAATGCTGGGGTCAAGTCTCTTATCAACCGCCTTCCTTCTTTTTATCTGCTCTGCATGTCTGCTTTTGCAACTTTACAACTGGAGCTTTGTCTGAGTTTCAACATTCCCCTTTGCTCTGATCTGATTGCACGCAAGACGCTTACAGAACAGCATTGCAGGCAAATTGGAAAAAGATTATAAAATGGCAGAGCTCTGGCTAAGTAAGGTCAGTGCCCTGTTTTGGGTCCTGACAGGGGGGAGGGGGTGGAATGACACAAAGACCATTCAAAGTGACTGATACCGATGTCTGGGAGACTTCCTGAAATGCAAATGGCAATGGTCCTTGGTCAATTACCATACTATGCAAAACGGTTTTCCATTTGTACAGCCTCATTTGTTTCATGAGTGTCATTCATAGGGAAGTGAAAATAACGTAAATTGATTTGACTCATAGAAATCTATTTATTTGTGCCCTTTTACTTATCTTCTGATTTAAAAAACAAATATCATTAAGAATGATGATTTCTCGATGTCATGTCGGCTTGCAGTTGTCCTTGAGATGTACCCAATGTCTTTGAAGGCTGAATTGGCAGGCAATACTTTGAATGATTCAGTTCTGTCATAAAAATCATCAATATCTGCCATATATGCATGTATCTATATTGGCTCTGCGGTTACATTTAAATGTTTCCTGTTCCCTGTTTTGTAATTTCCGCAGGCAGGGTGCCCTTTGCATTTAACCTCCGCTTACAATTAATAGTCTACTTTAAGTAAATGGGAGATCCAATAACTCAAGGTTAGGCAAATACGGATAACAGTTGATGCAATATTAATACTCCAATCAGATACTCATTCTCAGTGGGAGGAATAAAGTTCAAGGTTATGCAAACTGCGAAATCATATGTAAAAATGCAGCAAAGACAGGCAGTGGCAGGACAGTGTTTAAAGATGCGCCTCTTGCCTTAAAACAAACAAACCAAAAATCGCAAATACGTGACACGGCCTCTGTGGTGGAGAAAGAGCTTTGCTGCTGTGAAACCACTACTATGACTAGTGTTTCACCCGATGCCATCACAGTAAGGCCAGCAAAATTTGGCCAGCACAAAGGACACGGTAAAGTAAGTTTGAACCACTCTCTGAGAGTGCAATCCTAATCTGGAGTTAGGCTGGTACAGTCAGGCTAGCAAAGTTTGGCCGGCAGAAGAGCCATCGTAAAGTATGTTTGGACCACTCCTGGAGTCAGAGAAGCTAGCACACAGACGTGCGCCATCCTCCCTGACTCTGAGAGTGGTCCAAACGCGCTTTATAGTGGCTCTTATGCCAGCCTAACTGTGCTGGCCTAACTCCAGGTTAGGATTGCACCCTCAGAGGGACCAGCATGCAGACGTAAGTCATCCCCCCTGACTCTGAGAGTGGTCCTAACCTGGAGTTAGGCCAACAAAGCTTGGCTGGCATAAGGGACACTGTAAAGTATGTTTGGACCACTCTCAGACCACACAGACGTGCGCCATTCTCCCTGACTCTGAGAGTGGTCCAAAACATGCTTTACGATGGCCCTGGTGCCAGCCAAACTTTGCTGGCCTAACTATGCAGGCCCTAACTCCAGGCTAGGATTATGCCCTCTACCTGTGAGATTGTGGTGCGCCCTAATGGCATGTGGTGATGGGGCTGAAGGTGAGGTAGTGACGCCCCACTGAGGTTTTTCAAAAAAGTGCCTCTGCCATGGGCAAACATCTGCATGTGCAAGTACAACTCACACACTTACAGTGCATGGGTCACAACAAGCTCACAGGTTGGGCAGTGGCAGCAGCACTTTTCAAGAACCCCAAAACCCTGTGAATTGTCACTGCCTCACCTTCTACCCCCACACCACACATCACTGGGGCATCCCACTGGTGGAAAGAGGGTATATGATTGGCTTGTGACACCCTGCAATCACATTACAGCAGACATCACAGCTGTTACTGCAAAAAGCGGAAATATACACACCATATTCTTTTGGTTAATGGTACCATCCTGACAAGGCATAGTGAGGGTTTTATCATATATTAGACTCAGATGTGTGGAAAAATAAAAAAGGTAAAGGTTTCCCCATGACCGAATGGTCTAGTCGTGACCGACTGTAGGGGGCGGTGCTCATCTCCATTTCAAAGCCTGGAGAGCCGGCATTTTGTCCGAGGACAAGCTTCCGTGGTCTGGTGGCTGGCATGACTCTACGCCGTAGCACACGGAATGCCGTTACCTTCCCACTGAAGTGGTCCCTATTTATCTACTTGCATTTAGGTGCTTTCGAACTGCTAGGTTGGCAGGAACTGGGACAAGCAACAGGAGCTCACTCCGTCACGCAGTCTTGAACTCCCAACCTTCCAGTTGGAAAGCCCAGCAACAGCGAATTAACCCGCTGCACCACCATGTCCCAGTGTGGAAAAATGCAGAGGTGTAAAAATTGATTCGTCACAATTTGCCGAAGTCTGAACCTCATTGTAAATCCATTTCACCAAATACCAATGAAAGAGTTCAGGATATGATATACTGTTGGTGCGCATCTTATTGGAAGGGTTACGTTCCGAGGTCAGTGCATAAAGCCAAAATTGTGTATGGTCAAACTCCCGTAAAGCTAACAGATTTGTCCTGTCTTTTTAAGAACTACAAGCACAGCAGCTTCAGTCTCCTGTTTCAGGCTCATTCAGGGGCACGAACAGAGTAAGAGCGCAATCCTAACCTGGAGTTAGGCCGGCAGAGTTAGGCCAGCAAAGTTTGACCGGCACAAGAGCCAAGAGTGAAGTATGTTTGGACCACTCTCAGAGTCTGAGAGGCCAGCACACAGACATGCGCCATTTCTCTGACTCCAAGCGTGGTCCAAACACGCTTTATGGTGGCCCTTGTGCCACCCAGATTCTGCTGGCCTAACTCTGCCTGACTAACTCCGGGTTAGGATTACGCCCTAAGTGGAATGGTGGGCCTGCTCTTTCAGCTGCTGTTTTTTCTCGGTCTTTGAGCAGAGCTGAACACATATACCTGAATCTCACAAGTCTATTGTGTGTATGATGTAGGCTGACTGTATTTGGTACATTGACAAGCAAAAGCTTTACAGTACTTAGGGCTGCCATCCTATACCTGAGATTAGGTTCCATTGAACTCAGTGGGATTTCCTACTGAGTCGATATTCTTAGGATGGCGCTTGAGCTCAAATATTTGCTTCTATTAATAGAACAGGGAACTGAATGTGAATAGATAACTATACTGCTCCCTCTAGTGTTGTCCATAGAAATCAGTTTTGACATTTTGAGTTTCCTGGAAATATAGATTCTGGTCGGGAAATCAAAAAGAAGCCAGTTTGATTCCTTCAGTAGCAAGCATACAGAACAAATATCGATATTCGTTGCAGTGGACCTCCTTTGAATGAATGTGAGTTGCTGAGTAACCTGAAGGTGATTTTTGATTGGCTGGTTAATCGCAAGTGAAGATCAGTTGGTATTCTGGAAATCGGGATTTCTGAATGGAGATCTCATTCTTGATGCTGCTTTCAAACGTAGATATCCCCAAACTGAAGAAGAGTGAGGTTCATTCCATGAAGTGTTCTGTAGTGGGAACTCTTAAAAAAAATGTGTATATAATGATGAAAATGCCAAGTGTGAATATGCCAGTTTGTTGAAAGGAATGTGAAAATTGCTTGCAAAGTGTTATATAATCACCACCCTGTTTCAAAGCTTTTCTGATATTGCTTTGGCAGGAAATCAGAATGTCATAAACTGTAGGAGGAAAATACTAGCTTGTCATTTCTGCCCTTTCAGTGTTCAGCTCTGAGAAGTAAATACAAAGTAGGACTATTATTATAACACCAATGCTGTTACATATTTTTCCCCCAGCAGATGGCTTAATTAAAGGGTAATGGACAATGCTAGGAGCATGCCCACTGAGGGTCGAACTGGATGTGATATTAAATCTGCCAGCGTTGTCTGGCAGGTTTTCAAGTGCTGCAGTGGCCATAGTTTCAGGGGTGAAGAGGCCGTGTCACAACGACCTGTCTACAGAACATCTCCTTGCCTGATAACCCAGTCCAGCAATCCAGCAACCAATCGGCTTGAATGCCTTTGCATGTTGGTGAGACAGGATTGGGATTCTCTTGGCTCATGGCCCACCTTGCTGCCCCTTGCTGCCTCTGTGCCTGAGGTGATCTCAGTGGTGGTGAGACCTTTTCTGGTGGTGTTGGACAACTCCAATGCCCATGTTGAGGCCCCTGGGGTAGGAGTGACGCAAGATTTCAAGGCCACCATGTCAACCATGGGCCTGTCTCAGTTGATTACTGTCCCAACATATGTTGCTGGCCCTAGATTGAACCTCCTATTATTTACTTCTAGGCAAGTGGGTGTTGACCAGGGAATGGGGGGAGATGAAGATCTCTACTTGGTCATGAAACAGATCACTTTCTGGTGGGGTTTAGGCTTAGTAGAGCCTTGCTTCTGCAGAGGCAAGGGATCAAATTATATGGTCTGCCCCAGTAGTGTGATCTAAATGATTTAGGAACAGGAACTCACTTTTGATTGGCACTTGTCGGGAACCCGGAACCAGCCACGGAGCCCGTTAGGATCCAGAACACCCGTTCTGGTCTGTTCCCCCTGAATGACATCACTGCCTTCGCCCCCCTAGGAATCCGGAGTCGCTCCCTTTAACCCTCTGAGTGCCGGCCAACCAAGAAGAAAAGCTCTTTGCAGAGGAATTGAGAGGGGGCAGGAGGGATAGTGAAGTGGGCAGAGTCAGCCCTAATTTTAACTAGTGGAACTGAGTTCCCCCGCGTTCCCCCTCAGTCCCACCACTGGTCTGCCCTGGAGGTTGATAAATCCTGATACACTCCTGAGCGCTCCTGTTGATAGGACTGCTGACTGATTGGACCTGGCCATGGTGGGACATGGTGATCCATAACTCGATGACAATGCAATTAGATTACTGCAATGTACACTTCATGGGGCTACTCTTGAAGGCTGTCTGGAAAGTGCAGTTAGTGCAGAATGGTATGGACAATGTGGTTGCTGTGGCTTGGCACTTCTACTCTATTTGGCCTCAGCTCCAGTGGCTGTACTGGCTGCTGATTCGTTTCTGGAAAATGTGGCCCTTTTGCTGGCCTAAGTCCAAGTGGGCTCCAGGGAGCATGTTGGAAAGGCGGCATATTGGTACCACCAGTCAGTGGCATAGCAAGCAGGGGCTTTGTGGCAGACCACCCTGGTTACGAGGCCAGGAGGGGTGACAGATGAAGTCCACTCAAGATGGCAGTGGTGGCAGGTCACAGTATGTATGGGGCCGCTTCCTGTTTTGGCCGCTTTGCAAACTCACTGCTGCCCATTCTTTTGCTTTGGAGGCTCCTGTGATCACGCTGCTGCAGCAGCTGCTGTTGCTGCTGCTGCTTGTCCGGCCACCTCTGCCATCTTGGGTGGAAGAAGAGAAGTTGCTGGGCAGCAGCAAGATCACAAAGCCCCCTTACCACTACTGCTTCCTCCTCTTTCAGCAGCATCACCACCTCAGTGCTGCCCGATTCCTTCTCCTTTGGAGGACTCTGCAGGACTTAGCAACGCCACCACCGCTGCTGCCACCAAGGGCCACCCCCTGCTCAGCAGCCTGATACCAACACTGTTCCCACTGCCTGGGTTTGAAAAGGAAGCTTGCAATGGAAGGGTGGAAGAAAAACTGGAGCGAGCTAGAGTATCACCGATGCTTTCCAACAGAGAGCTTATATGATGTAGCTCATGCACTTGGTTGTGTTGTTTATTTTCACGCAGTATAGCAACAGAGGCAGGTAAATTGCCCCTTGATGTGTATTTACTCTCATCCCCACCCTTTCATTTTTTATAAAAGCAATTAAGTGCCAGTGAGATGCCACAAATCTGCAGCTGCATCTCCTTTCTCAGATATGTTCCCAATGGAGAGACTTCGAAAACTGGGCCGATTTCATGGCAAGGGTATGTAACAGTAACTATTACAGTGGGTAGGATGTCCTCCTGATTTGTCCTGGTGGTGATGGTTATATTTTGTAACAGATCAAGTAGCCCTTTCCCTATTCATATTTTTAATCCATGAATTTATGAATCTTTTGAACATAGTTTATGTCTAAATAGTCTGCAGCTTCCATCTCACACATGCCTACTTGGGAAGTAAGCTCTGATGTAGTCAATGGAATTTGTATCTGAGTAAACATGGATTGAATTGGTTTGTAGAACTAAAACTACACTACTAAGCAATAGATTATCCTTTATAAAACTGATCTAAAAATTAGATCAATTATTCATTAGAATAACTATAACTATAGTGAATATCATTCACTATAAAAATTAGATCATAATTATTCATCTTTTTATGGGTTTTTGGCAGCAGATATACTTTTATGGGTGTTTTAATAAACAAATTACCACAGGTTGAGTAATCCTTATCCAGACTGCTTGAAATGGAAAGGTGTCTGGATTTTGGATTTTTCTGGATTTGGGAATAATTGCATAAATAGAATGAGAAATGCTTCCTCTTGCTCTCTTCACTGTGACCCATTGGGTTTCTGCTGGCCTCTCTGACATTTTTCAACAATGGCCCATGCAATAGAGCAGAGAATAGAACTTAGGGGCAATCCTAACCAACTTTCCAGCACCAAGGTAAGGGCAAGGCAGCTCTGAGGTAAGGGAATAAACATTTCCTCACCTTGAGGAGGCCTCCGTGACTGCCCCCCAACTGCAGGATGCAGCACATGCCCCATTGGCCCAGCTATGTCAGTGCTGGAAAGTTGGTTAGGATTGCGCCCTTACAACCTGTGCAAGATGTTGTAGTGTTTGCACTACAGAAAGTTTTTTTTTTTTTAAGTCTTAGACAAAAATGTCTGGATTTCGGAATAGCCTGGATTTCGGTTGTCCAGATGTATCTACCTGTATAACTGTTTTGACACAGAAAATCAACACAGTGGAACATGTGTCAGACCAGCCTCCATATAAGTGGTTTGCCACAGATCTTACAAATGTTCAATATAATTGTATTACAAATTTAGAGACATATGGCACAAAAACAGGTTTTACTCATTTGTTGAATGGGATCCAGGCATCTTCCCTCAAGACTGTGCTCCTTTTGGTCTCAGTAGATGAGTTGGAGACATGTGCTGAACATACACATAGAAAAATGACTTTTGGCCACACTATGCTTTAAGACTGCTTCTATGAAAGGGATAGTAGTTTAGCTGATGCAGAACCTACCCTGAAGGATCCTGCTTGCTAGGGTTCATATAAGACATGCTTTTAATCATGGTTTTTCTTGTCAACTATTCAGATTTTTTAGAAAAAGCCAAGCACTACTTAACAAATAAACCATTGCCATCTCTGGAAGAAAGGAAGAAGTACGATTATGAATTTGCAACCTCCACATCATTCCACGGGGTGCACAATATTGTTCGGACCAAGAGCAAGACTCGCAAGGTGCTGTGGATGTTAGTACTCATTGGATCCATTGTCATCGTGGCTTGGCAGATCCGCAGTCGTTTCATCTATTACTTCAGCTGGCCCACCACCACCTCAGTAGATGTTCAGTATGTGGAGAAGATTGAGTTTCCTGCAGTGACCTTTTGCAACCTGAACAGGTAGGATACTCATAACTTCCTTGTGCCATATTTCTTTTACGGTACAGTGTACTTCACTGCTTATTCAGGAATGCAATTCAAGGGCCACTTTCCGTAGTTATTTTAAAGGGCTATCTAGCTGTTATTATCTTGTAATCTCAGTATTTTTCCTTTTACTTACATTAACAGAAACATACAGAAATATGTAAAATATTGCATTTTAAATTTATAATTTAAACATTAATGATGTTAATACATAAAGTGCTTAATAAAGTTAAACTCCAGTCTAAGTCTGGTGTCTTCCTTGGGGTTGGTGCAAGGGTAAGCGACTACCTCAGAATGCCAGATGCAGGCAAGTGGCAGCGAGATACAAGTATCTGGTTGTCTTGTTTGCTCCCTGAGGCATCTGATGGGCCACTGTGAGATACAGGAAGCTCGACTAGATGGGCCCGTGTTCTAATTTAACATTTCATTTATTCAAAATATTAATGTGCACGTGTGTGTGTGTGTGTGTGTGTGTGTGTGTGTGTGTGTGTTTCTGCTTCACACTCTGCTCATGTTTTGATACTCTTTGATTTTATTCTTTGATTGTTTTATTAGATTTTTTGCACCAACTTGATAACAGTAGTATATCACAGTAACATACTACAGAAAACAGTAGTATATAAATACATACCATTAAATAGGCTACTGAAGCCCCTAAAATTATTTTCTTGTCTGTTTGGTTCACCTGGGTACTTGATACTGAATTGAAGGAAAGTGTTTTGCGGCGTTAGGGTGGACACGATGAGTGACCTTTAGGTTCTTCAAATAAAGATGCAGAGACTTGTTCTAAACAGAACTTTGTATTTAGAACGTATTTACATAGAACAGCTTCAAAGAAATCACACTCAGCTCTCTATCTCTCTCTCCACACATCTAACAGCAAAGACAGCTCCTCACACACTCACACAGACTCACTGACATCCAGTCCAGTCAAGCCTGTACATAATTGCAACATTCACCCGTACATGTCACATGACCAGGTTTTCCCGCCTAAAAGCTCTGTTGCAAACTCATTTCAACTTGCAAATTAACTAGGTGCAAATTAACATCCCAACATGAATGATGAACCTGCAAGCAAGATTGGTTGATTGATGGACTGACTGATGAATAGCGCAATCTAAACTCCTGGTTGAGCTAGTGCAACAGTCCCTGTGCTGGCTCAGAGTGTCACAAACTTGCCATAAAGCCTGTGCACAGCTACTCATGAATCAGCAGCACAAGCCCAACGGCCTCTGCCAGTGCTTCATCCTGCACATCCTGGCACCAGCTGGCACCACCCAGCACAGGCACAGTTGACCTGTACCTGGCTGGGAGAGGGTGGCAGGAGGCAGGGTGCTTTGGAGGTGTAGCATATGCGCAAGTAATACCCACAGCTCCAAAATGCCTGCAGAGCCTGCCTTCTGTTTGAGTTTGAATTCTATCCTTGCATGCATTAAACTTCCATGGAGCATCTTCCATGGAGCACCTTCCATTGGCAAATTATAGGTCCAGGTTCCCAACTCCATTGTTGCAAAGTTTTAATAGCTGCTTTGGGACTACAGTGAATAATTCAAAGTTTACACACAGTGCTTCTATTTTGTGATCACAGGTTTCAAACCCAAGCAGTAGCTAACCTGAGCATCATTTTCTTCCTCTGGAGCATCGTGTCTGGAGTTCTTTCGGTGTTTAAGATTGGCGACATGTTTGGTCAGGAGCTCACAGACTTCCTTCAGGGGAATCAGAATTTCAGCATCAAAGAATTCACAAGGCATAATGGTTTCTATATCAACAACAGCACGTTGCTGGACTGTGAATATTTTGGGAAGCCGTGCTATCCAGAGGTAGTATGTCTGCTTATATCATAAGAAAAAAATGTAGACATTGTGATCAAGGTTGTGCCAAGACATCCGGGCACCTGAGTTGGCATGCCAAAGCCATCCCTCTTATTTCCTGACACATCAGCTACTGCTTTTGCTGCTTCTCCTCCTCCTCTCACTTCCCAGATTTTGAAAAGGGAGATGCGAATGCTGTTGCGGACCTGCCATTATGCCCGTGGGGGCAAAAGCCCTTTGCACTGCGCTCCTGGGGGAGGAGGAGGGCAGTGATGAGGTGCCTTGCCTTGCCTTGCCTTGCCAAGAGGTGAGCGATTTTGGCCTTCCTGCCTGCCCCTGCCATCATACGGCTCTGAAATGGAGCCTGGTGTGGCAAGGGGGCAGAGTGGCACACAGGGGCAGGAAAACAGTGGACAAGCAGACCACCTTCTCCTCTGTCCCTGAGCGGCTCATTGGCTGGGTCTGCAACTGGTGAATGGAACAGAATAAGAAATGTGGAGGAGAGAAGGGTGGTGGACTTAGAGCATCAGAGACTCTCTAGGCAATCACCACGCTCTTCTCCTCCACACTTCCTTTTCCGCTGTGTTCTCATCTCTCTCTTCAAATCCAGGGAGCAGAAGGAAAAGAACAAAGGAAAGGAAAAGGCAGATGAAAATGAGTGACAAATTCTGCCACCAATCTGCTGTCTTGGCTGCAGTTCTCTGGAAACATACATATTAATCTTGGACTGGATACCTAATTCAGTTTTTCATTTCCTTTTGCTTTCTCCACTGAAGGACTTCAAGCATGTATTCACTGAATATGGGAACTGTTTCACTTTTAATCATATTAACATTCCAACGAAAAGAAGAGTGAGTGCCTCTGGAAGGGGCTTGAGTTTGCTTTTTGATGTCAAACAGGTACAGATATTGCAATAAAATGCACACTTAACCATCCAGTAAATGTATTTTTGAGATGCAATAATGAAATCTTGATGGTAAAGAACAGAGCTTATGGGTGACTGTAAACAAATTGTGCAAGTTCATTTTTATCTTGCAACAAATCTCTAGTGCCACATGTAGAAATAGGCATGATATTTGACTTATTTATTATGGGTTTCATGCACTATAAATTTTAGTGATTTTATTGCGTGGGAATACTCGATATTAGGATTTAGATGGAAGCAGTGATGTCATTCAGGGGGAACGGACCAGAACGGGCGTTCCGGATCCTAATGGGCTCCATGGCTGGTTCCGGATTCCCGACAAGTGCCAATCAAAAGTGAGTTCCTGTTCCTAAATCATTTGAATGACACCACTGGATGGAAGATATGAAGTTATGACATTTGGAGCGCAATCCTAAACTGGATTTAGGCCGGCATAAGCTAAGCCAGTAAAGTTTGGCCAGCACAAGGGTCACCATAAAGTGTTTAGACTACTCTCGGAGTCAGGGAGGATGGCTCACGTCTGTGTGCTGGCCTCTCTGAATCCGAGAGTGGTCCCAATGTACTTTATGGTGGCTCTTGTACTGACCAAACTTTGCTGGCTTAGTTTATGCCAGCCTAACTCAGTTTAGGATTGTGCCCTTAATGAAATGAGGATCAAGATGCAAGAGCTCCACTTCAGTATTTGCAAATAAGGAACCTACGGTCCAATCCTATCCTTTTCCCTGCCCTAGAATGCAGCCACTGTGTTGGATGCTGTGTTGCACACAGGCTGTGTTGAATGCTGTGGTGGGGAGGCAATTAGGAGGCTTGGGAGGGGAAAGGAAAAATATTTCCCCTTACCCCTCAGTAAGCCCTGCAACCACCAGTGGTCTCTTTAGACCGGTGCCAGCTCTTTAGCTGATGCAAGTCCAAGGAAATGAAAGGAGCATGTCTGTTGGCTCCGGAGGAGATAGTATTTGGCACAGGTTGCTTGCACCAGCTGCCACCCTGTATTGGAAAAGGCAGAAGATACCCCAAGGAGATAGGGAATGGTATCAGCAATGGCACCTTGTCCCAGATAAGCCAGGAATTATAGGGTTTATAAGGTCTTTGCAAGCCTCGGGAGCACAGCTGTAGGCTGATAAGGGCTCTGGCTCTGAAGGGAGGCCAGCACAGGTGCAGAAGGGTGTGGCTGATGAAATAAAGCCTGCCCACTGATTGGCTGGCCTCAGTATAAAGCTGGAGGCAGAAGCTGTAAGAGAAGGACCTGGGAAGGTGCTGGAGGAGGGCACCAGGTAGGTGGTGGATGGAGGACGGACGGATGGAGTGCTGGCTGGCTGGCTGGCTGGCTGGCTGGCTGGCTGGCTGGCTGGCTGGATGGATGGATGGACTGCCTGCCTGCCTGCCTGCCTGCCTGCCTGCCTGAAGGATGGAGGAACTGGCTGAGGAACTGACTAAGGTAAGGTTATTGTGGGGAATAACCATTGGGAATTATTGTATGGCTGTCACGCCCCTGGAACCACCAAGTGGAGGAGGCAGTTGTGGCTTGGGCAAGCTGACTGCCTGTTGTTTGTTGGTGGGGTTTGTTGGTGCTAGACTTAGGGTAGTTTGGAGCTAAGCCACTGATGAGGGCAGTCTGGAGGAGGCTGGCCAGCCTGTGATCCCAATCCAAGCTGCTGGAAGAGAGGAGGCTCAGTGGGTGACTGAACCCCCTCCCTCTTGCCTATCTCTGAGGCCGCTCTGTGGTGAAACTAGTTAGCCTAGTGTGGGCATTAGGGCCCTTGGGGTGGCCTGGCATGGAATTTGATGGAACACCCCCCTTTTGCATCTGACATGCCCAGCCCTCCCCCAATCAGCCCCGTTCTTCCAACCCATAACTCCCACCCTCCCAACTTACTAGTGCCAGCAGGGCTCCTCTTTGCCACAACCACACACAGGATCCTCCTCACCATCTATGGCAGCAGCTCAGAAGCACTGTTCCCATGCTTTTCCAGAAGGTGTTTTATGATGCCATAAAACATGGGCCACTGTCGGAAATCTAGTTCCGGTGGCAGTAGCACACATTATGATCGGGCCATACATTATGAAAGTGAAAAGAGGCATTTAATTAATTTGGAGCAAAAGTTTGTACAAATGAGAAATACGGGGGCCTGGCTGAGGTAACCACTCCTCAAATTGGGACCAGGTGCCAAGGCTCTGGGGTCCAAAAGAGCAGAGCCTGGAAAGGAAAGAAGTTTGGTTGTTGCCGATGGCCCCATGCCATTGGCCATTGTGGCAGAGTCACTCACCAGTCCAGACAGAAAGGAAAGGCATTATGTCATTGTCCCACAAAGAGGGGTGGAAATGGGGTGTCACCTGGCTGACCCAAACCTCGAATTAACAGTACCGGTTAGCATCCAATGTGCCATCTCAGCCTCTTCGGATCTGAGGCACTGGAGATGGGCTAGGAGAAGTGAAGGAGATCTCCCACAAATCCTCTTTTGAAAGATTTTCAGGCTTGGGATAATAAATACAGGAGGCAAAGAGAACAGACTTTAGAGACCAATAACCTTGTTGCAAAGTGAAAATGTCTTTGTGCTACAGGACTTACACTTTCAAAATACCATTTTTATTTTTTTGCAAACAAAATGTCTCTGAAGTAATTTGGGAGTGGATCCCTGCTGGTGGTGTGTGGGGTTTTTGTTTTGATGTGATTTTTTGCCTTCTACTGTTATACGCCCCATTCTCCCCGCCCCGCCCCGCATGAACTGTATTTGTTTCTTTTTGGTGACACGTTTTGGGCTTACTTTGGCAAAAGGAGGCAGCTATCTGCTATCACAGGAGCCATACACAGAGTACAGGGGTACAAATGCTTCACATAAAACAAGGGCAACTGCTTTTATATGCGTCTCTATTCACACTTCCAACAGCAGAAAAATCAATAGTGGTGTGCCTCATGTCATGGCAGACTTTCATGCTCACGTTAGACCCGCATCACCCCTTGTGACTTGATAGTGTATTAAAAATCATGGCCTGTGTTCTCCCTAAGGTACCTTCTCCTTCCATTTGCTTATTCATCAGTGAAACAGCTGCATCTGACAGCATGAAATTAGTTACTCCAAGTCACATTCAAGGTTTTCTCTATTAAAGAAAGCAGGAAAACACAGAAGCTTATGCTGAAATAGATGGGTTAGTTTTAAAGGTGCCAGAAGACTCTTTTCTGTTTTTGCTGCAGCAAACTTACATGCTGCAAAAGTCAGCAAACAGACATCTGCTTAGACTGTTGATTTCTCCTTGCGTTGTTGCTTTCTATGACCTTCCTCTCACATTTGAAAACAGTCTAATATAAGGCCTCTATGATCCTGAGGTGTGAGTATTGTGGAAGTATCTTTCTTAGCATGTGTTGTTCAGCCTGAACTGTATTTCTGAGACCACAATCCTATGCCATGCAGAGGCATACAATCAGAAGTAAGTCCCATTGTGCTCAATGTGCTTACTCCCAGGAAAATGTGTATAGGATTACAGCCTCAGTCTCACCAGATCAGCTCTGATCATTGCAATGTGTAGGTCAGTGAAGGCTAAAAGCAGTAAACACAGAATTCTGTGATCATTAGACATTGAAATCTACTCCAGAAAGAACCAAACACAATCAGCTGTTCTCAGTTCATCATTTTTCACATGCACAGAGGAGTTGGGCAAAAGAGGAGGAGAACTCTTAAGTGTTGTTTTGATGGTGGTGGTAGTACTCATAGTTAGGCTTACCAGATACAAACTGGAACAGAGTGCCTATATCTTTAACCATTGTATAGAAGAGGGAATTTGGGCAAGTGTGGCTTGTCATGGAAGAGTTTCAAAAGCTGCACCTGCCCAAATTTCCTTTTCTATACAACAGTTAAAGGTATGTGCACTCTATCCCAGTTGTATTTGGTAACCCTACTCATAGTGTGTAGCACTCACTGACTATGCTCATAGTGGGTAGCACTTTTACTGACTATAAAATGGAAGGGAAAGAGTAAATACGATCCAAGAGAAATGTGGTTTTTCATTAGAGGTGAGAAGCTGATTTCAAATTGTAAACCTCATAAGAGCATCTTTCACAAAAACGCAGATTTATCTTTGACAGAACTGAAATGAATGTGAGAATAATTCCCAAGTAAACTGAATTTGCCTGCAAAACTCCATTCATATATATTTTTAAATTCTTCAACATTTCCATTTATTAATTCTATCTTCCATTTATGAATTCTGGAAACTTTTGGAGTGGATTTTTTAAAAGGAAAGTCATGCCACATGAACTTCAAATTTAAGCAGGTTGGTTGGGATTTAATGTTATCTTAAGGTTCATCCACAAAGGCTCACAGTTAATCATAATATTTTTGGGTGAAGGCAAATATTTTTTCAAGTTTACCCAAAGTCCACAGACAATTCCTGAAGATCGTTGAAGTTCTAAAATTTAATTCACTTCCTGCATCTGTGTCAAACCTTGAATGTGTGTGAAATTTTGTTTGGGCTTTAATCTATGGTGACATTTAATTGACATAATGATAAAAGGTGAGTTACAAAATGAAGATGATCCAAACGAGATAATTCTTGAGACAGCACATTAAGTAAAATCATAGATTATTTTTTATCAGGGCAATTCACAGATCAATGGAACTATACCCATTCAAGTGATCTGGAAATAATTTTCTATTTTACTGTGACTTATTGATGCAGAAATACTTTGTGTACTAGGCACAGTTCACAGATGACCCAGCCCTTGGTTTTGTTGATGCTGGCATAACCTTTGCTATCCATTCACCTAAAGAGCCTCCACGGTTTGATGGCTTAGGTATAACCACACCTGTAGGGATGCATGCTCATGCTGCAATTCGCCAGGAGAAGGTAAGTATTAGTGTAAGGTATGAAAAGGTAAATGTATTTCTGGCCACTTAAGAATTCAAGTTTTTGCTTGCAATTGGCTTCATTTCAACCGATCAATATATATGGCAGTTTAAAAAAAATTTAACTATTCAGGCAGCAAATTAGATAAAATCTACCTTGGATTTCAGACCATACTTGAAGTAAGGATCAGGGGGGAAAAGACAGGTGTAAAATCCATTGCTTAAAAGAACCTGTTCTCCAATGTATGCGCAGAATTTCCAACCAAGCATGGCTCTTCTGCTGATTTCAAGGAAGGAAACCAGTCCACAATTGCATTCAGGTATACAGCTGAGTGCACATAGACCTGAATCAGAACCACTGCGATTAACTTTCCAGAATTAGGTCAAGCTATCCTCCAGGGGGTGGTCCGGAGGAAAACAAGCGAGGAAGAACTTATTGGTGGAGCACATGCTTTACATGTGTAAGGTCCTAAGTTCACTATCTGGCATTTTCAAGTCTACAGGGGGAGGGGCAGCTCTCTGCGCCACAAATGGCTCTGGAGACAAGGGGGAGGGGCTGTGCCTCACAGGAGTTCAGGCTTCTGTAAAACCTAGTATTTTGCCCCTCCCCAGGAATGCCGCTGAGGTTAGGAAACACTCAGATCTGAAATCCCAGAGAGTCAGTAGACAGTACCAGTACTGTATTACTGTAATCTAGACAGTAGAGTCAGTAGGCAGTACCAGTCAGGATAAAATATTGAGCTAGATGGGCAGTAGCATTCCTACAGAGGAGGCAAAATGCTAAGTCTTGCAGAGGCCTGAGCTCCTGTGAAACATGACTCCTCTCCCCCTTGTCTCCATAGCCATTCGCAGCATGGAGACCTAGCTGGGAGGCTTTGCTCTCTGAGCCACAAATGGCTTTAAAGGCAAGGGGCAGGGACCATGATACACAGGAGCCCAGGTTCCTGCAAAATGTAGTGTTTTGCCCTCCTGATAGGAATGCCACTGTAGAGGGGTCTATGCCTGTCTCAGTAGGAAAAAAAGACTCCTATATTCACAAGTTTACAGAAAGGGTTTGTTTGTATTGATACAAGTTTGGATTGGATGTGGAATGTTCATTTTATAGCAATAATAGTTGAGGTTTTTGGTTTTTTTAAAAACATAAATGTACTATATGAAGGTTGACATGTTATGCTAAATCAAACTTAACACAAAAAATGGATGTCATTTTTCTAAATGCATCATGAGATTTTGTTTTCATTCAAAAGACAATTATCCAAGAATACCCTTGGGGAGAATGTAACCCACACATCAGACTTCAGCACTATAAGATCTATAGCACCTATGGATGTCTACAAGAATGCAAGGCTCGACATATACAGAAATGGTGTGGATGCTTACCATTCTTGCTACCAGGTACAACTTGGCAGATGCTGTTTTACAAAGGACAATCAAGGAAATCCTATGAAACTGTAGGAATTGCTGTTGGAGCACAAATTTTTGTCAGGTCCCTTTAAGCAGTTTAGGCAATACAACAGAAGCAGGGAAACTACTTAAATGAAGGGCAAATTGATCACCCAGTATCTAAAAATCTAATGTACCAATTCCTAATCTATAGACTATACTGATTAAATACAATATGAGGGCCACATCATATGTTTTACATATTTTCAATTTCAGAAGTGACTAAATGAAATTTGAATGAATGAGTTTTATTTGGATTTTTTTTTGGGGGGGGGACAGTCAGCATGATATGATTCAGAACAAAAGAGAAATACAATTACAAAGAAACAATGCTGTGCTTAAACTGACAGCGCAATCCTGCACTGCCCGTTGCGCCGACACTATGTCATAACGTCGGCGCCACGGCCCCAGCATTGACACAGGAGCACCGATTGGCACTCCCGCATTGGCGCTAGAGCAGCTGGACCAGGGCTGCAGGCAGCGCCAGTCCTGCTGCACCCACGCTGAGCCTTTCTTTTCCGACTGAAGGCTGTCGGCACGAGGGAGGCTCCGTGCAGAAGCCGCGTGGGGATTGGTGGGAGGGAGGGAGGTGGGGGCAGGAGTTGGGCAGGACCTGGGCGGGCTTGGGAGGTGGCCATACGGCCACTTCCTAACCTCGTCAGCGAGGCCACGCAGCCCCAATTCGGGCTGCGCAGTCTCCTCAAATCTGCGCCTGCTCTTTAGCGGGTGCAGCTTCGAGGAGCACATAGGGGAGGCTGGAGCCTCCCCTACGGTAAGGGAGCAAATGGTCCCTTGCCATGGGGGGGGGCTCCAGTCTCTCCTATGCAGTGCTGGATATGGCGCTGCCCGTCGGCCTCGCCAGTCCCGCACCGCTTAGGATTGCGCCCTGAGAAATGTTATATCATGAGTAAAAATGTCAAACATTAGCAAATGATCTGACAAAAAAACCAAGTTGCTGAAGGCGGGTAAAATCCCCAGGCTGTAGTTTGGAGACACCTGGTATATACCTTGCATTTTTGTCTGGTTAGGGATCAGAGCATGGATGAAAGTAAAAAAAAAAAAAAAAAAAGGAATGAATGCCAAAGCCTTATTTAGCTTACAAATTTATTCTGGCTTGCAAAAAACAAATAACTATATAATATATGCAAATGAATATGAAACCAAAATAAACAAATAAGATTAAAAGAAGAAGGGGGGTGGGGTGGGGTGGGGTGGAATGGGGAAGGAGGTGAAACAGGGCAACAGCGGGACAGAATGTGGGCAGGATGGGTTGGATCCGGTGGCAATGGCACATGCTGGATCCTATCCCCCTTTCCTTCTGCCCCCCCACCATTTCACTCTTTGGACATGTGCTACTAAAATTGCTAGTGCAGATCCAAAGAGACCCACTGCTAAGTGGGAGACATTCAGAGGTGTAAGAAGATCCCCTTACTGCACACCCATTTTTGGCATGGGTGCACCAGTGTGTGTGGGGTGTGTGTGTGAAGAATAGGAGTGGGCTCTTAGTATCATGTCCACAAGCTGTTCGCTGGTTTCTTTCTTTCTTCATATAGATTGTGAGCCTTTTGGGGACCAGCAACCATCTTTTCATTTATTTTCCTATGTAAACCACTTTGTGAACATTTTATTGACAAGAAGTATATCAGGTTTAAAAAAAAATTTTTTTATTGATAGCTGTGCTTTTTATTTCTTATTCTCTCTTCCCTATCTCATTCACATATCTATTGGCAAGGAAATGGAACAGAATGTGACCTGGAAAAATTTTACAGCTGTGTTTCTCCTGCACTGTGTGAGTAACATCAAAAATGGCCATTAGAAGATTTGAGACATAAGAACATTAGAATAGCCCCGCTGGATCAGGCCAAAGGCCCATCTAGTCCAGCTTCCTGCATCTCACAGCGGCCCACCAGGTGCCCCAGGGAAGCATGAGACAACAAGATGCTTGCATCCTGTTGCCACTCCCTTGCACCCGGTACTCTGAAGTAGCCCACCACCAATGTAAGGAGGTTGTACAATCCATCATTGCCTATAACTCACGATGGACCTTTCCTCCAGAAATCCGTCCAATCCCCTCTTAAAGGCATCCAGACCAGATGCCATCACCACCTCCTGTGGCGAAGAGTTCCACAGATTAACTACCTGCTGGGTAAAAGAAGTACTTCCTTTTATTTGTTTTAACTCTGTTTTAACTCTCCCAACCCTCAGTTTTAGCGGATGCCCCCTGGTTCTGGTGTTTTGAGAGAGAGAAAAGAACATCCCTTTATGTTCAACAAGACCATGAGGTCTTGTTGCAGAGAGTTAAGTGCTTGGAGCTCTCCAGGTTTCTGCAACCTCAGCCAGTAGCATAGCTAGATGGTGGGTCACCATCCAGAGCCCAGGTCTACCCGAGCAATGTTGCAGGGGCCACTGGCGCCCCCCTAGATGGCCCCAAGATGGCGCCCAGGGCCCGTGTCCCCCTAGCCCCCCCCCAGATCCGCGACTGGAGGCAAGGGAGGGTGGGCTAAACACCACTTGCACGGCTTGCTTCTGTGAGAGGCAATCCACCTCCTCATCGCCCTCCTACTGCTCTACCACCACAGCACTTGGGGCATTTGCCCACCCCTTCATAATGGAAAGATTGCCACTGGTGCTGTTAAAAGCCAAACCCTACTTTTGTAGATAGCCTTGCCACACGTTGCAGAGAAAACAAGTCAGGAATGGCTTTTTCCTTTGTGTAGCTGTTAATTTCCATCCTAGATGACATTGAGCTCAAGGGACTGTGTACAGTCGGAACACATAATTCCACTTGTCCAGTACCTTGTGAAGAAACGGATTACCCAGCCTCTATCTCCTATTCAACGTTTGCAAGTGAAAAGGCTTCGAAATTTCTTTCTACAAAGCTGAGGAAAACTCCAGAGTATATCAGGTACTTGTATTCTTAACATGGATTTTTACATACAATGGAGAATGCTGATTAAAACTATTCCTCAGGAGTTTTTGTTTTGTTCTTCAAAAAACCAAAAATGTAATGTTGGAAATTCCTGGAGGCCATAAAGGTTGCTTTCAGTAGTCACCTGGAGATTTATGCTGGTTCCTGGGGACTCCAGGCCAGGGCCAGCCCGTTCACAAAGCCAGCTGAAACTCTTGCCTCAGGAAGCAGATGGGGGGGGGGGGAGCTGCCTCTGTCTGTCCACTCACCGACAACACTCCTCCTCCTCCCTCCCACTCCATTGTGGAAGGAAGGCAGGGATAGAGTGGAAGAAAAGTGTGGAGAAAAGGAAAGTGCTGGGCTAGAGCGACTCTCCTGTCCTCCACATTTCCTTTTCCATTCCACCCCCCTTTTTTCCCAGTCTGGGGAAAGAGCAGAGAAAAAGGCGAAGTGTTGTTGTTTTTATTTGACTAAGGGCGCAATCCTAACTATCCAGCGCCAGGGTAAGGGCAAAGCAGGAGCAAGGGAACAAACATTCCCTTACATTGAGGAGCCCTCCACAACTACTACTCCACTGCAGAATGGGCCCCATTGGCACAGCTAAATCAGTCCCTAAGAGTGCCCTAGGGGTGCAATCCTAACCTGGAGTTAGGCCAGCATACGTCACTTGAGCCAGTCTAGGAGTGTTGCAAACTTGCCATAAACCACGTATTGACCACTCTCGGAGTCAGGGAGGCCGGCGTACCCCCGAGCCATGATGAAATCAAATTTAATTAATGTAGGGCCCAATCCTACCCAACTTTCCCTCACTGGTGCAGCCATGCCAGCAGCAGTTAAAGAACAGGGCCGGCTGCACTGCCCCCATCCTAAATGTTCCTCGGCTGGTATTTATTATATCTTTCCACCCATAGCCTGGAAGACCCAAGGTGGCTAACAACAGAAATTAGAATACAAGAATTACAACAACATAATTTAAAATAAATACACGCAGTACAACGGGACAGAATCACAGCTACTGAAAGCAACGTAGCTTATCTGCTTTGGAGCAAAATAAAAATATGTTGCAGGCACTTCTATGTTTCACCCAGCAGAGCAAATAGCATCATTGTGATTTGAAGAGTGATTTGGATTGGGAAAAAGTGGGTAGGTTTAGCCTCCCCAGGCTACCGCAGATCATGCCCATCACTACTTTCAGCTCACAGTGTAAGTTTCATGGACATCTGGTGCACCAAATAGTTTGGCCATTCAGCTCATTTTGGTATTTATTGTCGGCAAACAGGGCACTATCTGGCAATTGCTCTGTGAAGCATGACAAATTACAGGAGGATTTTTCTGTTCCCAAGTGATTAGCCGCTAGGGTTCAAACAAACATATTAATGATAATAGGCCATAAATTATCTAATGGTATCATCCATCGATTTTTAAGGAATGCAAAACAGTAGACCCAACGGGGTGCCAAGGATGTACCATTGTAGCTTCTCAGCTATGTCAGGAAGTATAAATAATAGGCTCCATTAACAAGGCCATTATGGTTATTGTATAATAGAAAGTCTTCAGATTAGAAAGCGCCCTTCCAAAAGGGACGTCTCTTGTCACTTAACCCTTCTAGTTCAGAATTATGTAAAAATTGGGCTTTGCATTGTCTAATACAGTGTTGTTCAAACCGTGGGTTAGGACCCACTTGGGTCACAGAGAGCTGGGAGCAGCCATCTTGGAAATTGCAGACCTTACTCTTGTTATATTCCTTTTGTGAACGGCAACGGTTGAAATTTTGAAATGAGGGCTTTTTTTCAATTTTGTTTTTACTTCAGTGCTTTTAAATACTATTTTGTCCTAATCTTGCTTTCTGTCAGGATTTTTCATGGTTGTTCAATTGCTGCAGTCCAAGAATGCTAATTTACATTTAAGGAGTGTCATTTTATTATGTTACAATGACAGCATTTCCTGCCTGATGATATCATTTCCGGACACAACATCATTTCCAGGTTAATAACATCACTTCCGGTGGGTCCCAACACAAGTGCCATTCTAAAAGTTTGAATACCACTGGTCTACTATGTTTGTGTTTGAATACGTAAAGATCTGAATTAAAAATTCAGACAATATTCAAAGTGTGGCTTGGAATATGCAATTGAATAGTTGCTATTTTACAGCACAATATCTTGTTTCTAAGACTTTTAAGGCCTGTTAAATCAAGGGTTCCCTGTATTATTGCTTTCCTTTTCTATGCAAAATAGGAGCATTGTAAAAAAACATTAACATGCAATGGTAAAAGCGGATGAGGATGAACAGTGGATGGACTGAAATGACATTGATATGTAATGTAGGCCAATAATGATGCTTTATTTTTCCTAGGAATAACCTTGTCTATATTGACATAAAATATCATGATCTGAATTACAAAGTGACTCAGCAGCAGAAGGCACTGAGCGTATCTGAGTTGCTTGGTAAGTGATCCTCAGTAACTCCACAATATTCATCAATATTGTTCAGCAATATCCTGGCATGCACATCGCATTGAACTCAATGGACTACTTCGTGCTGTTAGTTATAAGAAGCTCCCTTATACAGATGGGCAGCCCAATGCTAAACTGTCCGGGTGCCGGAGGTGCAGTAGTAGCCAGATGGCTCCTGTTGCATCCTACCGGCACCAGGCAGGTGCTGGAAACACCTTGAGAGAAGGGGATATTTGTCCCCTTCCCCTGGGATAAGGCCACCTATAGGTCTCCTCAAGTCTGTGCTCGCTATTTCTCCAGTGCAGACTTGAGGACATCTGTGTTGGGATGCAAAGGTCAGGATCTGGCTGTGGAGGCCACCGCCAGTCCCACTGCCTGCTCTGCCACTCCCCCTGCTCAGTTTCACCCTTCCCTCCCCTCTCCCTTGCCCAGAAGGAGCTTACCACCAGTGGTGTTGGAACTTCCTGTCCACTGGCTACACTTCAGTTTTATTCTCTGTGCTCTGGGGACTAGTGCTGGACCAGCATTAGCAGTAAGCCCTTACTGTTGGCAGTGGAAGTGTCTTATGGCACTTTCGTGACAGTGGTGCTGGCAGTAAGGGATTACTGCCAGCAGTAGCACCAATAGGATAGTAGCACCAATAGGATATAGAAGTCCCTTGGTCATCTAGCTCAGTGCTGGTTACTCTGACTGGCAGCAACTGTGCAGGGCTTTAGGTAGTCCTACCTGGGAATAGACCCTGACACCTTCTGCATGCCAGACATATGTGCCACACTGGGCTACAGACATTTGCCATGCAGTTACGTACGGCTCCATATGGAGATGAATTTTAGTGGAACTTATTTTGATGTAACCATGTCTGGAATTGGAGTAAAATTCATTCTTTTCAATGCCAGTCTGGTATGTTTCTTTTTTTCACTTGCAGCTGATATTGGTGGTCAACTAGGATTGTTTTGTGGTGCGAGTATGATTACAGTCATAGAGATCCTTGAATATATTGTCACGAACTGTTGCTGGATGTGTGTCTTTCTTCTTCTGAAAGCCCCAGAAGTGCCCAACTGGGATACTGCAAATCAGAATCAACCACCACACAAGAGGCGAATACAGGAATGTTAAGGACTTGCCCCGATGGCATAATTTTGAAGGGAATGAGGAGGAAGATCCTATTATTTGGTTATCGTATGTCCTGTGTACTGTCAAATAACAGTTACTAGAGCATGCTGGTGTTTTTGATGAATCTTGGTTGTTCTAGTAAGGTGTGTTTTGTTTGTTATTGCTGTAATAAGGGAATACTGTTCATCAAGTAATTATGCATATGGTGTTCTGTGTGGAGCACTTACCTCACACATCACACCATGTATATTGGGGATGGCAAACCAGATCATGCACAGAGCATGATCTCTCCATCATGCATAGAGCACCACAATTTAGTAAGCTCGACTACTGGACTACTGAGAAACCACTTATATCTGGCAAGAGGAGAGCAACAGTTCCTGTTCATCTGGGCATTGCATCTTTTCCCGTGTTTATGAGTGCCTCTTGTGCTTCTTTGTTGTTAATTGTGAGCCCTTTGGGGCTATACTTTTCATTCATTCAGCTATGTAAACAGCAGCTTTTCTTACTATTGAAAAGTCTATAAATATTATTAATGCTGTAATAATTTAGACATATTTTTCTCCATTATTGATTTTAAAATAATTTTTACTAACTACATTTCCTCTACACAAGAGGAAGCGAGTTCACTCTAGATTATGGCATTGCTAATGCAGTGCATCACCAGCAGATGTCCTCCTCATCTTTCTCTTTTTTCTGGTACTACATGAGAGATTTTCACACGCTGAGAGCCAACCAAAGCTGTCAGCGTTCTCTTCCAAATGTAGACTGAGATCTATGTGTTCAAGATGATGCCCCCACTCCAGCTAGGCAGGCACGCAACCACCAGAACTGTATGAGCAGAGTCCTCTTCACAAATGATAACCACAGCAATCAGATGCTCAACACAGGGGATAAATGTATCCCACCCTCCCATCACTTATAAGTGAGAATTGAAAAAGACAATTGAAGGATGAGATGGCATAGGATTGTGCTGTTAGTGTAGACAAAAGGAAGTACTTCACACAATCTGTATTTGTGTACACATTTCTGGTTCAAAGGCAGACTCCCTCCAGTGGTGTAACTAAAGGGAATGCAGGGGACCAATTGTACAGGCCAACAAGCTTTCGGGGGTGGGGGACAATAAGCTGAGCTTGACCCTAGTGGCCAAAAATGTGAAAACCTTGACAAGTACGAATAATATCATAACGTTACATATCATAGGAAAGGTAATTTAATGCTGAATGCAATGAAACAAACTGCTTTGGAATATCTGTATTCTATCAAAAGTTATGGCCAATTAACCAGAAAACTTTTTTTTTACTTAATTGAATTGGGGGAGCTACAAAACCTCCTTGGACCCTGGGTAACCAATGCCTTAGCTACGCCACTGTGTCCCTCTGCATAGCAGTTGCTGAGAAGCACTTCAGATAGGGCTGTTGACTTTGTCTCTGGCTTGAATCAATTGATTGAGCACTGAGGGAGGCAGGATGCTGGACCAGACAGTCCCTTGGATTGTTCCCAGCAAGCTCTTTTATGTTGTAACACTGAACTCATTAACAGGATTATACCCACACACAAGCTTGGGTGTCCATTGCATTGTTGGAAACAATGTCTGTCGCTCGTGCAATCTGCTCCATGGATTCTGTGATAAGCATCTGCTATATTTTCCCAGAAAAACTCTTATGCTATTAACTATTCTCAGCTATAATCTGTAATTATATACTATACTGTTTGTTGAAAATCGATGAAGACTCATCAATGAAAAAAGGTTTTTAGTTGTTTTACAGCTCTAAATGTTTCATTTCTTCTTAACAACTTTATTTCAAGTTCTTTTCTGCTTCCTAAGAGCTAGTTAAAAAATAAAAAAAGATAGCCACCTTCCTTCTTGAACTTTATTAAATGCAGTGAAACATCATTAAGATACTGTTGGGAATACAAATGACAAATTATGAAACACACGAGTTAATTCAGGTCTTCGCTTAACCCATTTATAGTATAAGCTTTTGTTGGCTGTCCATTTCATGAATTTCATAGGGACCATAATTTGACACAACAGAGTTAACACGGTTATAAATTGTTAGCATCAGCTCTTGTGTCTTTTTAGGAGCGGTGTTATCTTTAGTTTGCATTTCCTGTCTTGTGGTTCCAACGACTGCTTTAGAGTCTGACTATCATTAAAATCAGTTCAAGAATTCAGAATATATACAATGTGCTCCACATATCAAGGGGTCAACATATAATGTGTGATTCAGCCCATATCCAGACATTTCTGCCTATAACCTGGAAGCGATTCCTCACATCTGATTATAGAGATTAAAGTGTGCTGCTGCAATAATCGAAATAGCTGCTAGAGGGCGCTACGGCTGTGCCCTTGGACACTTCCAAGTCCCTTGAGTGCATCTTCATTTTCCATACATCCTCATGCACCATCATGGCACAAAATGTCAAAAGACTTAGACCATTGCTGAGGGTCAGTTCAATCCATGTCTTGCTGCTGCAGCTTTGAAGTGTAACTAACAAATTGCTACAGGAAGTGGTCATTTTATTTGAGAGTCTTATTGAGAGTCCAGTCTAAGTGTCACAGAAGGTTTCCCAAAGTGCTTTCCAAACATAATAATCTTCAGGTTTCACAAAAATGGAAACTCCACATGAATATGCATTGGAATATAGCTTTGAGGAAATTTTCCCAAGAGGAATAACTCAGGTCTAGTCTCACCCTCATGTGAACTCATAGAGGGGTAGTAAAATTAGGCTGTTTGTCCATATTCTGCATGGCCACTGCTGCAATCAGTTGATACTTGTGGAATTCGCAACTAAAGGTTGTGATGAGGGTCATTAGGAGAAAGGGCTTGAAATAGAGATCAGACAGTTCATGGAGGGCAACCCTATCAAAACCCACTAGTTATGTTAGGGTTGCGCCCTTAGAATCTGCTTGAATTGAATTGGCTATGAATTGAAATGCTTTGTACTTTGGCAAACAGAAGCGAATACAGTATTTTGGTCAAACTGCAGATCCCCACCTACTCAAACTACACTCCTCGAGCATATGCTGAATATCTTGCCAACTGTAACACACTCCAAGTCATGGCATTTATTTGAAACACCACGGCCAAAACATTTCCAGTAATTCAGATTTCGCTGTACAGGTTCAAAAGAGTGTTAGAGACCATACTTATAGGAACTCATTGTTTGGGGGAAAATGACAGTAACTGTTTTGATTGGGATCCTAAAACATTTTATGTGCAGTTTAGAATACCAGGTTATATCACATTCCTTGCCTGGAGTCAGAGAAAGACCAAGGGAGGAGATATAAACCACTTATAGTTCTAGCAAGGAGGAAACTGCCATTTCATTTCTCCCACAACTTACAGATATTGTATGTGAAACATGAGTCACTTTCTGAGGTCATGAGCATCACTGCTCAGTCCACTGTGATCAATTTTGTTGAAAGAAAAGATAGGCAGTTGCTATTTTAGGAAATGCAGATAGTGAGCAATTTAATCTTTGTAATGCTATGAGATCATAAAGATAACAGAAGAGCTTAAAATTTTTTGAAGAACCCTAGTTGTATAGATAGGAGGTATGTTCAGGCAGAAGCAAGTCAAACTGTTCAGCCAAGCTAATTCCAAAGTATGCATAGGACTGTAGTCTGAGTTAGCCATTCATAAAGGCATAAACATGTTCTGTTGAATGCTAAGCCAAGCCACAAAACATTGCAAGGCTGCACTGCAGGTCTTGATCAAGGTAACATATCTTTTCCTACAAGAATAGTTCATTAACATTTACCATGTTACAACCCAATCTGGCCCAGCGCATGTAGGAGCAGCAGTAACAAATTGGCTACTGCTGCATCTCACGGAATCTGTAGCAGTTCTCCATGGGGGAAGTGGACCTTGTCCCCTTCCTTCAAGGAAAGCCGCAATGGGACTCATCAAGTCTCCGCTGGTTATTTCGCTGGTGGAGACTCGAGCAGCCCCGTGTTGGGCTGCCCGGCCCAAAGCAAGGCATAGGATCTGGCAGTGGAAGCCACCCCCAGGTTCCACCCCAATGTGGGCTCAATCCTCGCCTCCCCTCCCCAGTTCTGCCCCTCCCCACTGCCCTGAATGCACTTACCGGTCACCGGTGCTGCTTGAGCACCGGTGGCCCTTCTTCCTCTTGGCGCTGAGGCTGGGCATTAATTAGCACCTTCCCAGTGCCAGCACTCCCGTGAAGTGCTTTATGGCACATCTGCAACTCTTTCAGTTGACTATATGTACGTACTGCTGGTTACAAGGGACTCAGGATTGGGCCCTTAATTGCTCAGGAATTGGCACTGAGTTCCAAATCATTTTATCTTCTTGCACACTGTTCTATTGCATTTCCTAGAGAAATGCATTTCAAATAGAGATCTTTGAAGTATGAGAAGATCTTTGGGTGGTTGGGGAAGGTGGCCCTGGATAGAAGAGCAACTGTTGTGTAGTAGTCAAGGGGCTGACCTGCAAATCAGGACTTCCTAGGTCCCCAGTTTCTGCCATGAACTCTAAGTAGTCATAGGTGAGATGCTCCCCCTTGGCCTCACCTCCTAAAATGCAAATAGATGTAATTTTACTGGGGCCCAAATTCTAAACAACTTTCCAGCACTGACATAGCTGTGCCAATGGGGCATATTCTGGATTTTGCAGTGTAGTAGTAGTCATGGAGGCCTCCTTAAGATTAGGGAATATTTGTTTTCTTACTTCATAGTTGCATTGCCCTTATCTCGATGCTGGAAAGTTGGTTAGGATCGCACCCTGGGTGTTTTTACGGGGTTGTAGTAGGGTCAACACTATCCCTTTAAGCACTTTGCACACCCAGACAGTGCTATATAAATAGCAAAGTCTAATTATGCATCAAAACCATCCATACCAGATTTCACTTCTCAACTGAATAAAGCTTTATTATGTAGTTCCAGTGCCTGGTGCATTATGGCAGAGGCTCATCAGTTTAAAATAATAGGAATACACTGCATGAATGCTTTGCAATGCAACAAATGCATACAAGAACTGGGTTTAACACAGATCACCTAAGGGTGGACAAAACCATAATGACAGCTCAAACAAGTCAGCTGGGCTTCAAACTGACAAGTGCCAGCATGTGTGTTCCAATACATATTGATGTTTTTGTTACTAGTATTCCTCCTAGGCTAACACTGTATTTTAAATAGAGTGCCTAGTGGTGGTGTACCAGCACTATAATTATAGGACTTTGTGGCATCCGATGGATATAAACCCTTCCTTTATTTGGAAATGAACATCAAAAACTGAAGGGTGGTGGCTTGTTTGTTTTTAATGTGTAAGTGATAACCATAGCATTTATTGCTCTGCATGTGCCCTATCTCTTTTTAACAGAACATCAACTTTGCAACATATGGCTCAATGCGGTTTTTCACAGAACTCCTTGAGAACTAGAAGTGACCTTTTAAAAAAAAATATGGAGGAAATGATGTTAGCAGTTTTCAATATCAGGCTTTTCCTATCTCACAAAGACCAACACACATTTTGCTGTCTATGATGTTAGACCTATTCCTGGGTATATTTGGGGTGCTGATTCCAAAAATGGCATCAGTTTTGCCCTATCACATCTAGTTTTGGGGATGTGGAATAGTCTCATTAGTGAATGGTTCAAGCAGCTTCTTAAATGAAAGGTGGCTACAAACATTTTGCCAAAGGTAGGAGATGTAGAAATTGCACCATAGAAAGCAACTTGGTCCAATAGCTATGAATCTTGTACACAAAATATTGTCAGATTGCTTGATCCATAGATGCCTGTTTGAAGAATACTGTACAGTTGGGCATTTTTATCTGCGGAGGTTCAGTTCCCAGAACCACTATGGATAAAAATTAGTAATCAAACCTGCAGATTTTGCCCACATCCCCACACTCCAAACCTGACCAGAGCTGTACCCCAGTCACATCTGGGGTTTTTTCTGAGGATGGCCATTTAGGCCCAAAAATACTACTTCTGGTTTTTGCAGAAAACCAGAAGTAGCATTGTTGTTTACCAGATGGTCATCCACGTGGGTTGCCTCAGCACACCTCTGGCTGCCTTCAGAGGCTTTAAAAAATAACGGTAAAGGTTTCTCCACGAGCGAATGGTCTAGTCGACTGTAGAGGACAGTGCTCATCTCCATTTCTAAGCCGAAGAGCTGGCATTTGTTCAAGGATAAGCTTCCATGGTCATGTGGTCAGCATGACTATACGCCGTAGTGCACAGAATGCTGTTACCCTCCCACTGAAGTGGTACTCGGTACTATTTATCTACTCGCATTTTTACATGCTTTTGAACTGCTAGGTTGGCAGAAGCTGGGACAAGAAACAGGAGCTCACTCCGTCACACAGTCTCGAACTGCCAACCTTCCATTGGTAACAAGCTTAGCTCAGCGGTTTAACTCACAGCACCACCACCAGAGGCTTTAGGTTGGACCAAATCTGGCTCAGTGCCTGTCTGTGGATATAAAATCCGCTGATAATTAGGCTCAATCTGTACTGTATAAACCAAATTCTCAGATCTTTGCATTGCAACTGTGATCTGTCTGCAAATTTATAGCTCTTATAATAGCAAAATACTTAAATAAGGCAAACCGTATACAAAAGATTAAGGATTAAGTATATTTATTACAGAATTTCCAACATACTTTTTCACAGAAGAAAAAAAAAAACACCTTCCAGAGATCAGCAGAAAAACCCATAATTTAAAATTCTTCCTTGTACACATTAACATGAAACATTTATACATATATTTTGTGTTGATTAGATATCTGTATATATACTGACAAATTTTATACATATTATATATACGTACATATTTATTTTTATAGACAGTTTTAAAAAAACCAATGAACTATTAACTGAGCTGCAATCCTATGCATATCTACTCAGAAGTAAGTCCCATTGTGTTCAGTAGGACTTACTCCCAGGAAAGTGTGCATAGGATTATATTGTAGGAGTATTACAATACATCATATCTGACACATTTAGAATACAGAACAATCAGAAGTTTTGTAAAAATATGAAAGTGCTATGGATATGGCAGTTAAATTGACATGGGTCAATGGAAAGAATACGTGATTACCTTTGAGCAATCAAAGTTCTTCATAGAATAGTGAACAATTTTTTTGAAGCAGTGAAACAAGTTAATTTTGAAAATCAGGGTAATTAAATGTTTTGCTTCATAACCGTTCTCATGCCTTTTAGTTATAAGCAAATAGTAAATAAGGAAATGTTTACCTCTGAATTACACCCAGGCCAGAATTCAGTCCAGCTTTGAGGGTTCCAACCAGGAGGTACTGTGGCATTCAAATTTGGATGTGAACATTTCCTTTTGCAGTTCTGTCCCTCACCTTACACACACAGGTCCCTGAAAACTACCACCCCCTTCACTAGAAAATAATATTATTATACTCAATATAAAAAGTTGTCCAGCAACATATAATGCATGAATAATCTATCCCACTATAAATGAGTAAGCGAAATGGGAAAAAATATCTGGGACATAAAATGGGAACTTATACTTTTGGGAACTTCTGGGAACCTCTTCCATTCAGAACATGCATATGTTGCATCAGCAGACAGTCAATACATAGCAAAAGAGCAACTGACAGTGCACTGAAGCTAGTTCCTAGCACAAACTGAAATATTTCACAACAGCAACTTGAAAGAAAGCAGATGGATTAGTATAATAGGATGGATAGCAAAATGCCAAATCACAGTTATAAAAATATCAGTTGTCTGAGCTCATAAATTTTTCTATCAATTGGAATTTATTTTCTTCCAGGAATAGTTTTGAGTCATAGAACCCATAAAGATCATGATGATTAGTCACTAGAAATCGAGATGAGAACCACATATGTAAAGAACCAGATTTCAAAGAGCTGGAGCACACGTGGCTTCACTTCATGTTTATCATTAGGCTGAGTTTTGAAATATGGCAGGGAAGACAAAAAAAAAAAAAAAAGAAGGCTTGGGATCTACATATCCTCAGCAGAGACATGACAATATCAAAAGCTCCGTGAACAAAAAGCAGTAAAAGAGCCCTGTAAAAGAGCCTGACAGAATTTTACTGTTGAGCACAGATTAGATGAGCAAATGGAAGAGATACACAATGTAGCAACAGCAGTCACGTCTAATTAGTGCCAGACTACATTAGTTGCAGGACACAGTGTTCCACGCTATTCCTTGTCCTCGTGCGTTTCTCCTTGCTCAGTTAGCATCGTGTGTTACTTCCTTGAAGGCATGCAAGAAAAGTTAGAAAAGTGAGGAGTTGGGTTGGCGTAAATAACGTGTAACATGTTAGGTATATTCTCACATGGGCACATTATGAAGAATTAAAATAATATAAAAGGAGGCACACCACACATTTTAGATAGGTGGGTACTATAACTGTGGCAGGAACTTGTTCCAGTCTTTGTTGTTGTTCAGTCGTGAAGTTGTGTCTGACTCTTCGCAATTCCATGGACAACAGCATGCCAGGCCTTCCTGTCCTCCACTAGCTTCCCGAGTTCACCCAATTTCATGTTCGTTGCTTCAGTGACACTATCTAACCATCTCATCCTCTGCTGCCCCCTTCTCCTTTTGCCTTCAATCTTTCCCAGCATGAAGGTCTTTTCTAAGGAATCCTCTCTTCTCATGAGGTGGCCAAAGTATTTGAGCTTCAGCTTCAGTATTTGTCTTTCCAGGGAACAGGTTCTCAATAGCCTCAAGAATGACTCACAAGCACATCTGATGGTACAAAGTTCTGATTAGCCTATACAGCAGGCCCTCACCATCTGAGGCGGTTCCATTCCAGGAGTGCCTGGAAACCCATGGATAATTAAATCCACAGGTTTTAGGACCCTGTGATCCTTTGAACCTGATGGGAGCACAGCTTTTATGTCACATTAAATACAGCTCCAGTTGGGTCCAAAGCCTGTTCTGAGGCCTGCAGAGGCTGCATGTGACCGCCTGTGGTCACTGTGGGCTTCAGAATGCCCATTACGGCTAACAAACAAACAAGCAAGCAAACAGTTCCAATTTTCAGGCGAAAACAGGAAGTGGCATTTTTTTCCCTTTATAAGGCATTCTGAGGCCCAGGGAAGAGCTTTCTTATAAGGGCAAATGTTTTCACCCAAAAACTGAACATTTTTTTGTCCGTAATAGGAATTCTGAGGCTTGCCTCTGAGGGCCTCAGAAAACTCTCCAGACTTGACTGGAGCCCAGTTCTGGTGAGGTTCAGAGGGTCCTGCTGGATTTCCCACTGTTTCAGAACCTGAGGATTCTTTAATCCACGGGTCCCAAATCCGCAGATATAGCAGGACCACATGTATATTAAAAATATCTCCTCATCCATGGCCAAGACTTTTTCTCTGTGGCCCCAGAAGGTAGGACTAGATCTCATGGGCAAATCACAGGAGGACAGATTTTGGTTGAACATTAGAAGAATCTTCTGAACAACAAGAGCAGCTTGACAATGGAACCAATTACTATAGCGTGGTGGTGGTGGTGAGGTAGACCATCAAACAGAGGCTGGAGAGCTGTTGGAAATATTCTGACTTTGATACCTTGCATCATACAAAAGGTTGGACTACGTGGTCTACAATGTTCCCTTCAAGTTCTATGATCTATGATCCATCCAGTCCCTCAGTTACTATGTGGAAACGAGAAAACTAATGCTCATAGAAACTGTAAGTCTGAGACTATTAGACAAGACTTAACCAAAGGGGCAGGCTCAGTTCTCAATTCCTGTCCCCATCACTATATTTTTTACATATATCCTATTTTTAATATTATTTTTATCGTATTTATGTGTGTCGTTTGTTTTATTATAGGCTTCCATCACTGTATTTTTAATTATTTCAGGACATTGAAAAGAGACAAAAGGAAGTAGATCCTGTAGGAACAAAGGGACGACCCTATCTCTTTGTTTTAAAACAAGCTGCTTATTGAGATGAGGTTTGCATTGTGACACTATGCAGCCAAAGCATGCAAAACAGACAAAAAGCTAGGCTCATAGCTAAAATCTGCCAGATCAATGGTGATTTTTAGAGGGAGGAACTATAGCAGAAAGCCACATGCACTGCAATCCAATATTGGTGCTTGGAAAAAATTAGCTGTTCTAAGAGGGTGAATTAGAAGATGACTTTGCTAAGGGCCAAACTAAGTGCAATGCAGTCAATACAATTTTCATCACTGACGATCTGCACAGCCTGACCCCTCTTTTTGCTTGTTCTCAAGCCTCCCATGAGTTTACTGCAAACATTTCACACTTCTTTCATTTGCTGTGGTTGACTGCAAAATGTAAAACTGCTAATTTAATGTGGCACAGACTAGATGATTGTCTCAATGGATGTTGGTGTGGTATGTCACCGACTTCAATTAATCACTGATAATAATGCACTGAAGGATTAGAACCAGCGATGGGATCTACAAATGACTTGGGGGAATAGAGGGCGGGACTTTGATGGGACTACCATTTGATTGGCAGCCCTTCCGTCCACTTTCGCTTTCGTTCCGCTCGCCCTGTGGCCATCCCTGGCCTCGGAGGGGGTGCCTGCTCGCCTGGGGGGGGAAGGGTGTGGGCCACCCATTGCGCTGGCGCAACGGGGATACAGGATTGCGCTCTAAGTCAATGTTGGAAAGTTGGATTGTGCCCTGTGAAATGTAAAATTTAATTTCCAGCAAATGCATCAGCACCAGTGACGAATAACACAGATTAATCAGCAAATATATTAATGCAACCATGTTTCATTTCTTTGAGGGAACATTTAGCTTCAAAAACAAAAATGACTCTCATGGTTCAGATTGTCTGTTCCTATGTATGTAAGTTATTGTTGTTTTTAAAAGTACTAAGATTAATCATACCTCTGTCTCTGTGCATTTTCTAGACAAAAACCAAACTTGCATTGGTTCTGTTTTGCCCTTCATGGAGACAGGACCTCTGTGTTCCAGGTGGAATTGTGGGTCTGAATTTTCTGGAGTCATTAAACATCTGCAGTTGAAAATAGAGTTAAAAGAACCATTCTATAACAGAGAACACTTTTGTAGGAGTAACCTGGCCAGACTTGCAACAGCTACTTAGAGTACAATCTTAACCTGGAGTTAGGCAGGCACAGTTAGGCCAGCAAAGTTTGGCCAGCACAAGGGCCACCGTAAAACACATTTCGACCACTCTTGGAGTCAGGGGGGATAGCGCACGTTTGTATGCTGGCCTCTCTGACTCCGAGAGTGTTCCAAACATAGTTTATGGTGTCCTTTGTGCCAGTCAAACTTGGCTGTCCTGTGCCGGGCTAACTCCAGGTTAGGATTGCGCTCTAGTGTTAAGCATAAAGAGAACTGTAAGTTATCCGAATATCAGAAATTGACTATCTTTTGGAATCATTACATGCAAAAATTCAGCTTAGTTGGAAAATCTTAGCAAAGCTTATATAATTAGCTGCAAAACAAATGCAAAATGAGCCCATTGCTCTAAATAGAAATAATTTATGAGCAAAGCTCTTAAATCTCTCAAGAAACTTCAATTGCTTACCTGTAGGTGTATTCAGAGACATTGATCTTCCCCTTTTCTCCAGTGGTTTCTGTTCTACTTGTTAAATTAACAGTGTTTCCAAAGAGACAATAACGAGGCATCCGTTGTCCAATGACACCTGTAACTACTTCTCCTGTATGAATGCCTATTGTTATCTTTTAAAGAAAACAAAAGATGACACAATTGGTTTATGTTCAGCACATACAACTTGGCAGTCTCACAACTTAAGCCGCTATAACCAAGGGTAATCAGTAATTTCCTTAACCAGATGATTCACAAAGCCCTTAACAAATACAATACATGCAGAGTTAGTATTTACTTAAGACTTGAAACCTTATAATATCAAACTGTGCCACAAGAGTGGAAATCCGGAGTTAATTGCATAGTTGGATGTATACAAGTATTTACTGATGTGACTAAAAAACCTTCCCCATTCATAAAACATTTATGGCCTCTCCAGACACACTAGGACTAGCGGTTTTGTGGGAATACAGCTGAAAAGTGGCTTTAAAATATAGCAAAAAAATATAATTTGACCTCATTCAAACAATACCCTTCACCAGAATGTGGTTCTCATAACACTCTCAAATGAAATTGTCTCAAAGAGAATGTATATGCTAATCTCTCCCTTAGGTTATATGCTAATGTCACATTTTCCCACTTCTCTGTATTTTCCTATCCTCTTTAGCTGTTCTAAGTACTAATCTGAGACTATAGCAAACAACCAATGCCAGTCAATATGCCATCAAAGGAGAGGGGACACATCGGTGGAAATGATGGAGGCAAGACAGAGCAACTCTTTCACATTAAGGGCTAAATCCTATCCCATTTTCCAGCCCTGATGTAGCTATTCCAATGGGGTGTGTGCTGCGTTCTGTGGTGGTGGGGAAGTCATGGAGGCAAGACCTTCTCAAGCTACCTTGTTGCTGCATTGCGGCTGCATTGGTGATGGAAGGCTGGAGAGGATTGGGCCCTAAGTACCCTTACAAAAGGCAGCATCCATTTGGAATAAGATAGCAAGTGGCACAATGGGCTGCAAGCGAAGGCTGGATCAGCAAAAAATCCCCCCCTTCCCTGACTGAGATAAGTGTCTTCCATTCACATGAAATACAACACCCCTGGATATAAGAATGCATTGTCCACTACAAACCTGTACAGACTCTCCATCAACCTGAACCAGTCCGGCTATTTCCATCATATCCAGCGCTAGGTGGCAGATAGAACGCGCATGATGAATGCATGGCTCTGGCAAGCCACTCACTGTCATGTATTTGTCTCCAACTGTCTCGACCTAACAGAATATTAAGTTGGCAGTTATTCTACTTTCTTGATGATAGGGAAACCTTGAACGCTATTTGTCCTCTCCCTTGAATCAGAAGGCAAACAAATTACTAATAAGAAGAATATCAACAGATCATATGAAGCTGCTTTCTATGTAGGATCTCTGTGGGATTTTTTTTTTCCTCAAGTCACACATGGTATAGATATAAAGAATGCACTACATTACAAGACCCTGTATTTTCAAACTTGTACCAAGTGCTTATATTAGTGCTAGGATGGTTAACACTAAGAAAAAATAGCACCAAAAAGCAAAAAAAGAAAAAAAAACACAAAGGGAAATATTCAGAGCACAATCCTAACCTGGAGTTAAGCCAGCACAATAAGGCCAGCAGAGTTTGGATGGCACCAGGGCCACCATAAAATGTGTTTGGACCACTCTCAGAGTCAGGGAGGATGGCACGCTTCTGTGTGCTGGCCCCTCTGACTCTGAAAGTGGTCCAAACATACGATAGTGTCCTTTGTGCTGGCCAAACTTTGCTGGCCTTACTGTGCTGGCCTAACTCTGCTGGGACGCCTCTTTAAAGATAGGGGAACATCAGTGGTTTTGTTATAACAAGGTAAAAAAAAAGAGATTTGTTTAATGATCCCCTATCTTTTTACTGTGCATTCCAGTATCTGTGGATGACTGAAACCGCGGATACTGGGGCACGCCTGTACTCATTCCAATGCAATGCAAAGACATCATCATGTAGCATCAATCCAAAGCCATTCCAGTGAGAGGAATGGTACTGCCTCACTGGGCGGGGCTGGAAACCAAATGGCACTTGAAATCACATTGAGTGGCTACCAGCCACTGGGTCACCCAAGAGCAAACCAGATGGCAGAAGGCTGAGCCAGGGGAACAGCTTCTGGAAATCCTTTATTCCCTTGTAATTCTACTTATTAGCCAATAGTTCTTAGTTATAAGTCCTTAATTTGTAGCATTAAGCATTAATCTGATCTTTCAGACAGAATCATTATTATGTAATTTTCATAATAAAAATATTGTTACTATGTAATAGTAACAAAAAAAAACCCCACAATGTCTAACACCCAACATTCAGAAATGTATACATTGCACTTGCCTTATAAACAAAGGGATTCCTTCGTGAATCAGTCAAAATATCAAATCTCGTGTACAGATCATTTAAAAGATTGACAATTTTCATGGCTCCCTCTCCAGAGGCATGTTTACTGCAGAAGGCGTTGAATCCTACAATGCCACTAAAAAGTATGGTCACGTTGTCATATCGTTTTGCTGGTACAGGGCGTTTGTGCCTCAGCTCATTGGCCACGGATGGAGGAAGGACAGAGTACAGCAACCTATAAGTGGTAAGATAAGTGCATTTCTAAGACCTTCTGGAGACCTTCAGAAGACTTCTGAGGCCCAGAGAGGCAGCGTCCAACCTTCCATAGCCTCAGACAACCTCCCGGCTACAGATGCTGTCTACCACCATGGATCCAATTATCTGAGGTTTGGGGCATCTGTGGGATTCCAGGAACAGAACCCCCACAAATGCCGAGGTTGGATTGTACTGCCTTCTGACAGTCACCAATTCAAGATATTAACGAATGGGCTCCACAATCCTTAAGTCACAGGCATTAGTATGGCTATGAAAACTTCCTAGTGCAATTGAGTAATCAAACAAGCAAAACAATAAGGTATGGGGAAATGTGCTGCTAAACTCTGAGGGGAAATTCTAGAGCAATTTAAGCATTTTTAAGTCTCATATTCTAAGCAAAAACAACTTTCCAGAACCACAGAGAATTGAAGCATAAGGTTTCAATATGAGAACTGTCTTGGCTTTTAACATATTCTTGTTTAACTCTAGGCTAAAGCTTCAATTAATGATTACATTGTGCTGTTTATATTCCCCTATCATTTTCAAATTTAAATAATGATAATGTAGTACTACGTACAACAGAACAAGACTCTATATCATTTTGATCAGTGCAATTTCACATGTATAAGTAAGCCTCATGAATTTCTCCACTGATCTAACATGCCCAATAATGGGCATGTTTCAAATCACATGTCATCATTCTTGGGTAGCACTCACTGTATATGCTTGCCAGCACTTGGGTTCTTCTACACAGTGAATACAGGACTGCTTCATACTGAGTTAGACCACTGATCTATCTAGCTCACTATCATTGTCATAGGCTGGAATTGGCTCTGCCTGAAGATGCCCTGGGATTAAACCTGGAATCTTCAGCATGCAAAGCATACCCTCCCCAGTGACTGGCAAACCAATTATTAAATGGATCTGCTACATAATATGAATCTGACATATGCTTAATCAAATTATTAATCCATCTAAGATCAGTCTTGCCAACACAGACTGGCAGCACCTCTCCAAATTTCAGATAGGAATTTTTCTCTGCTTTACTTGGAGATGTCAGGAATTGAACCTGTGACTGTCGGCATGCAAAGCAAATACTCTACCACTAAGCCACAACCCTTACTCAAAAAGTATAGACTCCTGTTCCTCTGAAGCAACAAGGTACAGCAGCAATCAGCTTTTGGAGGAATAGGCTCAAACAACCAAGCCAAATGAAAAAAAAAAAAACATTTTAGGCATGCATATCAAAGGTGCAAATTCCTTTGCTTCAAAGAAGAAAAGCAGAGAGAGATTTGCTTCTCTTTTACTGGGGGAAAAGGGTTGCCCTGAATTGATAACATTGCTATGCATTAGTATAGTCATGTTAAAAAATAATCACAAGAAAGGGATTTAAAATACACCACTTCTTCATAACTGAGTGCATTCAAGAATAAGCAGTCTTGTCTCTCCTGAACTATCTTTACCCTTCACACCGAAATCTGAAATGATGCCCTAATGAAATTTATTGGATACTAATATTGTTAGTTGAATTTAGCTATTGGTTTAACAGTGAAAAGGGCAGCCAAATCCTAACCTGCACTGGCACAGCTTGGCCAAAAGGTCCGCACTGGGAGATCTTGGGGGTAAGGGGATACTTTTCTCCTTACCCTGTGTCAAGCCAAAGCCAGGCTTATGGGGCTTTCAGATTTGCGCCAGATAGCTGGCACAAATCCGTGAAGCCCGGTTTAACCTAGGAAGGAGGTTAGGATACAATGGAGATGCTTCCACCGATCCCACCCCCTCCTCCTGGGCTGGATCTGTCCCGCAGCACCCTCCCAGAAACACCCCCTCCCTGCCATCCTCCCAAAGCCCGTTGACTTCAACAGGACCACGTAAAATCAGGTAAGTCTGTGAACCTTCAAAGTATCAGACAAAGAGGGAAAGAAACACTTTCTTATATTGCTCCGTGCTGAAGGTTGGAGAGTGGATCTTACGTGTCTGTCTTTTTCTTTTCATCTTCCAGGGCTCTCAGTGTGTGCTGAAGTCTATCAGTCAGTATCTCCAACTCTTGTGTCAGCTTGTATTCCTCCCGGAACTGCTCTCCCAAAAGGACAAGGTCCCGGGTAGCATCGTGCAGTGGAATGTCACTCAGGTATAGTCCTCTTCTGGTTAAGTCATCCAAATTCATCACACTATAATTTAAGGAGAAATGGAGCAGAACAGAAAACAGTGGGAGAAATGATGGGCATAAACAAATAGTAAAAGGTAAAGGTTTCCCCACGATCGACTGTAGGGGGCAGTGCTCATCTCCGTTTCAAAGCCTGTAGAGCCGGCGTTTTGCCGAGGACAAGCTTCCGTGGTCATGTGGCCAGCATGACTCTACGCCGTAGCGCACGGAACACCGTTCCCTTCCCACCGAAGTGGTCCCTACTTATCTACTTGCATTTAGGTGCTTTCGAACTGCTAGGTTGGCAGGAGCTGGGACAAGCAACGGGAGCTCACTCCGTCACGCAGTCTTGAACTCCCAACCTTCCGGTCGGAAAGCCCAGCAGCAACGGTTTAACCCGCTGCGCCACCACGTAGTACTGAATAGCTTACTTAGTATTTTTTTAGATTACTCAGAAGCAACAATGTTTTTGGAATTCATATTGAACATGCACTGACTATGCCACCTTCCTGCCCCTGCCAACACAGAACGAGAGATTATGATATTTTTCATATAAACAGCTTCTCATCTATATAGCTTTTTCCGAAACGTACAAAAATATGTGAGAAAATTACACAGTGTGTTTGCCAGTGTGAGATGGCAATGGGGAAACACAGAGTATAATGACAACGAATCACAAATAACGTTGTAATGAAAATTATAAGGACGACAGAGCAAAGAAATTCAGAGTGGTGGTAGCTTATAATTGACATTTCTGTCCTCGTCGGGTTTACATGTAGTGATAATGGAATATTGGTAAAGAAATATTTACATAGCAAATCTGTTATCAGATCTTCCTTTTTTGTTGTTTGCCCTTTAAACAGCCAGTGGTGGGGCATCTGATCTAATCAGCCCACCAGTGCTGGTAGAGACGTTATGGTGTTTTTGTGCACCATTTCCATGATTGCAAACGTCATTTGCTTTTAAGCTTCTGGATTCAAAAAAGAATACAGGTACCACAGAGTAGTTTTTTCCCAGTAGCAAGATTAACAGCTGTTGAGGTCAGGGGGAGGGAGATTTAGATCAGGAAAATTATGCAGGCTTTAAAGAGTTAAAATCTATTCTCTCTCTCTCTCTCTCTCTCTCTCTCTCTCTCTCTCTCCCCCCCACCCACCCACCCACCCACTGCTACTGTTTTCCAATTAAACCCTTTTCTAAGCCTGTTTTGGTCCACAGACTCTGTAACACTCATTTTTGTAAAAATACAATTGTTTTGTATTTTGTAACAATACAATTACAGTCAGCACAAACCTTGTTTGCTTACCTTGGAGAACAAAGGAAGAGAATACTATCTGCTTCAGGTAAGTAGATCATTTGACCCTTAAGGCGTAAGCAGCTAATTTCCGTGCCAGTTAATTCATCTTCACATTCCAACTTTTCCACATCCAACAGTCCTTCCTTGGGAAAAAAGGTCATAATCAGAGTTTAAGTTTCACAACATTATATACTTTCCCATGTCGCCTCAATCAGCTTTACTGAAATCCACCATCAAATGCTGATCTTATTTCTGTTTGTTTGTTTTTCCTCCCTTGGTCCAAAGAGAAAAGAGTTGAGACTAGCACAACACTACCTGCAAATGAGAGTGGTTTTGCCTCATTCCCTTGGCATAGGGCAAGGTGGGAGAAAGGCACTGGACCATTGTTGGCTGAGATTGTGCTGAGGGGATGAGCTTCTTTAGCTGCCGAGGTCTCAGTGTTAGTGCCAATCCTGCAGTGTCTTTGAGCCAAGAGTCATTCCTTAGGTTAGTGGCTCAATCTTTTTACTGCTGCAGCCTGCAATCACTTTATCAACTGCAGTACCCCAGAATGCCTTTCGGCTTATGGATAGTGCTGGTGTGTGACTCACCAAAAACCAGGTTGTGCCTCAGAGAACTGCTGCTTCAGGTCAGTCTGAGTTTAGCTGGCAGCCTTAAAAAGTTGACCAGGGCTTTTCCTCTTTGGGCCACTTGTGTGACCATTTTATCTCTAGTGCAAACTGTTTGTGAGGGCTGGTCTTATTAGACAGGGTGATTGGAACTGGCAAGACAGGTGCCGGCAGGGGATTCAGGTAGAGACTGGTGTGCATCCTAACATAAGCCAAGTGTTTGAGGGATCCCTAGAATTGACCTCCAAGGATGATTTAGAGTTTTGTATCAGGGTAGAAATGCTTGAAAGGGCAGACAGGCAATGCCCAGCTCTTTCCTCCAAGGTAGAAGCCTGTACTTTAAGTGGAGGTGGAGTCACAGCAGTTGGACTTGCTGCATATACATATACAGTTAAATGCACTGATCTGAATAACTTGTGGCCCATTTATATTCTGATAATCTGAAACACACTGATCACTTACCTCAGTGTCTGCATACTCCAATAAGTTGTAAGACAAGACGATCAGAATATAAATGGGCCGCAAGAGAGGCATTTTTTCATGTCAAAATAATGCCAACATTTTGAAACTGTATCATCCAGTCAGGTAAGCAGGCATACCAATTGAAAAAATGGCAGCATTAAAGTTACCTTGCTCCTCAGGACGAAGACCGTGTTGATATGTGAGAGGATCCCATGGAAACTAATATCAATGTGAGGCCGAACCAATGAAAACACTGACAACAGATTGCAATATCCTGGTTGGAGCTAAAATATAAGAACATAAGAACATAAGAAAAGCCCTGCTGGATCAGGCCAAAGGCCCATCTAGTCCAGCTTCCTGTATCACACAGCGGCCCACCAGGTGCCCCAGGGAGGCACGAGACACAAGATGCTTGTATCTTGTTGTCTCTCCCTTGCACCCGGTACTCTGAAGTAGTCTACTACTAATGTAAGGAGGTTGCACAATCCATCATGGCCTATAGCCCACGATGGACTTTTTTTTCCAGAAATCCGTCCAATCCTCTCTTAAAGGCATCTAGACCAGATGCCATCACCACCTTCTGTGGCAAAGAGTTCCACAGATTAACTACCCGCTGGATAAAAAAGTACTTCCTTTTATCTGTTTTAACTCTCCCAACCCTCAGTTTTAGCGGATGCCCCCTGGTTCTGGTGATTTGAGAGAGGGAAAAGAACATCCCTCTATCAACTCTATCCCTTCCATGCATAATTTTGTATGTCTCAATCATGTCCCCCCTCAGGCGCCTTTTTTCTAGGCTGAAGAGCCCCAAACACTGCAGTCCTTCTTCATAAGGGAGCTACCCCAGCCCCGTAATCATTTTCGTCGCTCTCTTCTGCACCTTTTCCAGCTCCACTATGTCCTTTTTGAGGTGCGGTGACCAGAACTGCACACAATATTCCAGGTGCGGCCTTACCATCCACTTGTACAATGGCATGATAATATTGGCTGTTTTATTCTCAACCCCTTTTTAAATTACCCCAAGCATGGAATTGGCCTTCTTAATTGCTGCCGCACACTGGGTCGATACCTTCATTGAATTGTCCACCAGCACCCCAAGATCTCTCTTGAGCTGTCACAGACAGCTCAGAACCCATAAGCCTATATAATAGGTGAAGTTTTGGTTTTTTGCCCCAATGTGCATCACTTTACACTTGCCTACATTGAAACGCATCTGCCATTTGGCTGCCCATTCCCCCAACATGGAGAGATCCTTCTGGAGCTCTTTACAATCCCTTCTGGTCTTCACCACCTGGAAAAGTTTTGTGTCATCCGCAAATGAGACAGAAAATTTTCAATTGGAAGCTCTGCAATTATTTACCACAGTAACAAACTTATTCTGTTTTCCTACTATGTATGTCTATTTATCAGAATATAGTTTTGTTTTTTTTGCCCACTGAAGTACTGGATTTCACCATTTTAGTACTGAAAATGCAACAAGTCAGATTTTCATAACATCATGAAGGATACACTTACAGAAATACATGGAAAGTTATGGAAAAGTTAGGACTTTCCTTTGGAATTCAATTCAACCTGTGGAATTCATAAATATTCTCTAGTAATTTGTATTGTCCTACCTATGCTCCCCACCTTACAAAAACTGGCAGGGCAAATCAGGCTATGTGCATCAAGGGTTAAACCATGTGCTACTGAGGGGGCACTGCTGCCAAATCACTGTTTTAGCCACACCCCATGGCATTTAGAAATCAGGCAGCAGCCAATAGGATGTCTAAAACGTTTGGAAACCACTGCTCTAGGCTGAAAATCAATTGAAAATCAATAATTATATTTTTTTAAAGTGAATTTAAAACAAATGTTAGAAAGCTATCAAAAGAGAAGATTATGATTCTCTAGGCAGACTGATCTGGAAATAAAGGTATTAATGTCTTTCACAGTGAAGGCATTATATATTAGTTGTTACACAATGCATACCCCAGTCAACCATCAACACTGCAGAATCACATGAAAAAGGGATTTGAGGGCAAAACAAACACTTGGAAAAAACAGGAGAAAGGAAAACTCTCACCTGTGGAAGGACTCTATATATTGCATTGCCGCACTGGGTGACAACCAGTTCCCTATCAAATATAATATGAAAAGGAAAAGCCTTGCAAAAAGTATAAGGACTGATGCGAGACTCTTGGGTACCATTCTCTTCAAATCTATCCAGGTCTTCATAAAAATCCTCTTCCTTGGACTCCTTCTCTTCAATTAAAAACTGAATGTGGTCACACTCTTCATTTCTCTGTTGGACCACCTGGACATGGTGAAGGAAACATGAAGCAAAGCATGGCTGAAGTCAGGGGTGACATATCCACTGTGTTTAGTGGAACAGTAAAAAAAAAAATAGGGAGAAATGAACTAGTAGAGGATAAAATTGCTTTAAAAAATCAACATAAAATTATGAAACGCTTGCTTAAAAGAATACCCTAGAAATGAAAAACAGCAATTCAAGCACAAAAACTCAAGACTATTTTACAGAAAATATTCATATTTTCCCTCTTTGTATTAGAACTGTAGAATTGAGGGCCTAAGCTGTGCCGGAACAGGCAGGCCAGAGGGACTTGGGAGCAGGCAGGAGCCTCCCTGGGGCAGATGCGCATCCTTACCCCAGGGCAGGTGCCAGCCACCCCATTGGGCTCCTTGGATCTGCGCCTGCTGTTTAGCAGGTGCAGAGCCAAAGACGCCACGTGGCTTGGATATGGCCTAACAGTTGCACCCCCACTCCACACACCTCCCCCTGGGCCGGCATGCCTCCTGGCCTGCCCACCCACCTACCCCCCGCCCAGTAATGCTCCCTCTCCTGCCCAGAAATGCTCTTCGCACCAGCAAAGGTGCCGGCTGGCACTTTTGTGCCACGCTTTTGTGCCACGCTGATGCTAGCAGCTAGCGTCAGCCCACCGCAGGGCCTTGGATTGCGCCCTTAATTAGTTTTGTGTCTCCTTTATTGTCTTAAATTTCAAGGCATTCAAAAGAAATAAGAAAATTTGAGCCCGATCCTATGGGCTCGCATTGCCAGTGCTGCTGCTCAGTGCCAGCTCCATGTGTCGCAAATGTGGCATAAAGAGGAGGGAGTGCTGACACTGGTGCCACGCCAATCAGTAAGGCCTGCTGCGCAGAGGGGAGGAAAGAAGGGGGAGGAGGGGAGGGGGCAGAGGAGGGGCAGAGCGGGGAGTGGAACAAGGGGTGGCCTCCATCACTAGAGCCTATCCTCCCTGTTGGAAAAATAGCTGCCACAGTCTTGAGGAGGCCCATGGGCAGGCCAGTGCCCTTATCCCGGAAGAAGGGAAATGTCCCCTTCTCCCGGAGTGCCTTCTACGGTTGCTGCAGAGCCTGTAGGATATAGTGGTAGCCATTTTGGCACTGCTGCCCTTATAGGGGCCCAGCACCATCGGGTTGGACTGTTATTCTTTTTACAACATAAAAGCAATATATTTAGGTATTGAAACATGTAGCTTATTTCTGCTGAAAGTTTTTCAAAGCAGCAGAATATCTAGTAGCAACAATGGGGGGGGGGAAACTAAACTATAATAAGAGCAATTCTCCTTCTGTGACAAAAATCAAAACAAGGAAGCCCACTTTCCGAGTTTCTTAAGCCTGCAAAATAGGCAAGTATATGCCAAAAATCAGGCTGAAAAATGCTTCCCCCAAACTAGGCGTATTTATTCAGAAACAAATCTGACCAAGTTCACTGGAACTTACTCCCTTGAAAATGTGCACTGGGTTTCAGCTTTAATAAATGAAAGAGCATCACCAACAGAGACACAGTCAGGAATAAAGTGTGATTCTTGCTTCCCTCTGTGGACCCAGCTGACAAGTAACGTCAGCTGCCCGTAGTTACCATGGTAACAGCAATAAAAAATCAAGACAAATCACCTGTCAGGTTTTGAGGGATGGCTCCCCAGTTTTTCCTGCTTGGCTATATAAAGAGTCATATCAAGGAAGGGAAAGAGAATTTGGAAAATGCCTTCAAAGTGCCACACAGTGGACTCCCCCCCCCCCCGAAAAAAAATCTGTTTAGGGTTTTGAGAAACAGGAATAATTTTGATGTTTTCCATGTTGCCATGTTATCCCGTTGCCACTCCCTTGTATCTGGCATTCTGATGTAGCCTAGGAGGTTGCACACTCCCATCACAGCCTGTAACCTGTGATGGACTTTTCTTTTAGAAATCTGTCCAATCCCCTCTTAAAGGCATCACCACATCCTCTGTGACGTCAGTGTTAGCATCAGTATGATGTCTGTGTGAAATCATTTGGGCTATTCATCCAACATAAAGAAAAATGGTGGGATCTGGGATTCGATGAGCCCCAGGCTACTATGGATTGGAAATTAGGAAAATAGCATTTCAGGGTCCACTCCTATCCAACTTTCCAGCCCCGATGCAGCCGCAATGCAGCCCCAAGGTATGGAAACAAATGTTACCTGGAATTAAGGGGGCCTTTGTGATTCCCCCACCCCCGTGCTGGCCCAGCTGCAGAATAAAGAAAATATCCCATTTGCATGACTGCATCAGCACTGGAAAGTTGGATAGGATTGGACTCAAATAGGAAAATTGCACATCATGAGCTAGAATCACTAACCCCAAACTACTGGTGGTCCTTCTTAATAAAGAATAACACTGCTACAAAATAAGTTAGCTCCAGTGATTCTCATAGTCATTACTGCTCTGTTATTACAGTAAGAAAAAGGAAGAGTCGTGGCTTTTTGTGAGTAACCATAGAATGTGTTTGTGATGTTCATTTTTGTGTGTGTGGGAGACACCCTTTGGAAAGAATATTTTCAGATAAATGCTATTTAAAAAAGACAGTGTCATGCCAAGCTTTGATGAAACTGTACTTTTAAACTTACCTTCATATCTATTTCAGTGCCATGGATTTGCTGAGCAACTGTTTTGATTATTCCAATGACAATGTCTTGTAGCCCTTCTCTCTCTGAATAGTAATGCAGAATAAGCCCCTTCCCCTTTTCTGCATCAGTGCACCTAAAGGAAGGGGCACGCATACCAGGGTATATCGTAGCCAGGTGGTCATGCAGAGCATCGAGGTTCTGAAAGGGAATTATTGAAAAAAAAAGGAAGCAGACAGAATCTAATTTACCAGAATTTTCAATGGAGAAATAATGAGATCAATACTGGTTCCCCAATTGGTCTGGTGCCTATAACATTTTTTAATTGATAAAAAAAATTAATTTTTTTTTAATCCAGGACTCTAAAATGAAGAATGTTAGGTGCAGAGGCACAGCTAAGGCATCTGCTACCCAGGGTCAAAGAAGATTTTGTAGCACACACCCTCCCGTGACAAAATCAAATTCAATTAAGTAAATAAGTAAAATATTTTATTATTAATTTGCTATACCATTTGATAGAGTACAGATATTTCAATGTGGTTTGTTTCATTCCATTCTGCATTAAACTACCTTTCCAATGATATATATGAGGGTATTATTCGTTCTTACCAAGGTTTTCTCAATTTTAGTCTTTAGTTGCTTCCTAAAGCTTGTTGCCAGTGCAATTGCCTCCCGTGCACGCCTTAGCTATGCCACTGATTAATTCAGATATGGAATGGAGGCAAATTTTAAAAAAATCAACATTGGGTGTATATGTCTTCATTCTTAAATATTCGTGTTACTATTTTACTAGTAAAAAAAACCCTTCGAAGTCACGGCTACCTGAAGAAGATCTGTAACAAATTTTACTTTCCATCCACTACTTCAATCCAATAATTGATACATTATCAGCTTTTCCATTATTTCTTCTGCATTTTTTATTGCCATATTTTTGGGGTGGTTATTTGGGTGAAGTTTTTTTTCCAGCTTACCAAGGAATGAAGATATTTGAAATGGGCACGCTGTCTCATGCCCCCTTGCAGAACATCTGCAGATCCTCAAACTTGAATCCCTTGAACTTTATCTCCTGTGAACTATGAAAAGGCTCGGCAGCAGCTGCTTCTCTTGGGAAGCCTCCAAAAGAAACAAGTGTTTTGCAAATTAATTTATTGGGCTGAACTTAGCCTAGAATTTCCTCTTCCGCGTTATCTGTTTGCAATTTACATTTTGGAGCCACCGGCGGAAAGGGAGGCTATCATTCCAACTAGCCCCTAGCCTAGAAGACTGTTCCTTAGAATTTTAATTGTTTTAATGTTGTTTCTAAATTATTGTTTTTAATGTGCAATTGTAATTTTTAGTGTATTTTATTGCCATTGTTGTAAGCCGCCTTGCGTGCCTATGGGCAGAAAGGCGGGGTATAAATGGAATAAATAAATAAATAAATAGAACGAAAATTGCTGGAGACTTATGATTGGGTCTCCTTAAAAGAAAATTATGGTAACTAAAAAACAGGGCCAGGGCTTGTTAGGGCGTCTAGGAGGGGGCTTGTTAATGTGCTCCCTCTGCTTTTCTATCATATGGAAGCTGCCCACATTTTTAAATGTCTGAAGACTGTTGCTACCAAACCTGAAGAGCAGTCTGCAATCGCTGCCCAGAATGGCTCTGATGGCGAGTGGGAAGGGCTGCTTTCACGGCACATTGCGGTGCCTGCAGTACTTACCACGCCACCCCTATGTCACTGTTGAAGGGTAAGAACACCACTCCCCCCCTCCTCCAAATTCTGCAAAGATGAGAGCCCTCGGGTCCTGTTTTGTGAGCCAGTGACACTGAAGTGCACAAGCTCAAAACTCAGAAGATAAGCTGCTAGGCAGATTGATGGGCATACAGTGGCAGATTGATGGGCATACCACTACATGGTCCTTTTGAGTGCTATGATGTGCTCAAGAACATTACACTGTAGACAAATAAACTGCTCCCTAAAGTATCTTAGACTAACCACCACTTTGTGTCTGATTGATTTTCTTTTGGTGGTTTTAACATAAGTATACCCTTGAGAGATCTCAGATTGCATTTTTCTAATAGCTCTGTCTCACTTTCAGACGGCTTTGTATTGCCATTAGCAACATTTTCAGTTGCATATTCCTAAGGAAAAAATGACAGCTTTTAAAAAAGACTAATTTTCTTTCATTCCCTCTTTTTTAGCCTTTCCTACAAATAATGCATGGTTCTGCCCTTGAAAGAAAGGTGCATCCTTAAAACACTTCTAAGGGAAGAAGGAAAAAAAACACTTTCCCAAGGCTGAAAACAAGATTGTATTACAAATAATTAAATCAGCAAATTTATCATCATGTCAACAAGAACAGAGAATAATAAATTTTGGATAATTAAAGCACTAGTCTCAGTTTCTTTGAAGTTTCTCATCAATAAAGACAATCTCACTGACTGTCCCTCCTCTGCCCTCAGATTTACTAACAAAGATACAGTAAATAATGCATAATGGAAGAAGGATTTTATGTAAAATAGCTGCCTAGCAAACCAATTCTATCCAGGCTTGAGCTGTCCTGTGGAGTCCATTACAACAGCAGAAGTGTGATTTCTGCTGTTGTAAAATGGCAGCCGACAGAGTGCACTTTGTTGTCAGCCATTTTGAGAACATTCTGCTGCAAGATGCAACACTGCCACAACTCTGCCACCAAACTCCACCATGCCCACCAGACCAGGTAAGCAGAGGTGGGTTTTGGGGAGTGGGTGGGGTTGGGGCAAAACAGGGTGGAGAGGAAGGAGGAATGGAGGAGCAGGAGGGGGTGGATCCGGTGGCAACGGCACACACTGGATCCTATCTCCTCCTTGCAGGGGCTCCCTGCATCTTTCTTCTCTTCAGATTTACCAGCTACAGAGCTGGAGCAGGTCTGACCCACTAGTAAGCCACTGGAAATAATTGCCCTTTCCCCTCCCAAACCTCCTGATTCCCTCACTTGCTGGATCCAGCACAGCTGCATCAATGATGGAGAGAAGAGAATAGGACTGGGCTCTGAATCTTGTACTCAATTATGTGGTCTGTATTGGAAAAGGCAGGAGATACCCAGAGGAGATAGGGAATGGCATCAGCAGTGGCCCCTTGTCCCAGATTAGCCAGGAAGTACGGGGTTAATCCCAGAGTTTCTGCAAGCCTCAGGAGCACAGCTGCAGGCTGATGAGGGCCCTAGCTAGGAAGGGATTAGCACAGGTGCAGATGGGTGTGGCTGATGAGCTAGAGCCTGCCCAGCAACAGACAACGATTGGCCTGCCTCAGTATAAAGTGGGAGGCAAGAGCTGCAGTAAGGGACCTGGGTAGGTGCTGGAGGAAGGCACCAGGTAGGTGCTGGATGGATTGTTAAAGGAAGGGTGATTAGCTCCAGGTAGGTGCTGGAGGAGAGGCACCGGGCAGGTGCTGGACTGATGGACTGACTGTTAAAAGGACTGAATAAGGTAAGGTTATTGTGGGGAGTAACTGTGCGGAATTGTTGTATGGCTGCCACACCCCTGGAGCCACCGAGTGGAAGAGGCAGGTGTGGCTTAGGTGGTGTTTGGTGGTGGGGTTTTGTGGTGCCAAGTTAGACTTAGAGTATATTGAGCTAAGCCAGTGATGAGAGCAGTCTGTAGGAGGCTGGCCAGCCTGTGAATCCAAACAAGACTTCTGGAAGACAGGAGAACCAGTGGGTGAAGGAACCCACTTCCTCTTGCCTATCTCTGAGGCTGCTTAAAGGGGAAACTAGTCAGCATAGTTTGGGGTATTCGGGGAAGCCCAGCAGGGAGAATTTGGCAGAACATAGTCCTACTGAAGTAAATTGGTTCATCATGTGCAATCCAAGCCTGCGCTAGAACAGTCAGGCCTGTCAGGCTTTATGGCGTGTTCACAACAGCGCTCAGCCAATGCAAGTGGCTTGCATCAGCTGAAGGGGGGTTATATTGCACCCTTGGTGCACAAATGCAGCCTTACTTTTAGAGAGTAGAAATGCAAATTGGCATTTTTCCTGAACCATTACATTACTTCTGTACTTAAACGGAAATTGTTTGCGTAATTTATTTATAACTAGCCTTTTTGACCCAGTGTTGCCTGGGCAAGAAATTCTCCCAAGTCCGAACGGGACTCAAACAGCCTCGGGAGCATCGCCATTCATCTCGGCAACCCCGGAAACTATGGATTTGACACCGATTCCGGCCGTTTTCGACCATTTTCACATGGGGCCCCCTGTGCATCCCCACCCATGGGGTCGCTAGGGGGTCTGACCCCCGCAGTGTTTGTCCCCAGACCGTAAAGCATACTGGTGTCAATCGCTCTAGGCATTCCAGGGGGTCACGGTGGATGTTTTGTTTCGCACCCCTTCTCGCCCCCTATGCTGATGGGAGCCGAACCCGGACTCAAACGGCATCGGGAGCATTGCCGTTCATCTCGACGGCCCTGGAAACTATGGATCTGACACCGATTTTGGCCGTTTTTGACCATTTTCATGTGGGGCCCCCTGCGCACCCCCACCCTGGGGGCGCTAGGGGGCCTGACCCCCACAGTGTTTGTTGCCAGGCCACCAGGCATGCGCATGTCGGGTTTGGTGCCAATCGCTCCAGGCGTTCCAGCGGGGCATGGCGGATGTTTTGTTTTGCACCCCTTCTCGCCCCCCACGCCAAGGGGGGGTGAACCCAGACTCCAACAGCATCAGGAGCGTCGCCGCTCCTCTCGGCGACCCCGGAAACTACAGATTCGATGCCGATTTCGGCCATTTTCATGCAGGAACCCCCCATGTACCCCCACCCCCGGGGGGGCGCTAGGGGGGTCTGATCCCCATAGTGTTTGTCGCCAGGCCGCAAGGTGTATGCGTGCCAAGTTTCGTGTCGATCGCTCCAGGCATTGCGGCGCCTATGCGGAACACACACACACACACACACACACACACACACACACACACATCTTTTTTATATATATAGAAGAAGATACAAGTACTTAGTGCAGCAAAGCTCTAGGCAAAATCAAGGCTTTTTAAAACTCTAGATCCAAGAACCCAAATTTTCTTAGGCTACAATCTTATACATATAGACATGGAAATAAATCCCTCTGAACAACGAGGGATTTTTGAACAAATGTGTGTAGAATCAGGCAATTACAATGCAATCCTATGCATGTTTATTCAGAAGTGAGTCTTGCTGCATTCAGTGGGGCTTACTACCAGGCAGTATGCATACAGTAGGCTTGCAGCCTAAAGGCCAATCCAAATGAAGAATAGCACTGGCAGAATTTGTGTTTTGCTGCACAGGCTGCTGCAAAGAAGCTCTAAAGTGCTTTGTGGCAGCACAAGCAACCAGTGCATCAGTGGGGAGGACGGAGCTTTCCTGTGCATGCTGGAGGACATCGGGAGGTCCACCAGAGCAGGTAAGCCCAGCACAGGAGGTGAAAAGGGGGGAGAAGGGAAGGCAGAATGGGGAGGAGATGGGGAAGGGGATGGGTGGATCAGGCCCAGGCATAGGGCAGGATTGGCAGCAGTGCACACATTGAATCCTGAGCCCCTTCTTGGGTCTACTCCCCCTGCAATGGGCCCGGTCCCTCTGCCAGCAATATCACTGATGCATGTCCAATTTGCCCCACAGAGGTTGCTTGGGCTTATCCTGAGATAAGGGTGGAAATTACCTCCTTGCCTCTCCAGCAGCCAAAAACCCCTGCAGGAAGCAGCAGAAGCCGTGAAGTCACCACCACATCACTGCTCAAGGATTTAGGTTAACTTAAGTTAAAAATTACCATGAGTTCATTTACTGATGCTTTGTAATAGTTCACTTACCTGCAAAAACTCTCTGACATTTGAGCCCAATACTCGTAAGATAGTATCATAACCAGATTCTTGGCAAAATACAAAAAACATCTTCCCAAACATCTGAAGGATTTCGCCTGCATTAAGATCTACAAAAAACAAGCAACATTTTAAATTATTTGAAGGCATCCACAACCTTGCTTCACCAGAGTCAACAAATCACACTTAGCACCTTCTCATCATGCTTGTTCAATATTTGGGGCGGGGGGCAACAATGGCCCAGTTGTATGTTCCCTGAAGGATGTAATGGATTACAGACCATTCCTGAAATCCATAAGGGTACAGAACCATCCTTAGCAGACGCTGATATACAAAACATCCAACTTACTCTTAAAATTTTAAGTTCTTAAACCTACTTAAAAATTTGATATAAGTTATTATTTTTGTTGTTTAAATGGAGATTCCCTAATACATGTTTGCCAATTATCTCTAATTTTCCCATCTGTGCTTGTGACAAATCCCCAAACAGCATTTTTAAATTCAGAGCACAGGTGGAGAAGCAGAGGATAGGGTCCTCCTATCGGTTCCTCCTATCTTTTATTACTTCCTAAGTGTTTATCACTGCTGAAGGACCATAAGATTTACTCACTAAGGACTTTGCTTGCAGCAGCAACCAAATCATATGTTTTAGAATCATCATAAATGATTCGGACAAGAAATTGCCCTTCTTCATCCAGTTGTGCTTCCTTCCTGAAACAAAGCACAATAGAAATCAAAATAAAAAATTATATATTTTCAAAGTTCCAACATTATGTTAGATATAGACTGCAACTCTGAAGCTGAAATTTCAACTTGTCTGATCATGCCTGAAGTTTATGTACAAAACCTGTGTTTTTGTAACCTTAGATAAAATGTAAACAACTGTGAGTTGATAAAAGCAATATATTGACACAAACTGAGGGCGCAATCCACCTAGCGTCAGAATGGCAAGGCCAGCCGGCCAGCGCCATATTCAATACTGGGTTGGGGCGCCTGGAGCCTCCCCGCGGCAAGGAAACATTCTTTCCCTTACCGTAGGGGAGGCTCCAGCCTCCCCTATGTGCTCCTCGGATCTGAGCCTGCTAAACAGCAGGCGCAGATCTGAGGAGACCGCGCAGCCCGAATCAGGGCCACACAACCTCCCAAACGGGTATAGAATTCAGTCTTATGGCCGAATCCTGGACCCGCCCACATCCCGCCCCAAACCCCTCCCCCCACCAATCCCGTGTCCAGACAGACACGGGGCCTCCCTCGCGCCAGCCAGCTTTGGCCAATGCAACAGAGGCACAGCGCGGGCACAACGGGACCAAAGCTGCCTGCCGCGCTGGTTCTGCTGCCTTAGTGCCGATGCAGGCGTACCGATTGGCACTCCCGTGTCGGTGCTAAGTGCACAGTGTCGACGCAATCCTGTTGCGTCAATGTTGCATGGGTTATACGACTGCACTGACAGACATGTCATTATTGTAATATCAATATCGTTTTAAGAAAAATCAAGGAATTCTGACAACCATGACAGGTAAATTCACAGAACCCCCCTTTTCCCTGAATGCATTCTCCAGACAGAATCCTCCTGGTTGTTCCCTCTTCCCCCTTGGTATGTGAAGCAGGAGGGGTAAAGAGGGCCCCAGTGACTGCACAAAGGACACATCAGTTGTGGGCTGCCCTGATGGTACCATCGGAGGTGGAAGGCCAGAATTCAAACATGCTAATCACTAGACAAATAAATACATTTGAACTTTGGGTTTGAAGAAATAATGTCATCTTGCATCAATGCCAATCAAGACTCTCTGTTTTTTTGAATTAATTCTTTGTTCCAGCCACCTGGCAATACATAATTTAGATTACTTTCAGAGCACTTTGTGGGGAGCAGGGGAGTGTTCTCTCTTCCCTAGTAGTTACAGAATACAGGGACAATCCAGTGAGAACCCCAAGGCGCCTGTGCTAAATCTGAGGACGAAACCTCAGTTCAACCCCACTGGGACCTAGAGGCTGATTAAGAGATCCCTTGGACTCAGCTAGGCTTAAATAAAGGTTTACTTCAGAATGCCAGGTGTAGGGGAGTGGCAACGGGATGCAGGCATCTTGTTGTCTCCTGGGCTCCCTGAGGGGCCACATCCCTGAGATACAGGAAGCTGGACTAGATGGGCCCATGGCCTGATCCAGCAGGACTCTTCTTAAATAATGTTCTTAAATAATGCAGGCTTTGGTTGTGTGGGTTTGGGGAAACAGGTGAGGCTCCTTTAGCATCCCCATTTGAGATATCTGTTGCTGAACGAAAAAAAAGCAGTCCCTTTCCTCTGAGGGCTTTCTGAAAGGATTACAAAGCTTTTAAAGGATTGTTACTAGCACAATTTCCAAATCCTGCAGCAAGAGTAACATTATGATTAGTCCACACCCCACTGACAGCAAGCGGCCTCTCTGCAAGGGGAAGGTCATACTATAGGAGAATAGGTAGCTGCTGCAGTTTGTTCTATTATCAAATGAAGTATTACTGAAGCATTGGAAGCCCTGCATTTAGGACTCAACCCACTGAAGGGAAAACAAGAGAGATGAAAAGCATATTCTGAAATGCCAGGGTATTCTTGTGAGTATTCCTTTCGTTTTTACACTCCCTCTTTCCCAGTGGCTTAGCTACGGGGACCAGGGTAAGTACTGCAGGCACCACAATGCACCATGTAAGTGGCCCCTCCCACTCGCTGTTGGAGCCATTCTGGGCAGCGATGGTAACACGCTGTAGCACCTGCTGCCCAAAATGGCTCAGGTGGTGAATGGGAAGGGGGCATTTACATGAAGCATCGCAGTGCCTTCAGTACTTGCCATGCCACCATCTCTGTTGCTACGTCACTGCTTTTTCCGTTTATTTTTGAAAGGCTGCACAATAGCAGCCAAGCTCATTATTGTTTCATTATCACCGGAAAAAAAAACACCTCTAGCTATAGAAGAGGAACTCTAAGCATCGTACACATTAAAAAAAACCCAGTTTGCCAGTTCACAAAACACCAGTGTAGACAGTAGTTTCATTCATCACCTATTGTGTCACAGAGAGGTAGCCAGGACATTTGCTTATCCACACCCCACAATTGATATGTCAACTTCAGAGCAGGAGACAGAGGGGCTGCATTTTCCTGGTAGTGAAATACTGTGGTTCTGGCAATATGAGATTTACCTAGAACAACTGTGCTATGTTAAGAAATGGCATTTCACCTTCTCTCATTTAAGAAATAATTAAAGGTGTGTACTTGATTTGCTTTGATCAGAATGAATCTTTGTTGAAAGAGGAAAAAAAATCTGGAGACTTTGTTCATTCTTGTATGTCATTTTCTTTAAAAAGCAAAAATGAATGGTCGCAACAAATGTAGTTAATCATTAAACCAGCTGTAATAGCAGGGCTCCTGCACCTGCATCCATTGTTGGCTTTCCCCAGTAAATCAAAACACACAAGTACTATGGCATGAAAAGGCACAGCTTTATTTATGCAAACATTTGGGACTCAGGGTGAGGCAGGACAGCATTGAAACCTGCAAAACATATCATAGAAAGGAATCAATCAGTTTTCCCCTGAAACTGAAACATGTAGATTCATGTTGTCTTTTCTTAACACGTTCTCCTTTGGTTGCACTCAAGTACCATGCAATTCTCAAGTATCACGCACTGAATTGAAAAGGACAGGCATGTCCTGGTATCCACTGGGGTTCCATTTCGGAAAGCACTGTGGATACTGGGGACACCTTTTTAGAGAGAGGAGAACATCAGTGGTTTTGCTGCAACAAGATAAAACAAAGGTATTTGTTTAATGTTCCCCTATCTTTTTAATAGGCAGCCCAGTATCCATTGTATCCATGGATAACTGAGACCATGGATACCGAATTTGTGGATACCGGGACATGCCTTGTACTAATCAAAATATGGCTTAGCCAAAATATGTCCTGCGAGAACTTTAGCGCAAAACGTAGGAATGGTAAAGGAAGCCCCAAAACTGCCCCTTCAATTTATCTTTTTTCATTGCTGCCTGTTTCATGGTGGCCAACCTCCTCCTACCTGTGGAGCTGTTGTCACTCCTTTGCTAGCTGATGGTCACCACTTTCCCAGAACTACCATGATCATCAGATGATGCCATCCCCTGGGGATTTCATGGAGGAAAAAAAAAAGGTGGCCACTGACGTGCCCGAAAAGCACTGCTGCTGCCAGAAAGACCCCCCATATTCCCCAACCCACATCACTAAAATGTCTGTTACCAGTAATGCTTTTTTAAAACATAGGCAACATGTGCACAATCATATGCCTGGCCCCAATGTAACAGCCAATGGTGCAATTCTGCAATTTTGCAATTTGGCAGTAAAAGGAAAATAGAAACAAGGGTGAAGGTGCACGCAAGTGTAATACAATGCTCAAAAATAAACAAAGAGGTCCAAACTGGCCTAATAAAAATAGCTCTCTCACTCACAATCTATATATAGGGGGAATTCTACAGCTAACCAACTTATACAATACAACCCTGAGGAGAAACAGAGTGAGAGGAAGGGATTGAGCAATGCTTTAGGACGAGAAGGGGCAGACCAAAGAAGAGGGAAACATGAGCTTAGATTATCTTCTGAGAGAAACCCAGGTGAGGGAAGAGAGGCTTTTGGGGTACCAGGGAGAAAGAAGGGGGGGAGAGGAAATTAGTGGGAATGGCTCTCTGTAGCCTAAACTGAGTATCTCAGGCAAAGGGTGAGCCTAGAAACAGGCTGTGACTTTTATGGTAAGGGAACTAGCCTCTTATTAATCAATAGCTCAAGTCCCAGAACGGAAAAACAGTATATCTAGAATCTCTGATAGAAAAGTCTCAGTTTGGGTTATTTTTCAGCTCTTGTGTGGCTTGAGAGTTCTAGGCCAATCTCAGGTGTCCACCAAAATGTACAAAAACCAGCAAAAGCTTTCACATGCTCACAAAAACAGAAGGACAAGTAACAAACACTAAGCACACAGTCAGTTTGACATCATACGGAACAAAGACGTTGGAAAGACAATGGGAATTTGGTGGGTCTTTGGCAAGGCTGCACAGCGGATCAAGGTTACCTATACTTATTCTGCAAAGTTTGAGAGTGTTCTTTTGCAGAGACCGTGGCCAACCATGGCCAGACAGGTCTCCCTAGGCAAAGAAACTGAAAAAGGGCTATGAGGCAAGCGCTTTGCATACAAGGCAGTAGCTTGTAAGGGAGCAGGCCAAAGGATCCAAGCTGCCCTTGTTCCAGGAGGTAAGGAAGGGATGCTTGGAGAGAAAGAGAGGAGGCCCACAGCAGACCAGCCTGCACCAGTAGAGCAGCTTCAGTAGCATTCAGGCAGTTAGGGAGAGATGCCCAAAAGAAAAGAGGTTTGTAGACTACAAATGATCTTCCACACTAACTGGCAAAGTAGCTCTTAGTTGGAGACTGGAATGGGGATGGCTTGTCACACCACCAACAGCCTCCATAAGTCAACAGCAAGGTAGGATGCAATGGATGACTGAAAAATGGACAAGGCTTTAAAGTAAAGGGTTTTTAGATATGTTTACCCCTAAGAATCCATCAAGAAGTTTTCTATTGCCAGTAGAAGACTAGATTCTGCCTTTGTTTTCCAACTCAGTTGAGAATGCACTAATTAGTTGGATAACCTCTTGATTGCTCTTAGATTGAGCTTTATCATGGGGCTAGTAAGGCTCACTAGAGCTATGAAATCTTTGTTTTACACAAGCTGTTTTCTCAAACTCAGGAGTTCAGGGAGGTGACTTATGGTGACATCAAATATGCTGTTCCAGCAGGATCTGGAACTGGAGAATCATATGAGTTTTGGAAGCATGAAAACTTTAGTTAAATTTAAGAAGCAAGCAGATCTCTGTTAAAACTTGGAGTTCAAATTAAGAAAGGGGGTGTGATTACAAGGTTCAAGAAAAGTGTAGCCTTCCTGGCCTGCTGACCTATGGCCTTTTGCCATCAGTCCAGTTAGCTTTAAATGTATCTAGTATATTTACATTTCTCTTTAAAAAATATCATCCTCATGGTTTGACTTCTAAAATTCAGATGCACAGCAGGGAAAATATGGTTATAACAGCTCCTGTAACTATGGAGTTAAAAATAAAGCTAGTCACTTGAAGGGCTCATCCTGTTGAACATTTGCTTGCTGTTTTCCTCGCTGTGCAGAAAACATACTCAAAGGTTATTGCTTATTTCCGTTGTTTGTTTGGCAATTATCAGTCAAAGCTAAGAATGTTGGTTTTTTTCTTTAAAGGATGTCTCTGGGCTATTCCATAATTTAAGTTATAAAATGTGCAATATAATTTGAGATAACTAACAAAGAGATCCTGATTGTCTTTCCTGGCTCCTTTGCAATCAAAGCATATCCCAGATTTAACATTTTCCATTTGAAAATAAGAGCATAACAATAGAGGGCACAACCTAAGTGAGGTTTAGCATTTTAAAGCTCAATTTCTTTGCACGGAAGGGTTATGTACAAGCCTAATAGTACCATCAGACTTGTCTGCTTCCTTGCCTGGATCATGACTGTAATAGGTGATTTTTATGCAGACGATACCACTCTAATGGCAGAAAGTGAGGAAGACCTAAAGAACCTTCGGATGATGGTGAAAGAGGAAAGTGCCAAAATGGGCTTGAAGCTCAACATTAAAAAAACTAAGATCATGGCAACCACTCCCATCACTTCCTGGCAAATAGAAGGGGAAGAAATGGAAGCAGTGACAGACTTTATTTTCCTGGGCTCCAAGATCACCGCAGATGGTGACTGCAGCCATGAAATTAAAAGACGTTTACTTCTTGGGAGGAAAGCTATGGCGAACCTAGACAACTTAATAAAAAGCCGAGACATCACCCTGCCAACAAAGGTTCGCATAGTCAAAGCTATGGTTTTCCCAGTAGCAATGTATGGCTGTGAGAGCTGTACCATAAGAAAGGCAGAGCACCAAAGAACAGATGCTTTTGAATTATGGTGTTGGTTGAAGAAGAATTATGGTGTTAAATTATGGTGTTGGAGAAGTCTCCCTGGACTGCAATGAGATCCAATCGGTCAATCCTCCAGGAAGTCAAGCCTGATTGCTCCCTGGAAGGACAAATCCTGAAGCTGAAGCTCAAATACTTTGACTACCTCATGAGAAGAAAGGGCTCTTTAGCAAAGACCCTCATGCTGGGAAAGATTGAAGGCAAAAGGGTGGCAGAGGATGAGATGGCTAGATCAGGTGGTTGCTGGGGCACGTCGGTTTGACTCTGTTGAGCCGTTGCTTCAGTGGCTACACTGGCTGCCGGTTCTGTTCCGGGCCCAATTCAAGGTGCTAGTTTTGACTTTAAAAGCCCTTTACGGCTCGGGTCCAGGGTATTTGAGGGACCGCCTCCTTCCATATAATCCTACCCGTACTCTTAGATCATCTGGAGGGGCCCTTTTGACTGTGCCGCCACCAGGAGAAGTGAGAGGGGCGGCGGCCAGGAAGAGGGCCTTCTCGGTGGTGGCCCCCCAACTTTGCAATACCCTCCCCTTAGAATTGAGAACTGCTCCTTCTTGTTAACATTTCGGCGGGGGCTGAAGACCTTTTTATTTCAAAAAGCTTTTAACTGTTGACAGGCTGGCTGGCTGGTTTGTTTGTTATATTTGTTATATCTTATACCGTATGATCCACAGGGCTTCTTGTTTTTAAACTTTATTGCTTTATTTTAATTTTGTTTTATTGTATTGTTTTAATATTGTTTTTTAAATGTTTTTAACGTTAAATTTTTTATTCTTATGTTGTAATGCCGCCTTGGGTGCCTTCGGGCAAAAAGGCAGGATATAAATATAAATATAAATATAATAATAATAATAATAATAATAATAATAATAATAATAATAATAATAATA
>JAJKFI010000003.1:26796737-26817269 GCA_029204185.1 Lerista edwardsae
TAATAATAATAATAATAATAATAATAATAATAATAATAATAATAATAGATAGTGTCACCGAAGCGATGAATGTGAAATTGGGCGAACTCCGGAAGCTAGTGGAGGACAGGGAGGCCTGGCGTGCTGTGGTCCATGGGGTCGTGAACAGTCGGACACAACTTAGCGACTTAACAACAACAACAACATGCATTCTTCTTATCTCCATTGTTGGATCTTTGCTTTGCAGTCCAATGCTGCACTACCTGTTTTGCTTGCTATTGATTTTCTTTTCTCCTCTATCTTTTGTGCAAACTTTGGTGGTTAGCTTTCACACATTGATTTGGGGAACATGTTGAGTTTTGGGAAGTCACTCTTGCTTTTAGATGTACAGAGCCATCTCCAAGTACTTCCACTAACTATACAGGAAATTTACATATGCATAACGTGTCTTATGTTTTGAATGGATGAATATGTGTATGGTTGCAAATCATCAAGTGTGCACCAATTTGGAAAAATCCATCATGAACTACAGGCCATGATGGGTAGTGCAATCTCCTTACATTAGAAGTAGGCTACTTCAGAATGCCAGGTGCAAGGGAGTGGCAACAGAATTCAGGTACCTTGTTGTCTTGTGTGCTCCCAGAGGTACCTGAGCCATTGTGTGATACAGGAAGCTAAGCTAGATGGGCCTATGACCTGATCCAGCAGGGTTCTTCTTATGTTCTTATGCACCTCTGTTGTGTGATAAGAGATAACTGTGATGAAGTACTGGAATGTTTATGCTAATTCTAGACTTTAACCACAGAGTATTAACATCAGTACGTGCATGGTGACTATCTTAATATGCTCTTTGGAAACTAGCCTGGGGCAGCAATCTTAGGAAAACTCCCAACTGCAGCTGTGGCTAGTTTTTCATAAAGTTCAGGCAGCATAGTAGCAAGCTTTTAACATCTACATGTGGGAGGTTTCCTTTGAAAACAGCTTCCAATCCAAACAAACAGAAATAGAAAAATGAGATTAATCACTGATGTCATCTTTAGACTGTTCTTCTCAAAACAGAGTGCGTTCCTGTCCAAACTAGATCAATGTATAGAAAATGAATAAATGCACAGAGGAGAGCTCAATTCTAACTTACCACCTAATCTACGAGTTGTCTTTTGAGAAAGTAAAAGGTAAAGGTTTCTCCATGACTGAATGGTCAAGTCGTGACCGACTGTAGGGGGCAGTGTTATCTCTGTTTCTAAGCCAAAGAGCCAGCATTTGTCCAAGGACAAGTTTCCATGATCATGTGGCTAGCATGACTATACACCAAGGCGCATGGAACGCCGTAACCTTCCCACTGAAGTGGACCCTATTTATCTACTTGCATTTTTACATGCTTTTGAACTGCTAGGTTGGCAGAAGCTTGGACAAGTGATGGGAGCTAGCTCCATTGCGTAGTCTTGAACTGCCAACCTTCCGGTCAGCAAGCTCAGCAGCAGCAGTTTAACCTGAAGCACCACCATGTCCCTTTTTGAGAAAGTACCTATTTCTAAAAATATACCATGTTATCGTATACGACAAACTACAACTATGCAGAACACAAACACCATATATTGGACCACTACAATGAACACAGAATATATTTGATATATGTTCAACAACTCATTTCATGTGCTTCATTGTTTCCTATTTATAAATCACCTGAACGTGATGTTGGTTTGTGAGTAACTTAACTGCCATTAATTTCAATGGGAGTTTGTTGTTCAATGAGACAACTAAGAGCCCAATCCGATCCAGTACAGCAGGGACATGTGGTCATTACAGGCAGGTGAGGAAATGCCCAAGCATGAGGCTGCGCAGCACTTGAGGTTTCTGCCCAGCAGGGCCCCCCCCCAATTGCTCATATCAGAGCAGAAAAGTGCCTCTCCGAGTGTTCGCTGTATTTATTTATTTTTTTGAAGTGCTTCAGCTGGCACTTCAAAAAAATTTTTTTTAACTTTTTTTCGAAGTGCTTCACTTCAAAACAAACAAAGCCACAACTAAAAGAATGGGTGGTATTTGTAGCAATCACTCCAAATGCGGCCCCTTAATTTTTTTAAAGCGACAGCAATTGGCATTGCTACCACCTGCGGTCGCTTAAAAAAAAAAAAAGAACATTCAGGGTGGCATTTGGCCTCCCAAAGGTTCCTGAAGTAATTGTGGTGGCGTGATGACATCACCACAATTACTTCCGAGTCACTGGGCTGGGTGCCTCACCAGCCCAGTCACCCACCGCACATCCCTACAGCACGGGAACACCGGTGCTAAATATCGTCCACTGTCCCCTGTGCTGGATTTGAGCAGGCTGGAAATCTCCTCAGAGTAAGGGACGTTTGTCCCCTTTCGCCGGGCCAGAATAGTTGGAGACTTCCACTGATTCCATCCCTTTCTGAAGATATCTCACTCATTCCACCCTCTCCCCACCCTGCCCCCGCCCTGAAACACCTCATGCCCACCCTCCCACAGCCCCCGAGCTCACAACCCACAGTTTGGGAAACACTGTATTAGGATATCATTCCATCTAGACACATTCCCTGTCCAAATCATTTTCCCGATACCCGCTTTTATCCCTTTTCTTCCAATTGTGTTTGGTTTTTGTGACATACCTTCAGATATTTTCTACCTGGCTCCTTTCCCCCTATCTCCTTGGATTTGAGTTATTCCAGGAAGGGCAGAGCAAGCATGATGGTGTATTCACAAAGTGGATGTTACTGCAGATACTGAATTCATTCAGACTTGAAGCAGATGCTAAACTCATTCAAGCCTTGATAACAAGATATAAGCTATGCAGGGAGATAAATTACAGAAGGACATGGGCAGTGTGAACCTTTGCTCCTGGTTATAGGTAAAATTTACATCTCTGGATTAGAAATAGAAGTGGCTTGCCAGCTGCACAGGATTGCTGGTTTAAGTAGTGGACATGATCCAAACAGTATGCACTTCTGTGTCTCATTAGAATGAGTAGAAAATATTTAAACATGTAGTATTCTCATTGTAATAATTAGGAATCAGAAATTATTAACTTTGATAGGATTATGTCAAACAAGAGTATTCTCTAATTCAAAAATGTTAAAAATTTATGTGTAACAAATTATGGAGGGGAACCAAGTCCTATTTCCAGCTGAGAAAAATGGGCCAGCCTAGGTTTGCCACATTTTACATATGCAAGTATCGCCATAAAAGGAGACTGTTGTAATTTTTTGCTATGCAAAAGGTGGACTTTATCTCCTGATTGTGATTTATGATCACGTTAGCAGTTTTACTTTTGTGACATAGAAATCTTTACATTTTATCTCAATAATGCATTTCTTATTCACTACAAAAATCCTTGCCATAAATATTGAATATAAAAAGAAGAGTTTGTTTGTGGTGGAAAAAACACTCTCAGGAGAGCAATTGCAAAATATAATGGATTCAGTCTGGAAGGGGAAAAAAGAAAGTGCTATAAATCTTCACAGAAGTAAATATATTCAGGTTTCTCTGGGACATGTTGTGTGTCATGGACTATGAAATATGGCACAGAAGCTGTATCCCTGGTAATTAAACTTTTCCTCAATGTGTATACCACTTTTAACACACCCCATTAAAAAATATTTCCAAGCCTGCTCCTGTACAGCAGCCATTGTTTCTGTTGGGCTTTTGCCACTATTGTGTGAAAATAGCCCTCATGGATCCCATCATGAACCCAGTTCGAAAAAGATCGAAAAAAGTAATCAGCTTAGGTCAGAATAAACTTCTGACAATAAGAACCACCATCAGAACACTGAATGATGCAGGGTCCGATTTCCCCTTCAATCCGAGAGTACACACCTGACAAATGTATTTAAATGTGCTTTTGTGAAAACTCATTCACTAATGGTATTCTGTTAAAATGCATGAAAGCTTATTTGAAAAACATCTTCCTTGGGAAGCTGTCATCAACTGGGGGTGCAATCCTAACCTGGAATTAGGCAGGTACAGTTGGGCCAGCAAAGTCTGGCTGGCACAAGGGCCACCATAAAGCACATATGGACCACTCTTGGAGTCAGGGAGGATAGCACACGGCTCTGTGTTAGCCTCTCTGACTCCAAGAGTGGTCCAAACATACCTTACGGTGTCCCTTGTGTTAGCCAAACTTTGCTGGCCTAACTCCAGGTTAAGATTGTGTTCTGGGTCAGTTGATTGGTCCATCTAGTTTGGTATTATATATGCTGACTGAAGAGGACTTTCCAGGACTTCCCCCCACCCCAAAAAAAATGTGGCCCTGGTCATTTGCGGCAGCAGCCCAACTGTACAAAAGTATGTTTTGCATTTTGTAACAGCTGTAAAGGACTTTGCACTGGTGGAAGTACCACTCCAGAAGCACAAGGTCCCCACAGGATTGGACTGTAAAAAAATCATGACAAGGAACCCAGGGCTATGCAGTTAGAAGGAGCCTTAATTCCCAGTGGCTGGTGTCACTAGGGGCAGGTTTAATTCTCCACACACCTGAAGGTGTAACTACTTTATTTTCCCCACAGGTATTAATTGCAGTCAGGAGAAATTAAAGAACTGGAATACCAGTGGTAAGCTTTGGCCACAAACCTGGATGCCTCCGTATCCACTGGTAGGGATGATACACTTTGGTCTGCAATATGTTCAGGCACTGAACTGCTGCATCTGTACAGCCCTTGCCTGCCGCATCAAATTCAGGCTCTGTCCTCCAATTTGAGTTACTAGCAAAATGTTTGTCATTCTGATGGTTAGGGTGGGCTTGTGTATTGCAAGGGCTGAGGGTCACAGTTTGATCATGCACAACTGTACACACATACCACTTAGGCAGATTTGATGGCCAGAGGCTAAAGAAGGCAGGGCTCCAATAATATTGTGTAGAAAAGGAAAGGTCCGTATACACTGCTTTTCTCATCCCTTTTTTCATGCTTTTCTCATGACAAGCTGCACCTTACAAATTTTCCTCTCTTTAGCTACAGTAGCTCTGTTTCCAGTGGTGAAATTCAGCCAGTTCTCACCAGTTCTGCAGAACCGGTTGCTAATTTTAGGTTGGGAGAGGGAAGAAAGGCAGCGGATGGCCCTGAAGGCTGCCCTGAAGGACACAGAACCGGTTGTTAATTTATTTGAATCCCCCCCACTGCCTGTTTCCCTTTGCACCCAATTTCCTCATTGTTAGGTTACACATAGGCCGCATGTGTCTTGCTTTCTGAGCTGAGTGTGTTGCTGCTGTTCATAAAGATTCTACGACTATTGAAAATATTCAGTTAGTGGAAAAAATTATCATGAGTAACAAAATTAAATAAAATGGGAACCAGTCCAAGGAACTGACTCTCTGTGTAAAGTCAACAGATCTATTTATAGAGTCAGAATGCACAGCTATTTTTATCAGCTCGCTGGACTGTGGATGAGTGTGTTTTACTGCAGGCTTGCAAAAGCCTATATTTAATACTATATAATTGTCTGAAGATAAAATCAGAAGCAACATATTTTCTTGCATATTTTGAATTTAAAAATACTGTTACTTGAGAAAGGCAATTATATTTCTTTTGTAATAATATTATGGTCTACAAACCTGGTGCATTTTATCAAATAGGATCTCAGAAAATTTCAAAGGTTAGGAACTAAACAAAACCCATGAATGTAGCCAACAGATATTGTTGTTGGACAAAGCGTATTCAAATTAATAGAAAGTATGCACTAAGAGTGCAATTTTACAAAATCTCATCTTCCCTTCCCAAACATTTGCATAAAGCTGTTGCTTGGAAATTTTCATTCAAAAAATATACATGTCTGCAGCAAGACGTGGAGATTACATTAAAATAAAAGTTGACATTTCTTGGTGAAGATTTGTTTTATGTCTTGAAAAATAAACACCTACCCAATCATGCAAAGCTATTTCTATATACTAATGTAAATGTCGCCAAACTCGCAACTACTGTACAATGAAAAACCCTTCCCCATCCTAAGCGGCACTTATTTTGTTGAAGCGCCACTCCATTTCCAAATTTCCAAATTAAATGTAGAAGAATACAAATTGTGCTCAAGTTGCAAAAATTGTTTCATTAATTTCTAGCCGCATTTCTGCCAAGGAGCTTTGAAGGTGGCTGACAATCAATTAAAGCAAGAAAAACTTATAGCAGCATGAAAATTCAAAGGCTGGTTAGAACAGAAAAGTTATGATTTCTAGCACTAGACTGGCCTCTCCAAGGAGGGATTATTGTAAATGTAATGCCAGCATGGAAGGTGGAACTCTATCTGCACTCTAGATTTGTCCTTCTAGGAGGAAGCACATGGAAAGCCTGAACGACTTATCTCAACACGTCTTATTTGACAGAAGGCATCCCCTAAGATATACTAGACATACCACAATGACCATGAGAGATTTTAACCTCAGCTCCAGTAACTTGAATTGTGTCAAGATGCTAACTGGCAGCCAATGCAGTCAAGCCAGTACAGTACATGTGCAGTATTCTCATTGCAACCTGAACCAGTTGGGAAGTATATAATCATGCCCTGCACTGACTTGTCAATAGGTTTTCATACTTAACCCCATGTAGAGTGTGTTACTGTTATGTAGGGAACCCATGAATACATGTAGCATGGAGAGCAGTCAGCAAACAAGATACAGCTGGTAAAAACAGCTTCTGGAAAACATGTCAGAGGCATCATCTAGGTATCTAGAACTGCACTGGGATCACCTCCGGGCTATGAATGTGATCCTTCTAGGGGAGAGTGCCTCTAGAATAGGCAGTGCCACCTTTCCAATGATGCAGGTGCCCAAACACAGAATACATTCATACAAATTAATGCAAGCCATCAATAACTCCCTTGGTTTGTTAACCCTCATGTAGCTCGTAACAGCCTTCAGCTACTAGCTTAGAACCAATTCTCCTAAAAGGATCGGAAACATGGACCCTGCTCAAATCAGACATGAACAAGCTCAAGGTCTTCCAAATGCTTGAGACAGATTCTGGGAGCGCACAGTGCTGGGTAGGTGGAGGCTGGAGCCTCTCCTATGTGTTCCTCGGATCCGAGGAGACCGCACGGACCGAATCAGGGCCATGTGGCCTTCCTGACGGGCTTGGGACGTGGCTGTATGCCCACCTCCCAAGACCACCCACATCACACCCAAGTCCCGCCCCTGCCTCCCTCCCTCCCTTCAATCCCTGTGCTGCCTTGGCATGGAGCCTCCCTCGCACCGACCAGCTTCAGTTGGTGCGAGAGAGGCTCAGTGTGGGTGCAGCAGGGCTGGCACTGCCTGCAGTGCCAGTCCTGTTGCCTTAGCACCAATGCGGGAGTGCCAATTGGCACTCCCGCGTCAGCTTTAAGGGCGCAGCGTCAGCGCAACCCTGTTGCGCTGAGGTTTAGGAATGTGCTGCCCCTGTCTCTCTTTGTGATTGCCATTATAATGACACTATTCAGATAAGGTGCGACCATCAACCATCAGTCAAAGAACAAATCCAAAAATGAAGACTGCAATGGTTGGGCCACGTCTGCAAAATGATAACCACTTGGCTGCCACACAAGCTCCTCTAGTGAGAGTGACCTCTCTACTGGAGGTTTCAATGGGCAGTACCAAAGGAAACATGGCTTAAACACACTGAGGAAGATGATTGACCATAGACAAGGCTAAAAAAAAAGCCAACAATTGCAAGATGGAAGCATGTCATGAACGATCCATGGATCCCAGTAGCACCTACAGCAGCATATTGGCTGGCACTACTCCCCAAATGCCAAGTAAGAATGCTTAGTCTTTCTAAAAAGAAAGATGAAGAGCCTAAAATCACTTCGATGGAACCCCTTCTTAGAACTATTTCTAGAGGAGAACCAAACCAAACCAATATCTGGAGCCTCACCAGCATATTGATATTACCACATTCCAAATTTCTGGAGCATTCCTTCATCAGCTTATGAATGCTAAACAACAATGAACATGATAAATTCCAAGAGGAACATGATACATTCCAAGAGGTACAGCAGAAGTCATCCAATACTATTTTGAGTCTCATCAGTTGGGTATGAGAGGAACCCCACAAAGTAGTGCCCAACAGTCATTTTCAGGCTCCTAAAGCATACTTTGACAAATGCTGGATTATTCTATTGATGTGTTCAGTATAAAATGATTCATCAGAACCATTAAAAGTGCACACTTGTTGTGCCTTTCAGCTTGAGAGAATACAAAGTGTAACACAATAGGTAAGTATCCTAACCCTTTCCCAATGTATGCAGATATAAGCATTTCTTTATATCCTAAAATTCCAGTTTTTAGAGGAAACATAGGTAACTGCCCTAGTCCATGATGCCATGAACTAAAAAAAATGTTGTTAGAGATGAAATTGTAGGAATAGCATTGGAAATTTGGAATTGTAGGAAAAGCATTGGAAGTCTCATATTTATTTAATGCCTTCCAATGTTTCCTTTTAATATCACGTTATATTTTTGCATCATTCATTTCCTCAGATAGTGAATAAAAAAATGCAAAAAGCCTCAAACTTGCAAGGGTTACTGAGAGCGCAATGCTACTTTATGCCAGCCTAGTAAGGCCGACATAGCAGGGCTATAGCCTAAAGCCTATTAGGAGGCAGCAGCCGCAACGTCCAGGATAAAGGGAGGTTTTCCCCTTGCACCCGCATAAGCCCCAGTCATCCCTATGGGCCTGCTTGGATCTGCGCCGGCAAAACAGCAGGTGCAGAGGACCGTGCACGGGAGCGGCCTGAATCAGGGCCGCCATGGCCGGGAACCGGCGTTAGGATATGGCACTACGGCCGTCCTGCATCACAATCGCGTCATAAATGCTGTCTCCACCCACTGCACCTCCCAGTTATGCCCCCCCAAAAGCCTTTGGAACACCCTCGTGGAGGCCCTGCACTGACTGAGCAGTGCCGGCACTTGACTGGTGCACGGCCAGCGCTGCCGACAGTTGCGCCAGCGCCCGAGCACTGACGCTGTCACTTGCGCCGGTCGAGCGCCATAGCGCCGACGCGCTTTACAGCACGTTTGCAACAGCGTTCGGCCTGCACAAGAGCACAGTGCCGGCATTAAAGGGGGTATAGGATTGTGCTGCCCATCTCATTCACTTCCCTCCAACCTCTAATTCTCCTCTTAAATTTGTAATTAAATCAGAATCTGGGGTAAGTGCAAGGACTATTAAGAATAACTTATCAGGCAAAATTTATCTACTCACAGAGTGACCTACCAAGACTCTGTACTGAAGAACCTTATGCTGAGGCACTGATCAAACAGGGAAACAGTTGAAACATACTGCAGATTGTAATGGATATTCTGCTTAATAAAACTGCAATGGAATCTGCCTACTGCAAGTATCAACTTCTTCCTTTTAATTCTAATGCCATTCTGCCTTTGAAAACAAAATAAAATCCCACACTATTTCTGAAATGCTTGAGACATGAAAGCCAGTAAGCAAAAATATTTCCAAATGTTCCCAAGTGTTCCTCTGACGTGTCACTTCAGAGCATCACCTTGTCAACTGTACATGCTGAGGCTTGTAAAAAATAAAATAACATATGCTGTGTTAGCAAATCGTGGAAAAGCTAAATCCAGAGCTTTTCTGAGTTTTCAGCAAAACAACTGATTTTTATTATATAAAAGCCTAAACCTACACACTGTTGTGTATAGTTTTCTGCCTGCCTTGCTAAAAACTAAAAGTTGCTACTTATAAACTTGCTGAAATACATCCCATCTTCATTATTCACTAGGGTTAGGTTCCTGGAAATCCTCGTAGATAATGAGTTCGCAGATAACGAACCACTGATCCTATGGAATAAATGGGGTTAAGTGTAAGGGGTACCTTATCTGCCATCAGAAGAATCCAGCAGAGACCCTTAGGAAGCCAGCATTGTACAGCAGGAAGTGCCAAAAGATATCTAAATGCTGCAGAAGCCTTCCAGAGACTGTAGGGATCTTCAGATACCTGCGTCCAGAATACCCGCGACCAGCATGGACCCCTTAAACATGACCGGCAGATGTTTCTGCCAGACATTTTAAAGAGGTCAGTGCTTGTTGTAGGTGCCACTCTGAAGGTCCTTGCAGATAACGAGGAAAGTAGCAATTCTGCCCCTCACAGATAAGTGAGATCACAAATAGAAAGGTAGCATAGAAAGAGGACTAACAGTATTTTCTCTATTCGCCCCTCCTCAAAAAGACAATAATCCACTATGCATAGTTTTTTGGTTTATTTGAACTTTTTAACTGACACTGAAACCATATTTTTAATGGAGAATATTGGCTTGTTTGTAGTTTATTTTTCATCTGGAAACATTCTAAGCATCAATACTCAGGCAACCCAATACTGCCCAGCTCCCAGAAGAGCAGTGGTTCTAAACTGGCTACTGCTGCATCCTTAGAGGAAGGAAACATTTGTCCCTCTAGAGAAAGCCCTGACCCCTGCAATGGGACTACTCAAGTCTCTGCCAGCTATTTGGCCAGCAGAGACTGGAGCACCCCCGTGTCAGGATTGGATGCCCAACATGGTGGTTCAGGATGCAGCAGAGAGGACCGCCACCAGCCCCACCCTCCTCATTGGGCTGTTCCTCCCCTGCCCTGCCCAGTTCTTCTGCCCTCCCCATGCCCAAAAGCCTCTCTGCTGGGCCGCCATCACATTTACCACAGTGCTGAGGCTCTTTACGGCATGTTCGCAATACCGGAGCCAGCAGTAAGTGCTTAATGCCGGCTTCAGGACGGGGTCCTTAGTCACTAATTGGGGGTCCTTAACTGGTAAATTAACCAGGTATGACAAATTTCCTTTAAGAAATGATGTTCTGCCACTTTTGGCACAACCTAGAACACAATCCTAACCAACTTTCCAGCACCGGGGTAAGGGCAATGCAGCTCTGAGGAAAGGGAACAAACATTCCCTTACCTTGAGGAGGCCTTCATGACTACTACTCCATAGCAGAATGTAGAACATGCCCCATTGGCAGTGGTGTCATCTACTCTCCCGTAGACGGAACGCTGGGCGGGACTTACGTGTGATCGGCAGCCCGTCCACTCACTTCCACTTTCTTCCTGCTCGCCGTGCAGCTATCCCTGGCTTCGGAGGGGGCGCCTGCTCACCGGGGGGGATGGGTGGGGGGGGGGCGCCAGGTGCCTGGGCAAGCCAGGGAAAGCTGCACGGCGAGCAGGAAGAAAGCGGAAGTGAGTGGACGGGCTGCCAATCACGCGTAAGTCCCGCCCAGCGTTCCGTCTACGGGAGAGTAGATGACACCACTGCCCATTGGTATTGCTATGTCAGTACTGGAAAGTTGGTTAGGACTGCACCCTTAATGACACTAGCTTTCTGCCTAGATAGAGCACCAATGCTATCATTCAATTCTCTTTGGAAGCAAATTTACATCATACACTATCATACACTTGCCATCTATTAGGTGAGGGGCTGTAGCTCAATGATATAGCACGTGCTTTACAAGTTCAATTTCTGGCATCTCCAGTTAGAACTAGAAAAAATCCAGGTATGACACCCTAGAAAGTCTCTGAGAATCACCATAAACAATACTGAGCTATATAGACCAATGATCTGATACTTTTCAAATGACAAAAATCACAACAGCTGGTTACAGTCAATTAGGGAAAGACAAACTCCTTGCTGGTTAGAGTTGTTAGTGCACCATTCCAAAAGTGACAGGGCACCAATGAACCCTAGTCTACAGGCGTTCATTGGGCACATGGATGCTTTCTCCACAGGCACATAGTGCATTCTTTCTATCCATTTTTTAAAAAGACCTTTTGCTCTGGCTGTTTTGCAGTTTCAAGTATATCAGAATGCATCCGTTTTCTGGACCTCTGGAAGTCAGTTTTCACCTTGTTGCGGTCAATGATCTCCAGCCACTAGTCATAGGGGGAAATTTACCCTAATGATGCTGGCTACATCCCTCTGTAATGAGATCAAGCACAGTAAAAAAATTATTGTGAAATAAATGTCCATTTATGACGGGCAAATAGGAAGACTGAAGTATACTGATTTCCATTTGCAACAAGACAATGTTATCTTGTCTTGTTTTTGCTAATGGAAAACTTGGTAGAATGAAAGATTGTTCAAAGAATGAATCACTTGTCCCATATATAGTCAACTCTTCCAGAAAAAAAATTTCTTGAATAATGTAAAATGGCAACCATGGCACTGAGCAGCTGACTTGTTGGTCAGCGTAACAAAAGACATTACACAGCCATGTCCTTAATACATTTTAGAGGGGAAATATGCTAGTATTCTGCCAGTCATCTTTAGACATTTCACCATGTATGGAAACTATCGTTTCACATTCATTTACCCAGCCAAAACACAGGATTGTCATGTTATTTAAAGCCTTGAAATCAGTAGAATGGCTTGTTCTAATTTTAAAAATGGGGGAAAACTTAGAACCTTAATTCTAAATTTCTAGTGAAATGGAAAACGAATACTTTAAATGGGGATTGAACTAATTTCTAGTGCATATGCGAGAGAGACCGAAGTTACTTTTTCCAGTCACAGTTCTAAACTTGATTTCTGCTCTGACTCCATTTATTATTGTAAAAATATAAGATGGCCTCTGCTAAAACAGGCCAAGGATCTACTTTGTCCACCATCCTTAGTCCACCACCATAGGGACATGTGAAACGTATAGGGAATGAACCCTCTCATGCTGTTGCTTTTCAGCAACTCATACGGGGAGCAAAATCCTACATCGTGCTGGATCGGTGAGGCCGGCGGACCTGAACCAAATCCAGCACACCTTAGGTGCGCTGGGGAGCCTCTCTGGGGCAAAGGCACATTCATCCCTTTACCCCAGGAGAGGCTCCAGCTGCCCCATGGGGTTCCTCAGACCTGTGCCTGCTGTTTCGCAGGAAGCCGCGCAGCCTGAATCGGGGCCGCATGGCCTCATGACAGGGTCTTGGATGCGGCCAACCCCAACCCCCTCCCCAGGTCAGCAGGCCCAGACCTCACAGGTATCTGCTACTTAGCTGTCAAATAACTTGCAAAAGGACAAGGTTGTTTGGAACGCTACTTGTGCATTTCTCTTTCAGATACTGGACCATCTTTGAAACTGTGCAATAAAAACATTGACCTGATCACACTTGTCACTTCACGGGAAGGGATCCTTCTTCCCACGCTAATTGTTTCTTACATTAACTGCCCTCAGGGTGGACTCAGCAAGAAAGGAGAGGTCTCTCTGTTGTATAGTAGAGCTCAGAGTCTGCATCATCCTTACTCTCTGACTCCTTCGGGAAGCTCCTTTTTGGTTAGATCTGATGAGCCACCTGTTCTCTACTGCCCATATGTATAAGGCAGAGAGCGGTGAGGGGAGAAGAAGGGCAGTATAATGACAGTCATGTTGGGATTACTGTGCAGCAGGTACCAGCACTAATGCAAAGAGCACAGGGTTCAATGACTGAGCTGCTACAATAGGAACACTATGTCACATGTAAGCTCTGTGATTGGCCCATGCAGTACTCCCTGTGATTGGGCCATGTGCTATAGTCTCCCAGCCAGCTGTGCCTGTTTGTGGCACTGCAGGATGCTAAATGTTCCATACCATGCTTATTGCCTATCTCCTTCTGCAGCTAAATGGTTTGACAGAAGTTTTATAGACCTGAAGTTCTAGGTGTGAGTTCTAGACCTGCTGCCCCTTAGAACATATATGGCAAGATACCTCAGAACTCTTGATGCAGGTATTCTGCCCCCAGAATACACACAGTAGATTCACTCTTTTGTCCCTGCCATGGGTGCTTCTGGCCAGCCATGCAAGGTTTAAGCAAGCTGTTGACTATGGCAAATGCTTTGTCTGAGTCAGGGACGAACGGAGCCCCGAGTGCGCCCATGGCAGGGCAACGAAACCGCGCCCCCAGCACGTCGCCCCACCCCCGTGCATCACCCAGCCACGCCTCCCTTCTCCCGGAATAGCTCCATTTTGGAGCGGAATGGACGCGAGGGCGGGCGGGTGGGCCAGACAGCGCATGGGTTACTCTGCGGACTCCACACAATGGTGCCCCACCGCTGCCGGTGCCCATGGCTTGCGCCACCCCAGGCTACACCCTTCCTCCACCTCTGGTCTGAGTTCAAAAGTAGCCTACACCCATCAGCCTACACCTCTGTGCAGTAGGCTAGCAGCACTCTAGCTTTGCCTCTGCATGTGTGTGGTTGTTGTTGAGTTTCCCCTTCTCCCAGCCTCTGGCAAAAGGGTTTCTTCCAGCTGGGGTTCCTCCCACTACAGGGGCTCAAACCCTTGCCATAGAGAGACTTGTGGTTGTCTAGCATGGCTGCCGTCCTTTAAGAAAGCCATCTTCCCCTGTAGATCTGCTATAGCCATGAAAGTATTTCATGAAAGTGTGTTTTGTGTGAATAGCATAACAGGACTTGAACTCTGGGCAAGCAATTCCCAACAGTGGCATGCAGCAAGTAACATTGTCTACTGATGCAGTACTTGCTAGTAGGGAGAGAGAGAGAGACTGCCTTCTCGCCATGATCAAACATTCTTCTAATTGTCCCAAGTGGCAGGTAGAAGGTATTAGGGAGGCATTAGAGCCATGGCTATCCCCTCAATGAAAGGAAGGTGCCAGCCACAATGAAACAAATGTTCTGTGAGCTCATCTTGAGAGGGTCTATGGTGTATTATTTATATCATAGATATGGCAGGCCTATGCTAATGTTAATTTAATGTCGCATTCTTGTGGTTCACTATGTGTAAGCCAAAAATTACATTTACATTCTTCTGTGAATTTTCATGAGCTATAGTTATTATGCTTATCACAGACTTAACCACTTGGATGAAATTCCCACAAGAAAACTGGAAGAGTTGCATGTTGTCATAGCCAAATGAACCCCTTTTTGTGCATCAACTAAAAAGTAAACTAATGTACAGGCGTGCCCCAGTATCCACTGATTCGGGATCTACTTTTTCAGTTATCCACAGATACCATGGACACTGGGATGCCTATTGAAAAGACAGGAGAACATTAAACAAATCTTTTTTTACCCTGTTGCAGCAAAACCACTGATGTTGCCCTATCTTTAAAACAGTGTCCTCAGTATCGATGGTTTCAGGCATCCATGGAGAGGTCTGGAACGGAACCCCATCAGATACCGGAACACGCCTGTAATTCAAATTTAATGCCATGCCTTTCATAGCTCCAATTTAGTAAAGAAAACTGCAGTACAGTACAGCCCATATCCATGGATCCTGTATCTACGGTTTCAGGTATCTGTGGATGCAGGAGGAGCATCCCCCCAGCATACTCCTTTACCAGTTTTAAATTAGGACTTCCTGTTAAACTCCATGTTTTTTCAAGTGTTCTGGCTACCAGGAGGTAGCTTGCAAAGTGCTGTAAGCCTGCAGGCTTGTAGTATTCAATTTAACAGTACAATCCACGTGCTACCTTGGGCCAATGCAAGAAGCTTGAGTCGGGCCAACGCCATTGTGCGCGCACCGTAAAGCACATGCACGCCAGTGCTGCTGCTGCAGAATCAATGCAAGCAGCTTGTATCAACGCAGCAGTGCCGACACAAGCTGCCGGCGTGCCGCTCCTACACCAGCAGAGTTCGGCTGGTGCAAGGGCACTTCTGGGGGGGGGGGAGGGAGGGCGGATGGGCATTTCTAGGCAGGGGTGGACAGGCCGGAAGACGTGCAGGCTCAGGGAGGGGGTGGAACTCGGATGTGGCCATTAGGCTGCATCCAAGCCTCTAGCCATTAGAACAGATAAAAGGAAATACTTTTACCCAGCGGATAATTAATCTGTGAACTCCTTGCCACAGAGGTGGTGATGGCATTTGCCTAGGTGACAGATTTCTGGAGGGAAAGTCCATCGTGGACTATAGGCCATGATGAGTGATGCCACCTCCTTAGGTTAGAAGTAGGCTACTTCAGAATGCCAGGTGCAAGAGAGTGGCAAAAGGACGCAGGCATCTTGTTGTCTCATGTGCTCCCTGTGGCACCTGGTAGGCCACTGTGATACAGGAAGCTAAACTAGATGGGCCTATGACCTGATCCAGTAGGGTTCTTCTTATGTTCTTATGGCCCTGGGTCGTGTGGCCCCGATTCGGGCCACACGACTTGCTCAGATCTGCACCCGCTACATAGCGGAAACAGAGCCAAACAAGCCCAGGAGGGTGGCTGGCGCCTACTGGGAGCAAGGGTGCAAACATGCCCTTGCCCGTGGAGGCTCCAGTGCAGTGCCTGCAGATCTGCGTTGTTCTGGTGCAGGATAGGATTGCACCCCAAGGAAGAAGAATTTTGCCCAGTAAACCTTTAGACCAGGTGAGTTGGCACACAGTGGAGTGCATGCAGGGTTCTCAATATTCACAGTTTTTGGTATCCATGGGTGTGTGTGGAAGGAAAGCATCCCCCAAAGATACCGGGGCACGTCTGTAGAAATCAAAGACATACCAATTCCTCGCTGAAATTAAAACCAGACATGCTACTTCATTACCATCAGGAAACCAAAGGCACAGATTTTAAACTAGAACCACATAGTTCTGAAAAATCCATATGCAGCCCTAATGGGGTGTTTGTGCATAAGTGCTCTCTCTCTCTCTCTCTCTCTCTCTCTCTCTCTCTCTCTCTATATATATATATATATATGTTTATTGCAGGACAGACCACCTTCAAGAGTGCTTAAGTGCAGTGTTCTAAAGGTGCAGTGTTCTTTTTCACAATACTGCAACCACTTCCCAGTTTTTGCATTTGTATTATATGTATTTCCCATCCTACCTATATATATCCAGGTACAGAGTATATACAAGTTTAAAACTCCCTCTGAAGTAATCTTTAATTTGTCTCTATTTTTAAAGTTGTTCCTCATTACCTTGCAATGTTCCAGAGTTCATCCTTGCATTTTTTAATGTTAATTTCTCTGCAATAGTATTTAACAGCCCCAAGAGATCACTCTATTGTCCACTAACCGAAAAGTAAAATGACTTCAGATACCAGAAGTTTGGTTTGCAAATGTACCCCATTTTAAAAATGTTCATGTTCTATTGAGTGTACCTCCCAACATTCATTATACCCCAAGTAACAGTCATCCAATGACTACTCCCCAAGTAACAGTCATCCAATGTACGAACTTCTTCATCAGCTGGGAGGAGGTCAAAAACTAATATTGTACTGAGTTCCCACCCAAAGGAGAGCTCTAACACCAGAATTCCTTTAAAAAAAAATGTAAAGGGGATCATCCCAGCTGCTGGTTCTGAAGAAGGGAAAGGGAAGAAAATAGAGCATAAGGTGGTGCAATGCATTAGGAAATCACATCACATCATTTAAGTGCAGTATATTGTACTGCTGCTGTATGCCATTCACTGCTGCTGGTTGCAGCTTATGAGTTAGGTACCACTCCCTTCCACACACAATGCCCATTGCCACAAAAGTTCAAAAGAAAAAGTGTTTGCCTTGCTTGCTGAGGAGATACCACAAGAAAGAAGGAATCTGGTGTGTCTTCTCTCCTACTCTTCAAATTTCTATTTCAGGTCTTCTCATGTCAATTCTTCCTCTTTTCCATAATTCCCTCCACCAGGCCTCAGCTTGATTATCAGGGGCCTTGGAAGGCAAATGCTCTATCTCCCCCAGATTATACCCAATCACCAACCACGTTACTATATAGAATATTTAACCCATACCTATTAATATCCTCTAATCCAAACCAACCTGTAACATGCACAAACAATATGTTAAAAGGGTGCATTTGTCCAGTTGTTTCAGTGTATGCATGCAGATGATCTAGAACGCTCTATATTTTTTATTATAAACAGTGCAATGATGATCATTCTTGGGGCTTAATTAACACAGACACAGCGATGTATGCATGTAGTATACTGCAGCTGAGGACAACTTTTTCTCCATATGCGTCCTTGTGAAATGCACTTTTTAACAATTATTTTCATTTTGAATTAAAAAAAGAAAAAAAGTCCTTCCTGCATGTCCTCCAACTAGCACAGAACTTAGGCTGGCAAGAGTGCACAGTTGTTGCGTTTTTTTAAAGGAGTCTCTCCTGCTTGACACCCTGGCTCCCATCGATGACATTTACAAACAAATCCACACAAGGCGAGGGCCTGTACAATGAGGCTTTCCCAGCCCAGCACCCTCCGAGCGTCTTCAAATGTGCAACTTTACCCCAGGAGATCCACCGGCCGGGGGCGGGGCTTTTGGCCCTCATTTCAAGGCGCAGGAGCTGGGAGGTCGAGGCCTCCCCTCCTTGCTGGAAGCTGCCCTGGGAAGTGTTGACAGCTCCAACCTCCCGGCTGGGATTCTCAACTCTAGAAGCCGCAGGGCCCATCGGAGATTTCCCACCAATCGAGCGATGGAGGCGGCCGAGCTCCTCTCTTCCCACGAGCCCGCGGCCGGCTGCAAGTGCCGGGGAGAATCGGAGCTGCCCTGCTCGCTCCCTCTCCCCCGGGAAGGCTCCTTCCAGCCTCGGCCTCGCCAGCTTCCCTCGCCCCTGCGCCTGGAGGAGCGTGAGAACTAGGCGAGGCTGCGCCGCAGCCGGGGGCCTGAGAACGTGTCCCACGGGCGGAAGGAGCCTCCCTCGAGTCCCGCGGGCCGGGGGGAAGAAGAGGGCGGGCAGCAGCGTCGAGGCCACTGCCGCCAACTCTCGGGGAGGGTGAACCGAGAGCTGATCCAGGGCAGGGCGCGCCGCGTTCCTGCAGGTGAAGAGGGGTCCGGGTACGGCGCGACTACTCACTTGATGTCTTCCCAGACCTCCAGGCCGTAATTCCGAATCACCAGCAGTTCCAAGGCGTGATTGACGAAGCCGTACTGCCAAAAAGGAAGGGGGGAACAGGAGAAAAGCCCGGTTTGTTGGAGAGGCTCAAATGGAAAGCGAAATGCAAGAGGCGAACGAACCGCAGGCGCGTTACGTTGGGGAGGCGGCAAATCTGGGCATCCGTCCCGTTAGAAGGGGCGCGGTCAGGAAGGCTGGGAAGCCAGCGACACCCCCGTCACCTGCTCCAGGTGGCTCACGCCTACAGAATGGCCATGGGCGCCCTGCTTCTGCCCAGCCGTCCGCCAAGGGGAGTGGCGATGCGAAGTCGGATGGAGGAGCGAGCGGGGTGTCAGATGGGGACGAGTGCGGGTTGGGAGGTCCGGGGATAGAGCGGAGGACAAGGGGGCCATACGCCTCCTCCCTCACCTGGTCCAGGTGGACCTACAAGAGGGAACTCGCACAGGGGCCCTCGCTGTGAGCAGCGCATCTCCCAGGTCTTGGGCATCACTTCGTTCTTCAGGGTCATTCCCTTGCCCATTCCAAGTCCCCCTCCGTCTTCCCCTCCGCGCATCTTCCCCTCCGTCGGCATCATCCCATCCTTCCGAAAGCCGCAGGAAGCTCCCTCCGCCCCCCAGCCTGAACCGCAGCGACTCTGGCTCCAGCAGACGACCCGCGATCTCGCCAGCATTTGCCTTCGCACTCACTCACCATCGCGCCGGCGGCAGCCCCCCTCCCCGACTGCGCGCGGACAGCGGCGCTTCAGCAGCTCCGAGATTCCGCCAGGGATGGCTGAAGAGGCAGCAGAAGCAGCTTCTCGGCCCGCCACCCCTGCTGCGCCCTTTGATTGTCACCGGACGGCGGCCAATCGGAAGCGCCGTTAGGAGACTGGCTTCCAATCGGAGGCAGAGGAGGGAATTTGGGTGCTCCTGAGCTCCTGGCGCGCGGCGCGGGGGGGGGGCGGGAGAATGGATTGGGAAGGGAGGGCGATACTGGCCAGTCTGTGCAATGCTCGGAAAGGCAGCATCAGTTGCAGAGACGTGACTGACTTGACAATGGGAGGAAGAGAAAGGAGCAGCTCTGGCTGAGGCAAAACAGTAGGCTGGTACATAGGTCATGATGCGAGATGTGCAGCTACGGCAGGCCCGCCTTCCCCGTTCCGTATTCCGAGCTGCCCTCCGTCGCTTAGTTACCTGCTTGCCTCATTTTGATTAATACCCAGACTCACCGTCCTAACCATTGGCTTTCCTATGTCTTGCATGGCAAATATTTAACAAGGTTGATGGCTCTCAAAATGTTCCCAGCATTTCTACCGATTTCGTCATCATTTTGGGTCATTATTCTGGTATCAGTTGACATTCCGTTTCAGAAGGCAAAAGCAACCCTCATTTATGTACGAATTTCTGCATTTCTGTATGAGTTCATTCATCTATTGGGTAACAACTTCATGAAGGATATTTTGTTCCTATTAGGTTTGTAATCCATAATCTAACTAACTGATTAAAAAAAAACCTGATGTACAGATCATACTACGGAAAAAACTGCAAATAGAAGGGACTATCGCAGTCACCGCCTATGTCCCCTTGAGGATGCCATTCCACTTTTAGGGTGCTCCTCCTGTCAGATGCACAGAAGGTGGGAGACAGTGGAGGAGAGTTGTGGACTAAAATACGTCCCCCAAAACTCTCTTCCATTTCCTTAGTCCTTTTCAGGTAGTCAGGAGTGGCAGCAGCTTTGGGGGACCCTCAGCAAAACCTCTGTTGGACCTCGGGAGTGTGCTGCCCCCTTTTAATGTATGCCCCCCCTCTCTCTCTCTCTCACACACACACACACACATACACACACACACACACACACACACACACACACACACACACACACACA
>JAJKFI010000003.1:26817279-26874071 GCA_029204185.1 Lerista edwardsae
ACACACACACACACACACACACACACACACACACACACACACACACAGAGCCCGGACTGTCTGGAGGCAGGGCCAGAGGAATCAGTTCTTATCCCTGAGGTGGCATGGAGCTGAAGCAGCAGAAGTGTCATTGGGGATTGGGCAAGCTCGGAAGGGAATTGGCTGGACGCAGACTACCAGTTTGCAACCTGCAAAGTCCCATCTGTGGTATGTCCTGTGAAGGCTGCAGGAACCAAGTGGGGCAAGCACTGTCATGCCTTACATCCTGCCACACACACACATACCTGATCATCCATGGCCTGTGGCGATCAGTTTGCCTTAATGGGAAGTTGTTCAGTCTTTTCCAGTTGTGTCACCCAAGATTTGAACGGATTCCCCAGAGTCAATACAGTTGACTCCATCAGTGCCTCCATCACTTCACAATAAAGTGAAGACCATTGTATTCCAACTGCCTTTTGAAAGAAAGAAACAAAGAAAGAAACAAAGGTGTTTTAACCAAGATTAAAATCACTTTTGCTGCTGCTGCTGCTATTTTATTATGGCTTGTGCCACTGTTTTATAGTGTCACCAGATTTAAGCCCCAATAACTTATTCTCAAGCAAATATGAAAAAGATAGCAACCTTGGTTCGTTGAATAGCGTGATAGTTGTAGGATGTATTTTATCACTTTGCATAGTTTCCTTGTGGTGATACTTTAGTAGGCTGCCTTGCATTCCTTGCAGATTGGCAGAATATAAATCAATTATTTTATTATTAATAAAAATAACAGAAGATACATTCTCCCTTTACACATACACAAGGGAATGGTTTAATGGTAAACTGTGGAGACATATCTTCTCCGAAACAATCAACCTAGTATTATATAAATTTGTACAGATTAAATGAATTAAACTCCTAACACCAGGTTAGGATTGCATTCTCAGATGTGTGACAATGTTGCAGTTGTGAGATTGGCACTGCAGAGGACTAGCTACACCAGCATATGTACTTCCTATATGAAGTGAAAGTCATGGAATTTCCAAGGCTAGTTGATCATTAAAGTGCTTATTAAAAAGTAGGGGCAACATCTATGTCAAACTCAAAAACTGGGCATCTCTGTATAGACCAGGGAGGTAGGGGAGAGAGCAACAGAGATGCCAAGTAGTTTAAGAGAGACTTTAAGCCCCCTTTTATGAGAAGTAAAAAACTGTCTTTGGAGGTAATAAAAACAGGATGCTCATTCACCAAGAAAGACTTTTTAAGGACAAGGAATTAATTACTGTTTTCTTGCAATACATACCCACAAACCCCCAGAGGGTTTTGCTGATTAGAGGGAAATGACGGTTAAATAAACTCCTCTCTTGGCGGAGAGATACCAACTGGGAAATGATCCAAACAACCTAGTGCTTTCTGTTGTTTGACTATAGCGGATAAAGGTGAAATGAGTGGTCAAGCACAGTAGCATATGAATTCAAAGACGTATGTGTGTGCTCTGAATATTAGACTTGCATGTGGATTACAGTGATTAAGATCAATGACTCATCCAGAGCTGGGTAGGCCGAAGAGAATGAGAAAGGATGGACTAGGAATTATGAGATGCAGTCAAAGGAATTACTGTGCACTGCATTGAAAATCTCTGCAGACCTATAACAGAACCTTCATTATCTCAACCTAATTATCCCAGACTTCTGATTATCTGAATTCCCTTTGTAGATCCACACAATTTAACCATGTTCTTTTTTCATTTTCATTTTTGGAACAATGAGGATGGTTTAGAAAAGCTGCATCCTACAAACCCAGCCAAGTACCCCTCCACATTTCAGCTCAACTTATAATTAGCTCACCTGCACATGCTAGCCAGCCTCAGCCTTCCTGCCATTGCTTTCCTTCCTCTCCTTCCTTACCTTGCAAATCGGGGAGTGGGGAAATTGGCAGCAATTTTGCAGAGGGATCATTTCACTCTGTTCCCCATAAGTTCTCAATTTCCTGGTGACTCAATGCAAAATGCTTAGAATCCTCCATTGTGCTGCTGGACTCTATAGTTTTTAAATTCCTCCTGGCTCAATGCATTCGACTGGGAAGAATTATGACCATTGATCCCAAGATTCCAAAAGGCAAGGAGGGCTTCTGAACTGGAATCAGAGCTGGCACATCCATGAAGCCAATCAAAGTGGTCGCCTCAGACAACAGATTGGGGTGGGGGTGGGATGCCCACCTCTGTCTTCCCCACTTGCCTCCACTGGGAGGAGCAAAGGCTGGGTGCCTCCTTCACTGGAAGGAGTAAATGGCAGGGACAGCATTTGGGAAACTGGCTCAGGTGCCAGGAGGATTTGGGCTGGCCCTGACTGGAATGCTAGGAACGTAAAGGCTAAATATAGTGAAATGAAATAGGGGGATCTTTCATGACAAATCTTTCTGAGCATTCAGCGAACTCACAAAGAAAAAATCCAAGCCTTTCCCAGGAATTATCTGAAAAAGACCAGGCTCATTCCAGATCAAGAGGTGGAGATCTGCCCAACTTCATTTTAGTTAACTCAGTCTAAAGCTCTTCACTTTCTCTGTTTTTCCCAAATCCAAAAATGGCTTCATATTCTTATCTTCTCTGCATCTCTGTCCCACTAGCTGTCCTGTCACATTCCAAATGCAGGAGGGAGATTCCCAGCTATCATTTATTTTGTTCCAGTCTGTGATCACTCAGTTTCCGGCTGATAGGCACATTCACAGAAACCAAGATGGTCACACTCACTGTGACCAAATCCTATTTAGGGCCAAATCCTATTGAATTTTTTAGGGCCAAATTTTAGGATTTTAGGGTCAAATCCTATCCAGTTTCCTATCCAATTTTCCAGCCTTGTTGTAGCTGTTCCAATAGGATGTGTGCTGCATTCTGTGATGGAGGGGGAGTCAGGGAGGTCTCCTCAAGGTAAGGAAATGTTTGTTCGCTTACCTCGGAGCTACACTGAAGCTGCACCAGTTAGAAAGATCAATGTATTACTCTCGTCTCAAAATCAATCTTCACTGTTGTCAATATCACTTTATCTCAAAGCTGTCTTAGCTAGACGTGTTTGAATAAATTTTGTCTTTGGTAATTGTATTAGATTTTATGTATCAGTTTTGTAAAGTTTTTTTTATTTTTATTTTTATTTTTTTATTTGTATTTGTTATATGTTTGTTCCGTCGATATGCCAATAAAGGTGATGATGATGATGATGATGATGATGATGATGATGAAGCTGCATCAGCACTAGAAACTTGGACAGGATTGGACCCTTAGTGTCACCAAAATATGATGTGTATTATTTGTAGAAATACTTTGTGGCAGTATTATTTTTTAAAAAGGAAAGAAAATCCTGCGTGCACACATTAAAATTTTCATACATCATTCATCTTAGCCCAAAATTCATTAATTCATGATAGCAAATCCATTCTGGATATCATTGAAATAGCCTTTGATTCAAATGTATGTTATTACACTTGCTAAGGACTCAATCCAGAGCCCTCTGGCGTGAGCGGTACGAGCATATTGCTTGCACTGGTGTCGTAAATGTGCTGTAAGGCACATGCGGCACGGGTGGTAAGCTCTTCCTTCCTCCCCCTCCCCACCTGGAGGCAGTGATGCGACGCTGCCGAGAGGTAAGGTTACCCTTCGCCAGTGATGCAGGGATTCTGAATGGGGCGGGAGAGAGTTCCTGAGCAGGGGGAGAGCAAAGCAGGGGTGGGACTAGCAGCGACCTTTGCCATTGGATCCTGACCTCTATTGGACCACACAGCCCGACATGGAGGCGTGGAGACTCATCACCTGCCCTGTGCCCTTACCGTGGGGGAAGGGAATGAATGTCCCCTTCTCCCACAGAGCCTCCTGCAGCTGCCTGGCTGCTGTGGGATACAACAGTAGCCGCTTGGCTACTGCTGCTCACATGGGCGGCCAGGCAGTTCTGGATTGGGCTGTAACTAAATGAACCTGAATTGTATTTTCAGAGTACTGTGATCTTTACTGTGGGACAATTTCCAACAGATAAAAGATAAAACGTCTTATACAAAGACAACACTCGGCATATCCAACATACCAAATGAGAAGCAAAAACAGTTATCACTCAAATGCTTGAGAAAGCACAATTGCCAATAAATCAGTGTCCATGCAAAGACATCTAGGCTTGGTAATCTGCACCGGATGCAGGATGGATCTTTTCCAAATGAACTTCTATACGGAGAACATGCAGATGTTCAGAAGCTGTGGAATCAAACAAAGCTCATGTTGAAGGATGTTTGCAAAGTAAGAGGAGCCTGAGACTGAAAACCTGGACAGTTCAGTTGGCGACAGGCTGTATAAAAGGTCAAAAAGAAACAGAGAGTTGAAGAAGCAAAAATGAAAAGGAGGATAGCAAAAAAGAATTCAGTTGGTGACAGGCTGTATAAAAGGTAAAAAAGAAACAGAGTTGAAGAAGCAAAAATGAAAAGGAAGAAAGCAAAAAAGTCATGAAGGGCCTTTTTCCACACTCTGATGCTATGCACATTTGCTCAAGAGTAAACTCCACAGTGTTTGCTGAGGTGTGCTCTGCATTGCAATCCAAATTGACAATATTTTAGTCATGGCACAATTCTCCTGCAACTCAAAATGTCCAAGCATTTTTAAAGATTTATAAACCATATTTCCTCAGTGGAGCATCCAAAGTGTTGTGCAGATTAAAACATAAAAAACAGTTTAAAACCAACACAAATAAAAACACCACACAATCCCAAAACACTGTAAGCTATGGTTCACAACCACAAAACTATGGCAGCAGAAAACTAAAGAAGGTACAGAGAGTCCTCTTTATATGCAACCTGGTTATCTGCGACCTTGCTTATCTATGAGAGGCAAAATTGCTACTTTCTTCATTATCTGCACCTCATTATCCACTATGCAGAGACCTTCCAAAGGCTGCAGGGACCTTCAAAATGGCACCTGCAACCAGAACTAGTCCCTTTAAAATGGTCAGCAGAAGCATCCGCCAGCCATGTTTAAGAGGTCCACACTGGTTGCAGGTGCCATTCTGAAGATCTCTGCAACATCTGCAGCATTCAAAGACCTTTTGGCACTTCCTGCTGCACCCTGCTGGCTTCCTGATGGTCACTGCTGGAGTCTTCTGATGGCAGATAAGGTACCCCTTGCACCTAACCCCATTGATCCCATAGGATCAATTATTCGTTACCTGTGAATTTGCTATCTGCTAGAATTTCCAGGAACTAAAACCTAGCAGGTAATGAGGATTATCATTGTAAAGTGTGTAAAGCTTTAACATGTGAGAGCTGTGTGAATATATGGTGAAAGAGAGGGACTGTCCCTCTTTGTTAAACACCAAGCTTTGCATGCAGAATGTCCCATTTCAGTTCTGAGATCAGAAAACAGGTATAACCTAATACATAACAATTGGTTCATTGGTTTATACTTATTTTCTCTGTTCCATGTATACTCTGGTTAGAGCAGCAGCAATTGTTAACTCTTTGTCTGGGTCTATATGCCATTTGTAGCTGATATTTCTGTAGCATTAGCAGCCATCACTGGAATTAGACACATTTTCCGAAAACTGTTTCCAATGGTCTGTGATCTGGTTCCAGTCACTATTTTTCAATAGATTAATTGCTGGAATCTTATGCATCCCAATGCTATTGTGAACATTTTGCTTTCTATGAGTCCATAATTCTGTGAAGTAAAGTAGTTTCCAGTGCTTTGGAAACATGTACAAGGAGGTCAGTCTTTCTATAACAATACTGCATTTAGTCTTGTAATTCTGGCATCAACTGACGTAATTACTGGTTCTTTCATATTGTAATACTTCAAAGCAGGTGCTTTCATTGGTAGCTCCTTTAACTCCTTGAGTGTTGTACTGTCTAATGAATTGGGCTATTAACTGTCATCACCATCATTATATTTGGAATACATTTTGGTCAATAAGTTACCATGTCTAGAAATCTTTGAAGCTTGTTTCTTGGACTAGGCATTTAAGCTATGTTCTGCTTGCATCAACATTTCTTCTTTGGTTAACATATGGCCTTGATATTTTCAGAGGCGGATCTAAGGGGGGGGGCAAAACTGTAAGTTTTGCAAGAAGCCTTACCTTGCAGTGAAAAACACTCCTCTCCTGCACTGTTCTAGCCAATCCTCACAGGGAACAGCAACATCTTGGCGTTGCTTACTGGCTACAGCAGCAAGGGAGAGGAGGGATTTACATGACAGGGTAAGGCTTCTTGCAAAACTTACAGATTTGCCCCCCCCCCTTAGATCCGCCTCTGGATATTTTGTATCTGATATGGTATGTGATATGGTAAGTCTGTCTTTTCCTTTAAGGCAGTATTTCTCAAATGGTGGGTTGGGACTCACTAGGTGAGTCATGAACCAATTTCAGGTGGTCCGCATTCATTTCAATGTGTATTTTATTTTTAATATTTTTGGCTTGATTCTACCATGGTATGTGACTGAATTTGGGGAAATGTTACAGATCTGTACTTTTAACAGACTACTATATATATGCTTTCAACAATGATAGTCAGTGGAGCTTACTCCAGGGTAAGTGTGGATAGGATTGAAACCTTTAGGATGTTTGGGAATTTTTTTTTTACCAGATCAGGAAGTGCTGGGGGGGGGGGTTTAGAAGCAGTGGTGGGATTCAGGGGGTTCGCCCAGGTTCTATAGAACCAGTTGTTAAATGGCCGGGCCCCGCCCACTCGCTTACCTCAGCTGGCTTCGGAGTTTTTTTTTGCTCCGGCTATGATGTCATAGAACCAGTTGTTAATTTATTTGAATCCTACCACTGGTTAGAAGGGTTCTTCTTTATTTTAAATACTTTTAAAAATGTATATAAAATTACTTATTGTAAACTTTTACTTACTTAATTTGATTTGATTTTGTTGTATAGGGGGTGTTAAAATTTTCCTGCTTGATGATGTCACTTCTGGCCATGACATCATTTCTGGTGGGTCCTGACTGACTGTCATCCTAAAAAATGGCTCCCAGTGTTAAAAGTTTAAGAACCACTGTTTTAAGGAGTTCAGGTTCATCTCTCAATACCTATCAAGAACTGACTTCTCATTCAGTGGTGTTCCTATGGGGGGGAATGCTAAGTTTTGCAGGAGCCTGCACTCCTGTGTAAAGTATTCCTTCCCCCTCAACTTCAGGGCCATTCGTGGCTCGGAGAGCTGGCTCAGCTGCTTTGGTCTTCCAGCTGTGAATAGCCCTGAAAGGGAGGGGGAGGGACCGCTTTACCCAGGGGCTCAGGGTGAATGCGAAGCTTAGCATTTCCCTCCTTTGTAATAATGCCACTACTTTCAGTAACATTTCTGGACTTTTGTCACCCCCAAGAACATCATCTCTATAACATGATACCATTAAGACTCTGAAGAGATGGCAAATATCAACTCTGGAAGTATTTACCTGCCTGAAGCTATAAACTGCCTGGAACTTTCGTTGTCCAACTGAATTTGCCAAAATCCACGACTGACTCAATAAAAGTAAATAGTTCAGCTAACTGACTGGTGACTTTTTCTGTTGAGGGTAATTGAAAACATTCTGTAGGAATTGGTTTGTTCATATTTCTTGAGCCCAAACACATTCTTATCTGATGTCTGTAAGGCTTGTTTGCAGCTACTCAGTTGAGCCTCTGTAGGTCTTTCTAGCTTGATAATTGCATCTACATTTTCTTGTTCTTTTGATTTATTTTTATGGAGTAGTGTGTTTAGGTTTTGAAACACATCTTTATAATCTGCATCAACATTACATTGATCTTCTGGGTCTTCTGATATTAGGTCTTTGTATCAACTTAGTCATAGGGCACAGTGCTAACCTGAAGTTAGTTAACTTCACAGCTAGTTAGCACAGCTAGGCCAGCATATTTTGGCCGGCACAAGGACCACTATAAAGCGTATTTGAGCCACTCTCAGAGTCAAGAAGGGTGGCGCATGTCTGTGTTCTGGCCTCTCTGAGAGTGGTCTAAACATACTTTACAGTGTCCCTTGTGTTAACCAAACTTTGCTGGCCTAACTGTGCCAGGCCGGCCTAACTCCAGGTTAGGATTGTGCTCTTAGTCATAGTCATAGCCCCATCATACTAGTTATCAATCAAAAACCATGGTGCTCTCTGGGATTCCAAAAGAGCTGTCAAGTCTTTGGTTCCTACTGTTTTTATATCTTGGCTAAATATAGAGATATGAATGGGTGACTATGAATGGGTGAATATGAATGTCCTGAATGGTACCCTTTTTATACAGCTGGCGAATCTACTTGAGTGCCTTGGTTCTGTCTTTTGTCTTGCCCACACACCCTTTCCACCGCAGGAGATGGAAGTCTTCTGATTTGTTCCTTGGGTCAAAGTGGTATTTTTAATCCAAGGCCATTAATCCCTCTGCATGTTTAGAGCAATCATTGTGCTCATGCTGTAAAGAAGATGCCGAGGGTGTGCGAAATGTGTGACGTTAATTTGGGGGCTTGTGCTTTTATGGTGTCCAGAACAAAATCAAACATGAACAATTTAAGCCTCTGAAAACGATGCTGCAGCAAACACTTTAGCAAAACGAGTTCATTTTCCTGTGCTAGCATAAGCAGAAGAGCTGCTTTGCTGTCAGCACCAAACCCTCTAAAGCCCATGGGACATATATCTTTAGAGGACTGTTTATTTTATTCCAGATTCCTGCACAGTTTATTATTTCTTGGATGTCTAATCTCATGTTCCAGCATAACTGCATATTTAACATTCAGATCCACCCTTTGTACTTGGGAGAAAACACATCTCAAACTATTGCATCTGGGTACTGTGGAAGACAGAGCCTTAGATTATCTCTGTGTATATGATCTTCAACATCCTTAATATAAACTATGTACTGCATTTCCACCATAGGAAAACGGAGTAGGCAGATTATAACAACAAGCATCCGATGCTCATTGGACAAGATGATTTTTTTTTCCCCGTGTCTTTCCTAAGCATTGCTTGTAGAGTCTTTTGTTAGCTGGATGGTTTCAGACCAGTAGTGTAGTGGTACTTGTAAGGATAATGTCCCCATACCATATCCATGCCAACAAAGCCACAGTTTAAGGTTGTAACAAAGTTACAAACTTCTGTTAGAATGTATTTATTTACTTATTTCACTGCCTTATTATACAGATTGAGTATCCCTTATCTGGACTGCTTGGGACAGGAAGGTTTCCAGATTTTTCAATAATTGCATAAATAGAATGAGAAATGCTTCTTCTTCTCTTTTCACTGTTTCCCACTGGGGTGTCTGCTGGCCTCTGACATTTTTCAACAATGGCACACACCACAGAGCAGAGAATAGAACTTTCAGCCTGTACATGGGAATGAGCACAAGACCTTCTTTCTACAGAAAGTTTTTTTTTAAAAAATCTTGGACAAAAATGTCTGGATCATACAATAATGGATCATCTACCTGTACTTCATTTCAACATTATACTTCATTTAAAAATCTAGCTCATTTCATCCCAAACTCATGGAGTGAGTTATGATAGCTTTAAAACAAATGTATAAGAAATTAAAAATTAAGAATCTCAGGTAAATATAAAAGGTGTATTAGAAAGTTAGTCTATGCATGTTTGTGTAGAAGCTACACTGCAACCAACAGTAGTCATCTTGTCACTTTTCCACTGTGAAACTGAGAGCATAACAAAAGTCAAATTATTGCATGGGTGGAGTTGCAGGTGAAAGATTGATCAAAAAGGGTTTATCATATCTATGAATTGTTGGGTTTTTTTTGCGAGAATGTTGATTGTTTTAGTCTCATTATTTTAGTCTCATCCAATTCACAGACTAAAACTTGGACTTGGAATCATATCTAAAAGCAATCAAAGGTTTTTCAATGCAGAACTGAAACACAATATTGAAATTATGGTTGTGGCTTAATTCTTATTGTCCTTGGGTGATGACGATGCTTTATAGGCGCATAATAAGATGAAGAAATGTTTCAGTGTCTTGATTTGTGCCATATTATAAATGGCAGCCTGGTTTCAATATCCGTAGTTTTACTGTTTGGAAAGGAAATGTCCAGCTTCTCTAGATCCTGGACCTTCATGTAGACTAGCCTCTGTTCCTACACAGCACTACTATCCAGAACTACTTCTAGGACACTTACTCTTTCATGCTGCTATTACTACCACTGTTTTCTATGGAAGCAAATCTGTCACTGTGCATGTGGAATGAGCTGTTAAGGAGAAAAGGAGTAATCTAATTAATACCACTGGGATGGAGAAATTTCATTTATGGAGCAGCCCCCCCCCCACCCTTCCACAGGACTATGCATTATCTCTGGCATGGAGAAAAGTTTTTTTTATTATTGTAATGAGATTAGTTTATGAAAATTAGGTTGATTGCACGCATTTAATGTTCAGAATCATTTTCTCCTAACATTTAACTTTCCACAAATTTTGAAATGTGTCAGCAATAAACAAGGCCATGCAGCTGAATGGAATACAAAGAAATAGTTGCTTTTGCAGGCAGTTAGCCAGGAGTATCAGCTGGACAATGGTAGGGCCATAAGAAAGAGAAAGAACTGCTCAGGGCACTGCTCATGCTCAGAGATGCCACAGAGATGCTGTATACCAAATCTACAAAAGGGTTTGCAGGTCTGCTCACTTGCTAATGCTGTGGGGCAGTTAATTATAAGCTTCCTCTTGCAGTCTGGCCGGAAATCACAGCAGGCTAGATTAGGGACTCAACGGAATCTAGCAGGGATATTCCATGGTTCAGAATACTTCAACAGTTCTATATTATGCACCACGCCGGCATGGAACACCTCTGCTCATGCAGTACGTTGGTAAAGCCTCTAGGGCAGGGGGGTCAAACGTAAGGCCCATGGCATGGATGTAGTCTCCAGCAGCAATTTCTCTGGCCTCCAAGCATAACTGAGCTCTCCCAGCATGATAATTAGACTTTCAAATATCTTGAAATTATGAACTAGGTTTGCACATTTTCTCTTCTGTCATTTGTGGCTAATGAGTTTTGATGTGAGAACAAAGTGCTTCTATCTGGTTGTCATCATATTTCAATGCTGAATGGCATCACTTCCCATTTAATGATGTCACTTCCATCCCTTGGCACACATCATGAATGCTACCCAGTCCACTATATGAAAAGAGTCTGCTCTAGTGCCTTCCATTCTTTTCCACAGGGGCCAAGAGGATCCCCAAAGCACTGGACTCGAAGAAGTTTCTTCTTGTAGTTTTTTTCAATCTCATTTACTACCTTGCTGATCTTTACAAGAAAAGTGCCTGTCTACTTCTAGCCACATCTCTTAGGCAAACCAAACATCATTTCAGCACGCTTTCTTTTTTCAAAACATATTTACAAAATCCAAAAACTCTCTCTCTCTCTCTCTCTCTCTCTCTCTCTCTCTCTCTGTGTGTGTGTGTGTGTGTGTGTGTGTGTGTGTGATGTGCATTTGATTCGTACCACTTCTAATTTCTTCCCGTTTTTGTGCTGCATGTAGTCTGCTTAGAAATGGTCAATATGGTGATGCCATTTATACTCTTTAATCTATAACTGTTAAATATCAACTAAAATAAAACATTTATTGCTATAATATATAACAGAGATTTGTTTCCCTAGAATTAAGATTTTTAACTCCAAGAATTAAAATGCTGTTTGATTACAGAGGTTTTAGCATTTGATTATACAGTATATTACACAAATACCTATATGTATATAATTTATACACAATGAAATCAAGAAGCAGAAAGTGGTGTATTCTGCATACTAGCACTGGAAACAGTGGATAACCATATTTAAGTGCTTCACTGATTGACATCTCATTAATATCTTTAGTTTTTAGGAAATTGTAAACACTGGACAGAACTATGCCTAAATGATGCGCAGTACAGGGATACAAAATGCCCAATAATTTAAGATCATTTTGACTGCTTTATTGATTCAATCCTGCAGGGGCTGTCAGGGTTCCATAAGGAAGAACACAAATCTTCCTACTTCTGTTTTTGGATTTTGGGGACAACCATGACACTCACAGCCCAATCCAATCTAAATTCCCCTGTGCAGTGATGGTGCAGGCTCCACTGCATCCCACGAAGGAATTTCAGCTGCTGGAGGTCCGCTCGGGGGACATTTGTTCCCTTGCCCCAGGGTAAGCCCCAGTTGCTGCCATGGGTCAACTCAGACCTGCACTAGCAACATTGCTGGCTTACGTCTGGGTTGATCCATGTCGACAGATCACTCCTGGGAAGGGAGACAGGATACGTTAACGGCACCACTGATACCATCCCTTCCCAGGCCCGATCCACCCACCATGTCCCACCCCTGTGATCCCTTTGCCCCTGCACTTGACTTACCTGCTGTGGCAGTCACTTGTGCAGCCGCTGGAGCCTGAGGGAAGGCTCTGACCTTCCCGTCAGCATGCCAAGGTGACATACCATCGCAAAGTACTTTATGTCATGTTTGCGATAATGTGAAGGTCTAGTGCACCGGAGGAGCGTGTCCTCCATTGGTGTTCCACTTATAGGATTAGGGCTTCAGTGCCATGGCTAGCTTTCATTTCTTCAATGGTGTACATTGTCATTATCCTATGCTTCATGATGCAGCAATTCCTGTTTTCAGACATTTTTAATGCATAGCATCACATGCCTTAACTGTAGTTCACATGAGACAGGGTTGGAAAAAGCAGATTACCCAAAGTAGTTAAGCCAAGCACAAAACAATTGTATTTTCAGATAGGATAGTGTGGATAATTTCAAGGAGCTGTACAGATGAGAAATATGTGTATTATTTTTCGAGGATACCCCTATAGCCCAATCTTATTGGGTTCTACTGCTGCCAGAACTAGTGTTCCAGCAATGGTAGATGCTTTACAGTCATCGTAATTGGTGCTCCTACATGGAGCTGCGTGCTTCTGGACCACCACCAGAAGGCTGCGGAGGGAAAGCACATGATGGTGGCAAAGGAGCACTTGCAGCAGTTGGCAGCAGTGTGAAATGGGGGGCAGGTGGGTGATAAGTCACTGATGGTGCCATTGAGAGTGACATGCGCCAAATGCTATCCTCTCTGGTAGCAGCCCTCTTTGTCTCTCCAGATTTGTGTCAGCTAAACAGCTAGCAAAGGAGACCCACTGGCAACTGGGAGGCCTACAGAGGGGTAAGAGAAAATATTTTCCTTTTCCCTTAGCAAATCTCTCGATCTCCCCCCATCCCATTATGGTATGAAGGGCAGCCTGTTTTGGTGTGGCTACATGCCATGGCAGGAAAAACCATAGGATTGGGCTCCTATCTTGGCCTGGATCCAGGGTGGTATGGCGAGGTGGTCCTGAAATAAATCTCTCTCCTGCCAACACTTTTCCTGGCCAGTGTTTTACGGTCAACTAGAAACTTAACCCTCTTGGTCCCTTTGCCAGAACTGGAAGGTGCAAAGCCAGAAAGAATTTCAGTCAAGCTATTTTTGGTAAAAATGTGCAGATGTGTGAACTGTCACAGTACACACTTATATACAAAGGCACCACATGGGGCATGTGGTTAGCTCTATAGTGCACTAGGCAGCATGCAACGAGTGAAGCTGTGCACTATGAATGCATACTACCATGGAAAAGTCTGCCACATGACAAAAATGAAGAGCGATACGATGTCGAAAGAATGAAGATTAAGCATATTTTTGATGAACTGAAAAATACTGTGATTGGTCACTATTGATTTTTATTTTAGTTGATTACAAATAGAGAATAATTTAAACAGTAATTTTCAAAACTGCTGACAAGTTAGACATACCAAAGCAGAGTCTGCACCTTCTACCCTCAATTGAATGACTGCCTCTTATCTTACTCCAGGCTACCTGGTCAGCCACTGCAGCATTGGTGAGCGAGGCAACCACTGCCCCAAACAGACTAGGGGTGAGATGCTGGATAGGAGATTCCACTGAAGGCTGGTGAGGGGAGCCTTTGGAATCCTTTAACAGGCATAGATCTCAGAGGAACATGCCTTGTGTAAGTTACACCACCTGGTACAGTAGCTTAGTATTATCTACAGTGATTGCATGTCTACAGTGATAACCCAGGATGCCGGGTAGGGGTCTTTCCCAGGAATTGAGCTAGGATCTTCTGCACACAAAGCATGTGTGCGACCACTGAGCTACAGCACCACTGCTTTCATGCAGCCAAGGTGATACGGAGCCAGGCTCTTATTTTGGTACAAGAAAACAATAGCACTTGCTAACAATAATAATTTGTAGCTACTTTTTCTTGTTAGGAAATATCTAATAGAACTGCATCTCAATAGCAATTGGTATTCAACTGGCTCACAGCACAGTGTGTGACTGCTATCACTTGTATCACTTGCTATCACGTGTTGGAGCAAGCAGCTCCATTCAGCTTGTTTGGATGCTGAAGACTTCCTTCCAAAAGCTTCTTCTAAAAATGAGGTGAGCACTTGCTCTGTCCTCACTATTCCCCTCTCTTGGGATGGCTTCCTATCCCAAGCCATTATTGGATTCAACCCTTCACAAAGCAGCTCTTTGCTAGCGGGAAGCTGGCTGAGCTGTCTCTATTCATAGTTCTATTGTGTAATTAATCTGTCCCGTTCCTGCTCCTTCCCCTCCCAAACCGCTTATTTCTTTGAATACATGTCTTATATTAAATAAACACTGAAAGTAGGTGATTGACATTCTCAGATTGTAATACTGGCTTTCAGGTGTTAACAAGCGGCACTGCTGTCACATTTCAGTTTTGCATTTGCAGTTCATAACTGTTAAGACCAGGCTGAAGACCACTGACTTGGGTCTGGCTCCAACCTGCAAGGCTGCAGCCATTTTGCAGCAGCTGTGGGAACCAAGGTTTTTAGCCAGGGAAGGAAACTTTTGGTCTTGAACCTCACTTCGGTCAGGTGAGAGGCCTGATAAACATGGCTGGATCTTCAAGGTCTCACTAATCGGAAATTGGCTGCAGCTGTGATTCTGCAGTTGGGAAGGGTCAGGGTGAGTGACCAACCGTACCCTCAGGTTATGTGATCATTTTCCAGAAGCTCTGGCTGGTCCAAATCTCTGGCTGGCTAAGAGCTAAGTATAAAAATCCTCGTTAGTTGGGACAGGGTGCCAACTCCTGGCCATTCCATCATGGATGGCTGTTTGTACCTGCTGTGGTAGGATAGGTCAGTAGAAGAGCTACCCTGTGCTTATGCTCATAAGCTCATAAAAATCCAGGTGAGCATTAGGGATAAGTAAAGTTAGGAGCTACGCTTTATTGTTTTAGTATTGTGTGTGTAATTTATTCTCTGGAATATCAGAATACTTTTCAAAGTAACATGTAACCTTCATTCTACTCTGTAAATAAACCATTATAGTTTTACAGGCTTGTGTGTGCGTGAGTACAAAGAAACTGGGTTCATCTATGTCTGGCCTGAGCCACTTGGTCTGCTATTGAATGAACCAGAGTCGGGACTTGAGTCCTTCGAGTTCGAAGAGCTCAGTGCTTGCAAGAACTGGGGAGTTAGCCTACAGGATTGCAGCTTCCCCTTGGCTGAAGGACTGGCTGTTAGAAGGGGTGATGGCGCCTAACAAAGGACAACTTGCCCTGAAGATTTGTATACCCACCTATTTGGTGTGTTTAGCCAATCAGGTGAACGTGTGTAGAAATTTGTATACTGAACTTTTGGCTTTTTATCTAGGTACCCTGCTCTCTCCTGGAGGGTTAGGACCCTTGAGATAGAAGGATGCACAAGAAAAATTGGGAACATGCATTTCTGACTCACTGTGGGAGTTTGGCCAATGAACCAGTAGTGTGTAAGATTGGTCAGAGAGACCCTGGACTGTGACATTAACAAACTCAAAATCTTAACTTTTTTTTTCTTGAAAATGCAGGAAAGCACAATTTAGTCTACGCCAGTTGGTGTCCCCAAGAAATTTGTTTTTCCATCTTCAGCATCTTTCTTTTGAAACCAAGGCTTTGAATTTGTTCCTTGAAGATAAGCATCAAGAAAGTAACAGATCCCAGGAATGTCATCTGGAAAGTTGGGAGGAAGTTCCTCTCTCGAACGAGGAGTAAAAATAAAGCCGGGGTCATCCTTTAGCAACCTACAACATAATGAAAATGGTTTCATTAAACAAACAAAAAATGTAAACTACAAATCCTGAAAAGAACAATATATTCTCTGAAAAAAAATTTCTTGCTATTTCCATGGAAGGATGAATGGTTTCTTGCTAAGAAATTATTGCAACATAAAGATCTATAGAATCCTCTAAAGCACAAACAGCTGTTTATAAACTCACATGCTTCAGAGCACACAAATTTCTAGTGCCTGCATAGATTTGTCTCCCACACTGAAGAGAATGAAGATGGCCCTGGACATGTGCATTACATGTGTGTATGCATCAAGAGTTTCCTGCGTGGATCAGAACTACAGGACTGATGCTATGAATAAACATAGGCTTCTATGTCTGGTAGACTGGATGCCATCTGGCATTTTATCTCATCTAGCATAAAATATCCATTTTAAAGATTAGATACTTTATTTAGTAAAATATTAAAATTTTGGAAGTGGGACAAAAGATATTGAAAATGAAAATGTGTATGATATAAATGCTATACATGTTTAAGCAGCTGTTTTATTTAAGGCAAAATATCAAAATTGCCCCAAACAAGAAAGCATCAAATCCAAAACATCCAATCCAATCTCTTCCAATAACTGTTCTGCTATTTTACACAGGTGCTACATGAACCACTCATGAACAGATGCTTTTCTTTTGTTTGTTTTTTGACAAAAGTTGTTTGTTCCCTTCCCTCTGATCCACTATCATCCTTTTTGTGCTATGGCATTACATACAAAATTACCTTGTTAATATTTGTTATGAAGCAGAAACTACTAAACATGACTGTTTCTTGGTTTTAGTAACATCATTTCCCAGATCTATCTCGAAGTTTCCCCATGTTTGAGTGCCAGTTTCTGACATGCGATATCTAATTTATTGGGAAAGCATACGGGCATATAAATGCAAATTCAATATTTTTTTTTAGAGAGAGAACAAATAGCCGAATCCTAATGAAGTCTGCAATTTTGTACACACTTTCCTGAGAGTAAGGCTCATTGAACAGAATGGGCCGCACTTTGAGTAGACATGCATAGGGTTGTGCTGTAAAGTTCTGTATGGTAATGCAGCGGTACCAGCCCAGCTTCCACTGTACCTGATGGGGGAATTTTTGGCCACTGGAGGCCTCCTCAGGATAAGGGAACATTCAGTAGTGTCATTCAGTAATGATCAGACGGAATGCGAGGCGGGACTTACCCCTTGATTGACAGGGAGCCCGTGATGCGTCGCCGCCTGCCTTTCCGCCGCAGGGGCTTCTTCCGGGTGGCGCGCCCCTCCGCGGCCCTCCTCAGCACCCAGCGCGCCCCCCCAGGCAAGCAGGCACCCCCTCCGAAGCCAGGGGTGCCCGCATGGCGCTCGGCAAGGTCGCGACGCGTCATCAACGAGCAGCCAATCAGGCGGTAAGTCCCGCCTCGCGTTCCGTCTGATCATTACTGAATGACACTACTGGGAACATTTATTTCCTTGCCCTGGGTAACCCCAGCAGCTGCCAGGGGTCAACTCAGCGAAGCGCCAACTCATTCACTTGTGCAATTCACTTGGACCAGGAAAGATGGATCAACCCCAGGAAGGCATGTGCTGCTGCTGCTCAACTCCTGGACCCTCTTCCCCGCCCCAACCCATTCTGTCCACTCCCTTCCCATTTTGCCCCCCCCAACCCATTCCACCCCCTGCATGGGTCTTCAGCTGTCCATTCCAGCCTTCCTGCCAGCAGCTCACATTGGCGGAGACTGATTTGCAACTGCCATAAAGCAGTCTCCTCTGCCATCAGGCCGGCAGAGGACTGGGCCAAAAATCTCCATTTTAGAGAGTATATAAGAATTGGGTATACACTAAATGACGGCCATAACAAAGGTTAAAAATGAAATGAAAATGACAAAAGTGTTGGTTTGGGCACAGTCGTTATTTCTGTGAAGCAACAATTGATGACTTAAGATGACACTAAAATTACAAAGTGAAAATACTCCCAATTAAAAAAACAACAATTTACAACCGCAACACACTTGAGTGAAGCCATGCATTTCACCAGGAATGCAAAGGCCAATATTAATTAAATGTAAATGAGACTCTTCACATTTAACAGCAGCATTTCAAAACAAGCACCTTATTTTATTTGATGCCTGTCAGACAAAATGGGGCAGGATGTTTAGAACTGAACAATCACTCGCAAATGTATGCTGCTTGAAATGTCAATCATATTTAGGAACCAGCAAAGCAAATAGGATGCCTATTTTTAAGGCGTTCCAGGCACTGCGGGAGACAGGTTGCTATGCACAAGCATAGCTATGCTATGCTATGCACTGAGCCCTTCCATGTCCTAAATGTCCCCTTTATGTGCTATGCCCACCTGTCTCCTGATGGTAGACACTACAATCAATACTTAGAGTTTAGAGTTCAGACTGGTTAGCTTGACCTTCTGATGTGCATGGCATTTTAGTATGCCCTTCCAGAACCAAGGCAACACTACTGAGAAGATCCTATCCCATGAAGATCCTGCAACGCAACATACAAGCAGGCAGTCTGCACGCTAGAAGGACAGGACACTTCCTGTTTCCTGTTCCTGTTTTGTTTGTATCCTCTCTCTAATGTACAGGCTGATGCCTGCATGTCACATTCCTCAGTTTAGCAAGGAACCCTGTGTTAAACCAGAAAAATGTTCTTCCACTACTAATAAAAAAAACAAAGGTATTGGGTACATGGGGGCCACAGAGTATTGTACTTTATTTAGGGTTCCCCTGTATCAGCAGTTTTCATATCCACGGCGGAGTGGACTGGAACCCCTGTGGATGCTTGGGTGCCTGTATTTGGAAAAAATAATTTGCTTTGGCAGAATCCATTACAAATCAATTTTGTTTGGAGGAGACACTCATACATTACTGCTTGAATATAAGGAGTCTAGGATTCGATGCTAGTGAGATAAAGGCATGCACAATGAGGATCAAACATAAGATCATACAGCCTGAGATTCAGCAGGATGCCATACAGTACTTTTAAAAAGCAATGGATGCTGGTACTTGTACAAGAGTGCTAAACAAGCCGTAACTACTGTAATATACGAGGTGTGGTGTGTGGTACTTTACCTGTGGGTTGTTGGGCTCACATTTATCTTCCTAGGAACACTGCAAGATTCAAACTTGTTGGCAAGTGTTACATGATTTCCAAAAAGACAGTATCGAGGCATTTTAACACCAACAACTCCAGCAAAGACAGATCCAGAATGCAGGCCTATTCGCATCTTTTAAAAAGAAAACAGATTTAAATAATACTGTTAGTTAGATTGGAGGGGAAAAAGTACTATTGAACAGCCCAATCCTAACCAATGCTTCAGCGCTGGTGTAGCCACAATGCCTGAGGTATTGCAACCTGAAGTAAGGCAGCAAACGTTCCGTTAACTTGAAGAGACCTCCCCACTGTGGGATGGACATGTACCCCATTGGCATAGCGGCATGGGCGCTGGAAAGTTAGTTTGATTGGGCTGATAAAACTGGATTTTTTCACTTCTCGTGAATAATTATAGATTATGATCATGAGCAAATAGTGCAACTTGGAAAACAGCAGTCATGGGAGGCAGAAGGGATCTACAACATGGTTCTTGTGTAAATGCTCTGTATGCTTTTAACAATGATAGCCAATGGGGCTTACTCCTGGGTAAGTGTGGATAGGACTACAGCCTTCGGGATGTTTGGGGAATTTTTTTTATACAGATCTGCCACTGCTTGGGAGCGTTTGTTATTTTAAACATTTTTTTAACTTATACTTATAGTAAATTTTTAATTTACTTGATTTGATTTTATCGTTAAAATATCCTGCTTAATGATGTCACTCCTGGGATGGCATCACATCCAGGTTAATGACATCACTTCCGGTGGGTTCTGAAAGGCTGTTATTCTAAAAAGTTGGTCCTGGTGCTAAAATGTTTGAGAACCACTGTTCTAAAATACAGTGAGGAATAGCAATATGGAGATAGTTTGCTTAGAATGAGGGGCAGCCAGATGGCCTCTGTCCATTTCAGTATGGGGTTGTTTACAGCAAAGTAGCTCATGAATGGCACCATCAAGACACTGAAGGTCAGATGATACTTGTTATAGCCAAATTATGTGAAGTGCACCTCAAGGATAATGAGCAGTCAACTCTTATGCACATTCAGCTTCAGCAAGAGTTATGCTTTAAATAAATTTAATGGGGAAGCAGATCTGCATGAAACCAAAAACAACTACCTGCCCATTGGCAGCCACAGATGACTGGCATGCATGCATTAATTTAGCATTCTAATTTAGAATAAGCAGCACTAAAGCATCTGGTTCATACACCGCAAAGGAAAAAAGGAACATAATCAAGGCATTTTTCAAAAATGTCTATTTCCAAAAAAGATGAGGAAAGACCACTTTTCTTCTAAGGGAGAGGCTGTTGTTCAGTGGCAGAGATCCTGTTTTGCATATAAAAAGTCCCAGGCTCAATCACAGGAACCTCCAGGTAGGGCAGAGGAGAAAAATAACCCCTATTACATACCATAGAGAGCTACTGCCAGTCAGTGTCAACAAGTCTAGTTGTTGCTAGTTGGACCAATGATCCAACTTGGTATAAGGCAGCTTCTTCTTAAAGAGAATTTCTTTGATCTCCTTAAGGAAGTTATAACACAAATTTCAAATGCTCTTCCCTTTTGCCCCCAAATGGAGGCAAAACTAACCACGAACTGCAATTTTGCTCTATATTCTACCATTCCACAATTCAATTTAGAAAGCAATCCTAGCCTGGATTCTTGGAGTCAGGAAGGATGGTGCACATCTGTGTGCTGGCCTCTCTGACTCCGAGAGTGGTCCAAACATACTTTACAGTGTCCCTTGTGCCAGCCTAACTCCAGGTTAGAATTGCGCTCTTAATTGATGGAAACAATGCAGCCCATATATTCTCCCATATCCAATACAGTCCTCTGCAACATTCCATTGGTTAATCTAGAATAGTGGTCTCCAAACCACCGACTGCTGCATTAGGAAAATGCCATTGCAGTGCGATGCTTTCAGTTCCATGCAACAGCCTCTTATCATTCCACCTTTCTTTGTAGAAACCTGCGCAAGACAGGGCTTCTGCTGCCCATTGCCCCAGCAGGCTCTGGCCCTCAATTTCCAGGCTGAAGAGGCTGATTGGTGTGAATTTCTGAAAGTTTGAGTGGGAAGATATAAGAGGCTGTGGCACAGAACAGAAAGCACCATGCGGCACGGGGATGGCTTTTTCCTAACACCGGATCCAGCCCGAGGGCTGAACTTTGGAGCCAGCTGATCTAGTACAACCAGCTATTTATACTATCACTTAAAATTCACTAGGCACACACAAATTTCGTATCTCCTCAGGTTTCTAAATAAACAAGAGACTATTGCAAAGTAAAATTGTGTTCAAAGCTGAAATCAAAAAGCCATTCTGGAGGAACCCCAATATTTTCTCTGGCATAGAACACCACAAAATACTTGGTTTATGGTTATATAGGAGATGGGCAGTGGTAATTCTGGAGTCAGGATTCAAGCATGCGAATGTGATATTTTGAAAACTTTTAGCCCTCCGGTCTCTCACATTTCAATGCATGCAGTCTGACCTTATGCACTGTCAACGCCTGATCATAAGCTTCTTCAGTCCCCTCTCCAGTTCCCCCCTTTGCCTCAGTTCCCTCTGTGCTTTTCCTCAAGCCACCAAAGCTTCTTTCATGTTTCTCCATCTCTGTTCATTCCCCTCTGCATCCTTTGTGCTGCTGAACTCTCTGCTCCTTGGCTTTTCTATATCCCATTAGCAATTCTTCAGTCTGACACTGGCTGAAGGTTTAATTCCAGTCAAACTATCAACACTCCCTTCCCTCACAGAATCTGGACTACAGATTATTTCCTTGAGCAACTGAATGTCTCCGACTCAACCAATATCAGCGACTTCATCACCGTAAATATCTGCACCAACTTTTTTCCTCTAGCAGCAGCAACGAGCAGCCTAGTATAAATGAGATATAGCTTTGGGAAATGGTGCAGTGGGAGTTAAACAATGCTGTGCTCTCCAACACCATTTCCTTGATCAAATAAGTAGCCCCACCCAGAATTTAAAAACAACAGCAGCAGACAAAGGAGTCTACGATGTATCTATGGCATTATTACACCTCATTTGGCCCAGTTGATTTTAAACACAACGCATGCTAATAAACAAGAAGCGTGTATACGATATTTCACTGAGCAACAAAAATAAGGAACAATATTTAAGACACTGGTAGTCAATTGTTTCTGTGATTTCTTCCTGACCTTGATTGGTTCTCCATGTGGAGACATTACTTCATCTGACAATTCCATCATCTTCAGAGCCATTAATGCAATTTGAACCGCATGAGTTTCGCTTTCTTTGTGTAAGCCTCCAGCCACACAATATGCATCTCCAATAGTTTCTACCTAAACATGAAAATTCATTATTTCACAACACAAACAAAACAACATAAGGAAACACAGGCTGTGGCTTAAGTGTTTTCACACTCACCAACCCCATTCCCTCATTTTTATTCAAGAAAAATGTGTACTGGACTTCTGCCATACTGTTGACTTGCTAACTGCTGAAGGCAGTGGCATTCCTAGTGCTTCTGAAACCAGTAGACTTGATCCATTCTAAATGGGTTGGTGATTGAGGCCTTAGCAGCGGCGTCCTGCTGCCGGAACACTGGGCGGGAGGAACCCCGCAAGGCGGGGTAGATGGCGAAACGGAGCAGTACGCAACAGGCGGGCTGCCACTCACCCGTTCCTCCCGCCCAGCGTTCCTGCAGCATGACGCCACCGGGCCTTAGGTATATAATGGTCTAACAAGGAAACACCTAAGCATGACTACTCAGAAGTAAATTTACTTCTGAGTAGTCATGCTTAGGTGTTTCCTTGTTAGACCATTATATACCTAAGGCCCGGCACTCTCCAGAAAGTGCATTTAATAAATATACTTAAGTGCAGCCTAAATGACTTATTCCAGTGTTGCACCATCGCCTTCTAAGTTACAGTATGCCTCTTGCTTGGCTACACATGCAACAACTCATTTGGCAGACAACTTATGTCTGATTTTACAGTTCACTGTATTTTCATTCTACTCCAGCGAAGGCATATGTCCAAACAGTTTTTCAAATGCCATTCCTTTCTTTACTGGTTTGCTTTCCTCCTCTAGAACAGCAAACTGGTGCAATAAATTCTCTACCTTATAGACATCCAGCTCTCCGCACTGATAATCAAAGCGAGTGTAGAGCTCATTAAGCATGGTGATAACCTGCATAGGTGAGCACTGGGAACATATTGCAGTGAAGCCCACAATGTCAGAGAAAAGCATGGTGACATTATTAAATTTCTTGGCTTGTACAACTTGTCCCTGCCACAGCTGCTGTGCGACCTCCTCCGGAAAAATAGAACACAGAAGATCTACGGTCTTCTTTTTCTCCTCTTCAAGGGCTTGGTGTGCCTGCTCAAGAGTAGCTTTAAGTTTGCCTAGTCTTTTCTTCAGTCCATCCTGAGCTCTGGCTTGCTCTCCTATTAAAACAACATCCCTCAATGCATTGTGAATGGGAATATCGGAAAGATACAAGCCACGTCCTGTAAAGTCTTCCAGTCTATCCACACAGGGGGAGCCCAAGAACAAGATGGCACTAGACTCTAAAATGTAGATCATCTGTCCTTTAAGGTCCATCACCTGAAGACAAAAGAGAAAGATGAAGTATTGTGAAACATCTGAGCAATGGACGAAGTGCACCAACATGAACCTGTCTATTCGACCTGTGAGTGCAAACTCTTCCTAGCCAAGGGAGATGGAGATTCCCAAGCTAAGATATTTTCATCATGCCCTTGCTCTGTCACTAAGCTCCAGATTCTGACTGGCTCCCACCATATCCAGGTTGCTGGGGATCGGGGGGCAAAGCTTGCACTGCCCTCCAAGCCCCCTGCCTAGCTCAAGGACAGACTAGATTCTGCCATGGCTGCCTGTACTAATGGTTCAGGGAACAACGTGGCCAGGGGAGCCCTCTTATGGGCATGATTCTTGGCCAGTGCCAATGTGGCTGACATTTAATAGCACTGTCCATCACAACTGCTATTTTAGTGTTTTAAAAGGATGAAAGCGAAAACGGCACCTACAGCATTACATGTGTTTTGAACCTAAAGAGAAAGGACTGAGAGTGCAATCCTAACCTGGAGTTAGGCTGGCACAGTTAGGCCAGCAAAGTTTGGCCTGCACAAGGGACATCGTAATATATGTTTGGACCACTCTTGGAATCAGAGAGGCCAGCACACAGATGTGCACCATCCTCCCTGACTCCGAGACTGGTCCAAACATGCTTTACCGTGGCCCTTGTGTTGGCCAAACTTTGCTGGCCTAGCTGTGCTGGCCTAACTCCAGGTTAGGATTGCACCCTGCAACAAAATCTTACATGACACCTCTGGACTTGAGGGGGAAAACAACATTTTTTTGGGGGGACGACAATTTGCAGGTGAGATTTGGAAGCTGTAGGAAGTGTTTAAACATACCCTCCAATTTTTCTCTGCATGCTATCTCCTCCACCACCCTGGTCCACTAAATTAGGCTTGCAAGGCAAACACAGGATTGAGAGCTCTCAAGGAACATTGAACAGTATTTATAAACCGCTTTTCAACAAAAAGTTCACAAAGCGGATTCCAGGCAAAAAATAATAATGAAGTTAAATGGCTTTTGCTTGCTTTAGCAATAGATTGACTATTGCTTGCTAAAGAGACTCAGAGGGGCACAATTCTGTTCTTTATTGCACATCAGAGAACCTTCTTAGTTATAATTTGGATCTCAATTGAAAATTCAGCTGTAGCATGTTATCAGCACGAACGCAGAGGAAAGTGGATTCAGAACAGCTACCACAGATCTGGCCTTTAGATTAGCAATATTAAATGCAGTAGCAAAAATAATATTGCTAATTCCTTTATCTGTGTTTCAAGCATGTTTTCTCAATGACATGCTAATTTTCTATAAGCAGGACTTTTTCTATAGCAAAATATTCAGATATCCAATCCCTGTACTTACACTTTAATTGTACAAGGTGGATATTGTGTAGTATAGTGGCTAAGAGAATAAGCTGTGAGTCAGGAGCTCCCTGGGTTGAATTTTCCCTTTGTATGCACTCACCAGCAGATCTTAGACAAGCCACTTTCTCTTAGCCTCAGATCCTTCAGAATTGCTCTAAGGATTACATCAAGATCATACATGCAAAATGCTCTGTATGCTAAAAGTGCTCTACAACTGCTCTGTGTTAATTATTTAAAAGATTTTTTTACCCCATCTTTTTCCAAAAATAAAGGAAATTCAAGGCAGCTTACAACACATAAATAAAAACAATACTGAAACATTAGTATAAATACACTAAAATAAACAACCAGGATCACCAAAATTGTAAGATTTCATTAAAAAACGCCAGCCAACCATTCATTAAATACCTTCCAAAAAAGAAGTCTAGAAGGTTGCCGGACAGGAAGCTGGTCTTAGTTTTTATGGTCATTCCATAAATGAGGAGCCACCACCGAGAAGTTCCTATTCCTAGCTGCCATCCTAGTTTACCTCTACTAGTGTTGGCACAGTCAAAAAGGTCCCTCATGAGGATGTAAGAGGACAGGTAGGATAACATGGAAGAAGAGAGTCCCTATTGTTACAGTCCAAAAACAATTTTAACAGGTGGTGAGCTGCTGATCTAGGCTAGACCCTTTGATGCTATTAAAAACATTACCAATTAAATGTGTAAACATCTCAAGCTTCTGCCTTTGGCACTTCCACTGTAATGTCTGAAAGGCAATTCGCTTGGGGAAGGGGCAAACGTTTCATGCTCATATAGCTGTTGTGTCTTCCCTCCTCTTGGTTCCCAATTGGATATTTTAAAAGCACAAAAAATGGCAAGAAAAGACATTCACACACCTGCTTGGTGGCTCATTTAATAACATATAGGATTGTGCCTGAATTAGGCAGAGATGGATGGAATGAAGAAAGATCTTTTCCCTCTCCAAAGAATATACTGATAAACAGGCTAATTCTTACCCCTGTGGACCTTTTGAGAGCATTGTCTCCTCTTCTCACTCTTATGGTGAACTGCATGTTCAGCATCGTCATAATCCCACTAAATGTGCAGTTGATTTTAGGGGTCAAAATTTCAAAGTATTCCTCAAAGTTGGGCTTGCCTTGAAACTCTCTCCTGTTTAGAAGTCTCTTGATGCCATTGCCCACTTGCAGAACAGCCATATCCTTGTCAAACATGCAGTGGAACGGGAAAGTCTTGCAAAACATAGAAGCAGGAATCACAAGAGAAGACTGGGGGTTGCAAGGCGATAACGAGGGTTTTGCGCTTTTAACCTGGACCGAGTACAACAGGTATGGCTGGTTAATGAACTCAGTGCTGTCCTTGCAGATGCAGGGGGGCATCAGCATCACTTCCACTTCCGTTTCGTACAGAATGTGAGCTGCCGCCTTAATAATGCCAGACAGGATGAGACTAGTTGTTTTTTTGGGAAAGAAATAGTACACATTCAAGAAATCCGGGTCTTTTTCCAAGCATAATATGGAGACCTCCTCAAGGCCACCCTTTTTCCCGGCATCTTGGCAATGGGCGCTCTGCTTCAAAAGTGTACTGAAACTGTTCAGAAAGTCTTTGAGAGTCCCCCCAACAACTCCTAGGATGTGCCCATCTTCTTCATAACATATTTTGAAGAGCTCTATGCCAAGGGACTCCTTGATAATGTGGACTGGAACGCCTGCAAGCACAAAACAGTTCAGTCACAGCTGTTTTCAGAGTGAGATTGCTGTTTTCAAACAAAATACGGTTCATTTTTATTATCTCTTGCCTAACCCATGTTTCACAACTGCTAAATGTATTCAGTCTAACTCTCAATCATTTTAGCTCTCTTGGAAGGCATTGAGAACTCTCATTCTCAATTCTTGGAAGGCACTCTCGTTCACCTTGAGAAACAGCGTAGCTGGAGCAAGTTACCTGCCTGCTTTGTACAGATACTTATACTGGACAAAAATGTGGTAAGCATTTGGTAAGGTTGCAGTGAATAAGGGCCGTTCCAGATGCTCAAAACAAAGTGGTTTTCACTCTGATGGCTAACACCCTAATCCTGTTCCACACCAGCTGAGAGAATGCAGTGCCACCAACCAAGCCCGTGCTTCATGCTATGGGCTGGGGGGGGGAGAAGGGAATGATAGCACCAGACAGCACCGGAGAGGTTACGTAAAAAACTTACCTTAAAAAAAACAAACACCTTACCTCTCCATCGGCTGCCTGGTCTCCAATGGGTTTCTTCAAACCTACACCTGCTGATGTAAGTCCAAGGAACACTCAAGAGGCCAGGCCAGGAAAAGGGGATAGGATCTCAGCCTGTGGGACTGTAGAGATCCTCCTCCCCCCATCCCAGCCCACTCCTCTCCCCAATTGGCCCTGATGCTGACTTACTAGCGACAGTAAGATGCGGCAGTCCAATGTTGCTCTTTCACCAAGCTTTTTCAGTATTACTATTGCAATAAAAGGGAAAAGATCACACTTTCTCAGTGACCAAATATTGAGCCTTCAATGATAGGGAAATGTAACTTCCCTGCAGCATAAACACTTCCTTTCCAAGTGACTTTCCAAGTGGATCATGTAAAGCAGCAGTCTGGAGACTGCTGCAGAGCTGAAAAGCATCCCCGGCAAGACTGGTGCTTACTGTTCTGCCAAGGATACTTGCAAAGACCCCAACCACAGCCCCCAGGGGTCTTCGTGGCCAGCTATGTACCTTTGCTGCCACCCCAGCATGCCTCACGCCTGAAGTCCAATGCAGAAGCAGCTGGCCACAAAGACCCCTGGGAGCTGTAGTTGGGGGTCTTTGCAAGTTTCCCTAGCGGAATACTAAGAGCCGTTTGGGGGATGGACCAAGCAGACACTAGATCCAGCATGCGGGCCAGAGACTGGCGACCCCTGATGTAAAGCAATGATCATGCATGTATTGTACTAGATACTGCCTGCTAATTTTGTCCATCTTCCATCCTATACAAAGTCTATTCACCTACATGCCTTCCTTTGGTCTGTAAGCCCTCAGGAAAGAGACCACTAGTATATTAACAAGCACTAACAACTTGCAGCAATAGAAATAATAATTGATAGTGGCAGATGCATGATTACCTGCTGCATTTGCATGATCAGTTATTAGCTTTTCAAAGTCTTCTCTTTCTCCAGAATTCCTGTAGACAGGGCAAAGCAGAATTTTAAAAACAACCAATTACAACAGCAACTAAATAAATACCCAAGTAGAAATAATTAATACAACCAAGAAACTATCCAATTTGTAACTACATTTTCATTTACTCTGAAATTATGCTCCTCATTCTTATTAACTTGCAGTGCAATTTTGCACAAATGCAGTTGTACTAACCTATACTTTTACATGTGTCTCCCCCCCGCCCCACATAGTCAACCCACCCAGATGATGCTGTTCCTGCAGAGGTATTTGTAAAAGCATTGGCATTCATGTACCTTATACCTCCCATGCAGTATAAAAGCACATCCTAAGCTTGGAAGCGAATAGGTTGCCAAAGAAATTAGCTTTAAATTGGGGTGCCACAAGTTCAAAGGTATTCCATCTTCTGCAAGGGCCAGAATCACGGAAGCAGCCAAGCTGCTACAAAATTGTGGTGGCTGCTTTGACGGGCTGCGCAATCCTATACTAGGCTGGCCTAGTAAGGCCAACATAGCAGGGCTATATCCAGTGGTGTCATTCAAATGATTTAGGAACAGGAACTCACTTTTGATTGGCACTTGTCGGGAACCCGGAACCAGCCATGGAGCCCGTTAGGATCCGGAACGCCCATTCTGGTCCATTTCCCCTGAATGACATCACTGGCTATATCCTAAAGCCCATTAGGAGGCAGCAGCAGCAATGTGCAGGACAAGAGGAGGTTCTCCCCTTGCACCCGCATAAGCCCCAGTCACCCCTATGGGCCTGCTCAGATCTGCGCTGGCGAAATAGCAGGCGCAGGGGAACGTGGACAGGAGCGGCCTGAATTGCGGCCGCCGTGGCTGGGGATGGGGTTTAGGATTTGGCACAACGACTGTCCTGCATCACAACGCCCTTCTCCACCCACTGCACTGCCCAGTTATGACCTCGGAATGCCTCTGGAACGCCCTCGCGGAGGCCCTGCGCCGACCAAGTGCCGCCGACGCTTACTGGCGCACGGCTGGTGCTGCAGACAGTCGCGGCAGTGCCCGAGTGCTGGTGCTGCTGCGTGTGCCAGTCCAGCGCCATAGCACCGCCACGGACGCACTTTACGGCATGTTTGCAACAGCTTTTAGCTGGTGCAAGAGTGCAGCGCCAGCCCAAGGGGGTATAGGATTGTGCTCTGAGATTCCAATATGAAGACTCGTTGCTCCAATCTACCCTTGTCTCACCTGTCTAAGCAAAAGCTAAACATATAACCAATCCTACTAAGCCCCATTGAACACAGTCATACTTAACTTCTGAACAAACATGCATAGAACTGTTTGCGCTTAAACATTAACCTATTTTTAAGATATCACTTTTCATGGCTCATTATAACCTTACCACAAAGGGGCAGGAAAATATAGGTTGTCTTCAATGTAATGAAGGTAGCTAGTCTAAAAAGGAATATGTCTCTCGTTTTAGCTTTGGTATCATGTCACACTCTTCTGTGACTTGATATTAAATTATCCACATTCTTGACTCTTTAGCACTTGAAGCTTCACTTGGCATTTCTAGTACTTGAGTTCAATGACTTAGGAGGTTATTACCAAATCTGTTCTCATTGTAAAACATTACACTTTTTAAGAAATGTATATATGTTTAATTCAATCATTTAACAGTGTAAATCTACTCACAAGTCCATGAAAGGCAAGTTAGCCAAAACTACCACAGGCACTTAAATGATAGAACTTATTCCATAAGGTTACAGCCTGATCCTTGCTACTGATCCAGTCTGATCCTTGTTGACAGCAGAATACTGCTCCACTGTTGTAAAATGGTTTTTAGCAGCCATTTTGGAAGTGCTGCCACAAATGGGAAGGGCAGGTAAGCTGGTGGCAGGAGGAAAAATGGGGAAGGGTCTGGGAAGGAAGAGGGAGGAGCAGGGCAGAACGAGGAAGATACCAGCAGCAGTGACTTTTGCCAGTATCCTCATCCCATTCCACCCCCTCCCGTTTTCTCTTCTTTCTCACCTCAGACCGGTGCCAGCAAAATAGCTGGTTCAGATCTGAAGGGACCCATTGGGTTAACTGAGGCTTACCCTTAGGTAAGGGAACAAATGTTCCCTGGAGGAGACTTCTGTGATTGCGCCCCCTACAGGTGCAGTCCTCTCCCTGGTGAGGCAGCTACATCAGCCGGGGAGGGGGGAGTGTTCAGTTAGGATTGGGCAGTTAGCCTCTCAGAAAGTCGTTGTGTAAATACTGTTAAATGTAAGCACATAAGTAAAATGACATGCAACAGTTGAGCTGAAACATGATGCCAAATGTCATATTTCTCAACTGTGAGCTAAGTGAGTTGTGGTTTTTTGCCTTTAACGGTGTTATTAAACCAATTAACTTACCGGATTTCCTTTATTTTATTCTTTGCTAGTGTTCTCTGAAACGCAAGATATAATCTTTCAAACTGAAATGAGAAAAGCCACAATAATGTTAAAATACAGTTTTAAAAAATAATAACCACGTTAGCACCGTGGTTAGCACCATGGCACAGGAATAACCACGTTAGCACCAAAAAAGACTCATCTTTATATTAAAGCAATAAATGGGAATCTAAATATGATTTAGCCCAGGCCTCTGCCTCCATGCAGTAAACCAAATCATCATCCCATTTTCAGTAAAACGATATACTCATATGCATAGACCCCACCCCAAATCCTCAGAACCATACCTGGCACAGAAGGCTCAACACCTAGAGCTACACTTGAGGATGCAACAGCTCCTGCCAATGCCAATCTTCTGCTCAGTGGGGTAGTGATGGTGGAAATACAGTACCACATTTTTACCTCTTTTCTAAGTACACACATATCACAGTGGTTCTTGACTGTTTGAACATGCACAGACAATCCATCCACTTTCTCTCTTTAACGCTTCCATTGGACAAAGGCAATGAACATCTTGTTTTGCGTCTTTCTTGCTCCTTTCCATACCTTGGGCTGCTTATTGTGCTGACCATATTAATATGAAAGACCTTTTACATTGACGTCTGGCAATATCTTGCAACTCCTTAGTTGCTACTGCAGATGTCAGGCTGTGCAAAGGCACCACATATTGGTCCATTTCATATATATAGTTAGTCTTCATTATCCGCTAGGGTCATGGAAATCCTTGCGGATAGCAAATTCACAAAAAATGAACCATTGATCCTATGGGTTCAATGAGATTAGGTGCAAGGGGTACCTTATTTGCCTTCAGAAAAATCCAGTAGAGTGCAGCAGGAAGTGCCAAAAGATCTTTGTATGCTGCACAGACCTTCCAGAGGCTGCAGGGATCTTCAGAATGGCATCTGCAACCAGCATGGACCAATTAAACATGGCTGGTGGATGCTTCTGCTGGCCGTTTTAAAAGAGTCAGTGCTGGTTGCAGATGCCATTCTGAAGGTACCTGCAGCTTTTAAAAGGTTTCTGCATAGCGGATAACAAGAAAAGACAAACAGATAACGAGTTAAGTAGCAAGTCTGCCCCTTGAGTTCACCTATAAAGAGGACTGACTGTATACTGTTGTATGTTTGCCACTTTCAGACAATTGGGGCTCAGTATCAAACTGTTATCTCTATAACCAGTAGGCACGTGGGTCAGGCAGATCACATGGTAATTTGCCACACCAATTCTTCTCACAGTTCTCGACCAGCAGAACCACTGTGGGCGTTTACTACATGAATCACTGCACTGTGGTTTCTAGTTGCTGATATTACCACTCCAGCCATGCTGTAACAGTTTGAATGAGTTCACATATTACTGCATGTAAATAAAGGTGCACTGTGCTTGTAGCCATTGAATAGATTTCATTATCCTTCATACTCCTTGTGCAGTGCATAATAATGGATCCAAGAGAGCTCTGGTAGGCACAAAGAGTTGTCCAATTGCATACCCTTCTCCATTCATATCCATGAAGGGAACTGATGTTTTGGCTCCACCCATTAATATGAAGAGCTGATGCTACCCATGGAACTCCACAACATTCGCTATACTTACAGCAAGATACAAGACAAATGCTGTACAGAATACTGCATAAAAAGAATGCACTCCAATAACCATATTAGCGAGTTGCTGTTAGGACTTTTGCAGGACAAATCTATCAGTGACTATCAGTCATGATGACTACATGCTACTTCTCATTTCAGAGACTATCTGAGGCAGAGGCAAAATACCAGTTGCATGGGAGCAACAGTAGGAGATAGACGCGCCTTCACCTCCTGCTTCTGGGGTCCTCTGATTGGCAACTGTGTGAAACAGAATTCTGGGCAAAGCAGGTCTTTGACCTGATCCAGCTTTGTTCCTATGTTCTTATGCTATATTCCATCAGCAATTGTTATATGATCTGCCTTTCTTCAAGCCAGATGCAAATGTGTCATTTTCATTATATCTTTCCATGCCTTCTGGGTTCTCTGCCAGAAAGACATCATAGCTGTTAAAAACATTTCCATCGTTCGGGCTAATCCTATGACTTTTGTGTTTTAATGACAGGGGCTAGTTTTACAATACAACACAGAGACTTTTCTTTATAAAAGTAAGCAAGGGATGAAGGTCACACTGCCTCAAGAAAAGACTGCATTCTTGAAGAAGGCTGTGGTTTACATTCAAAGTATAAACAACAACAACAACTGGGTTCTACCTTATTAAAGCAAGATGCAGTTAATGCCTTTATCTAAACAACAGTATGCAGAGAACTTTCCAATTCCATACTTGCCTCTACAGTGCCTTAAAAAAAAACAACTACTAAATGGAGTAACAAATAAACAAAAACCCACAAGCATAAATTGGTATCTTGGATCTATGATATTTTGGTGACACTGGACCCTCCCATTCACACAGCCTCTCACTGACGTCAGCAGAAGCAACAAGTGCAGATCTGGAGCACGATAGTGACTCTCTCTGTTTTGGAGTTTTCCATGTGGAAAATGAATAACTTAAAGTGATGCTGCCAAGCAGACAATGGAAAAACAGATCAACTTTTAAGCAAACCGAAGGCCATCTAAGGAGATGAATGCAACTTGTGGGTTTGCCCACAAATAGTGCAATCAATGTCATGCAGCTATGCTAGTAACACTGGGACAGTCTCTCAGCAGAGTAACTTGTAGCCATTTCATTGAACTGCACGCACACAGCCCAATCCTGAACTGCCCAACCACCCGGAAGTGCAGCAACCACCCAGAAGTGCAGCAGTAGCCAGGTGGCTCCCGCTGCATCCCGAGGCAGCCATAGGAGTCTCTGCAGGGAAAGGGTGGGCAATGGGTCTACGTGCTTCTGCGCTGGCTATTTAGCTGGTACAGAAGCAAGGGCCTCCAAGTAAGGCCAAGACAGTGGGATTTAAATCCTCTCTTCCTTCTGAAGCCTCCTGCTCTTCCTGCTAACGCCCAGACACAGCGCAGGCACAACTGCACCAGTGGGGGAAGGGAGGATAGGAATGGGCTGTTATAGTTTTTTTTTAATTATGTATTTCATACAACCAATAAGGAGAGGCAAGAAGAAATGCTGAAAGTAGGGAGCCAGAGACACAGAGAAAAAGACAAATGTGTAAAATCAGGAATGCAAAATTAGGTAGTATAAAATCGGCAAAATCCCCTTGCCCTTAGCAGTGTATTGAATCTCTTGACAGAAAGCTGGTGACTGTAATCCATGACCTTGCAGTTATTTCTCCTTTTAATTTTTTAAAAAAACCACAATTGCTTTTATTACTGACGAGCAGTAGTAAAATCCACAATATGCCTTCATTGAGCACTGTACGGATCTCACCCCATCTACTGTCCTCCTCTCAAGTCAAACTCCTCTGAACACATAGAAGAAGTCCCCATTGATTTCACAGAGACCTTTAATTTTCTTTCCCTGGAGGCAGAATTAGTAATGGAATCAGCTTAACTAAGTGCAGAAGATTGCAAGTACAGAACTGGGCATAAATAGAAATGCAAAACAAAAGCATTGTTAAGAACAGGGATCGGAAGGGAGCTCATGAAGCATTCCTCAAATGGATATAGTTTTTAGGATTATAAAATGACTGCTGCATAGACGTGGTTTTGTTTTGTTTTTTGGAAAAATCAATTCTTAATCTTCTAAACTACCTTAATCAACATATTATAATTGTTTACCTCGGGAGCAATGAGTTTGCAGATGCTCTCAGCTAACGTGTGCAAATAGACTCTGCTTCTGCTGGTTTTCCTTTGTGGAAGGTTCCCGTGAGTGTCCTTCTCTCTGCAGATGGGCAAAGCAGCCTTGGAGCTTTGGGGCACTTCTGTGCATTCCTCCTCATGGTCATCCGAAACGCCGCTTTGGGCCAATAAAGAGAAAGGACACTCGCCCGTGATCTTCAGGTCTTTCAGTTTAGTGCAGAACATGCTGCAGGCGTCTTTGTTCACAGAAGCCGCAAGTCCTCTCTACTTTGCGCTCAGCATGTCTGTTCTGTGAACCATCAGCACAAGGAAGCCACAAATGAAGCAGATGCTTTACAGACTATTTGTAACTGCAATGTCAAGTGCAGGAACAACAGTAGCTTCACACCCCTGCAACAGAAGAAATAGAACAGTGAAGGGAAAGAGAAATCTCTGTACTGCACACCTGTTTAATTTGGTTACACTCCAACTTAATGAAACTTTGTAAAAGGCAGCTTCCTTCATTCATTAAGCTCTGGGCTTTCAGAACACAAGCACAACTTCACTGCTGACCAACCGAACCATGACTTTGAGGGCTGCTTTCATACTTTCCTGACACAGAGAGGAGTTACAGAAAAGAAAAACCAACATGTGTGAAACACAAGGATGTGCAGTGATGTCCTATGCCAGTGAGGACCAGGAACTGAAACCTAGTGACCTGGAAGTGATGCAATATTTCTGGGTCACGGCCTCCAACCATGTCTTCTCCAAACATGTCCTGGTATCTCCTGGTTAGCCTGGAAAAGACTCTTGCCCATTGCTGGTCTTCGCAGCCATTACTGACCTGGATAGAGGAACCAATTCAAACTGTGATCCTACACACACTTTCCTGAGAGTAAGCTCTATTGAATGCAATGGGAGTTATTTCCAAGTAGACATGCAGGTCTAGATTATCTGAGGAACTGCCTTTTCCCATATATAGCAGCTCCACCCCCCCCCGCCCCCAGATAGGGTTACCAGATAAAACTGGGACAGACTGCCTATACATTTAACCACTGTATTGAAGGGGGAATTTGGGCAGATGCAGCTTTCAAAAGCTGCATCTCAAAAGCCCTTTGCTCATGGCTGTTTGGCAAGAGCTCAAAATGTTCCTGTGTCGTCTGGCATTTGAGTGACGCTTTGTTGTCTGTCCTCTGATACGTCTCTAGAATAATGCTGTGGTCAAAATAGTACCTTTCCCCACCTAAACATTCCTATTATGATTTTATTTGTTGTTCTACATATTGTACATTTTATTTGGTGTCTGTAAGCCATCTTGAGCTTTTACTTTGGCATGGGAAAGAAAGAATATAAATCTTTTAAATCAGGGGCCTCCAAACTTTTCAGCACAAGGGCCCATGATATATAAAGGCATTTAAGTGGTGACTCAGGTAACTGTAGGGTATCTTATTTATTCCCCCCCCCCAAAGCAGGTTGCTGTGGGATGGTCCCATCACCTGCCAAGAGCTGGGTAAAAATCTTCGGGAGGGTCAATTTGGCCCTTGGGCCAGGGTTGGAGACCCCTGTTTTGAATGAATGAATGAATGAATGAATGAATGAATGAATGATGCATAAGGTTACACAGCCAGTATAATGTCCTATATACTGTAACTGAATTAAAGCACATCTAGACACCTGTGAACTCCAAGATGGCAGTGCTTTGGACAATAACAATGTACCTGACACATGAAGACTGTGCCAATCTCCATGATGATCATTGCTAGTCAAAACAAACAATCCACACAACTGGCCCAGCTGCCATAATGCAAAAACAGCAGTAGCGCCACCAAATCCCAACCTAGCTAGCTGGTATTTCCTATGCCTTTTCCTCTTTTTCTTGGTTCAAGAGAGACAGTATGAGTAAAGGAAAGAATTTTTTAGTAACTGAAGCTAAAGAGCAACACTCTGGAAAGCCATCAAATCCACAATGAAAATAAGCTCTTGTTTTCATCAACATAGCTAATGTTTAGTCTTTTGCTGCCTTTAAAACAATGTTCACAAGATAACACCATACTTTGACATGATTTGGTAGTAGGTCAAAGTCTGAAACTACTGTACAATACAAAATACACTAACATCTGGTGTTGTGTCCTGCTGTTGCTGTCCTCTTGAATCACCTGTGACTGTCTCAAACTGTGGTTTGCCATAATAATCTGAAAATAGTGGGCCCCAATAGTGAATTCTTGCTTGATTCTTAACTATAGACCAGTGTCAACACATAATTGCAACCTGGGGGCGTGTGGTCCCCCAGATCCTCCCCCAGAGGTGGGGAACACCACGGGCAGCCTGCCTGGGCCTTGAAAGGGCTCTGGAGGGGGGTGGCAGTTGCTTGGCAGCAGCAGGTGACACCACCGCCAGAGGCCTGCCACCTGGGGGCATGTGGACCCCCAGATCCTCCCCCAGGAATGCCACTGACTAAGAGAAATAAATCAAAAGAAACAATAGGTATTAATTTAGTGTGCACAGCAAAAGCATGGCTATTAAAGTATTGTGCTGTGACCTCCAATAAGGTAAGAGCTTCTCTACTCAACATTCCAGAAAGGGATGAGAAAAGAAAGGACTTCTATCAAGCTATTATGGAAGCTATGATTTCTATCTAGCTTTGTACTTTCTTCAAGAAAAGAGGCAGTTTGTCTCCACTATACCAACTGCAGGGAAGAAATGGTAGGAAGGGGTTGTCACCTTCCTACCTTTTTGTGAGCAACCCAGAGGCATCTGGCTGGCCACGGTGGGAAAAAGGGTGCTGAACTGGATCAACCTTTGGTCTGATACATCAGGACTCTTCTTGTGTACAGCAGAGAGTGGCTGGAGCTCAGGAGCAGACCATGTACTTTGTATGCCTGTTAAGTCATACCTGCCTACAGGTAAAGCATAGAAAAATTCCTGCCTGAAACTCTGCAACCAGCCCATGTCAACAATACAACAATCCTTTACTGGCATTGCGCCGGCGCTGCACGCTTGCGCCGATCCAGTGCTGTCACAAACGTGCCGTCAGGCGCATCTGTGCCAGCGACTAGGGTGCTGGACCAGCACAAGAAGTGACCTCCACTAAGGCACAAGCAGCCGCGCCAGCGCTCAAGGGCTGTTGTGCCTGTCAGCTCTGCCAGTTGTGCACCAGTCAAGAGCTGGTGGTGCTTGGTTGGTGCAGGGCATCGCGGAGGGAGTTCCAGATGCATGCCGGAGGCATAACGGGGCGGCGCAGTGGGTGGAGACTGAGCGTACTGGGTTTAGGATGCAGACCTGCTGCGCCGGCACTGCTATGCTAGCGCTGCTTAGGATTGGGCTGCCCGTCAGATGATCCACTAGCCCAGTGGTTCCCAAACATTTTTTGACTGGCAGCTCCCTTCATCTACTGGGCCATTGGCTGCTGCTCCCCATTTAGGCTGCAATCCAAAACACTGTATAGGGCGGTGGGTTTGCCGTGAGGATTCCGCGGCTTCCCTGGCTGGTTTCAGTGGGTCCCTGGGGTTCACAGTTTAGGAACCATTGCACTAGCCTGACTCAATATAAGACAATTTTTTTAAGTTCTTATGACTACTTTGCTACTTGGAAGGGATAAGTTTCCTCCCACCAAACCCAATGTATGTTTCTTATGCCTCACAGAAATACACCTGCTCTTTGGCTGAGAAAATGACTATTATCTCAAAAGGTTCTCATAGGGCTACTGGTAGTTGCCAAGTAACTAGGAGACATCCTTGTGACAATGAGGCAGAATTAATCTGGCTAAGTATATCTGGGAAACAAGTTTGACAATAATCGTTGTGAAGCCAGATTTATTTTAAGACATGTAAACAAAAAAGGTCTCCTGGCTCGCTCTGCTCCCAATTGTGGGATTGAGGGCGCAATCCTAACCTGGAATTAGGCCGGCACAGTTAAGCCAGTTTGGCCTTCTGGCTACCCTGGAATGACTATCTACACCAAGCAATGAAAGCTCTCCAGGGTTCCAAACATAGCCCTGTACAGCTCTACTTAGAGCACAATCGTAAACTGGAGTTAGGCCAGCATAAGCTAAACCAGCCAAGTTTGGCCAGCACAAGGGCCACCATAAAGCATGTTTGGACTACTCTTGGAGTCAGGGAGGATGGCGCACGTCTGTGTGCTGTCCAGTCTGACTTGGAGAGTGGTCCGAACGCGCTTTATAGTGTCCCTTGGGCTAGCCAAACTTTGCTGGCCTAACCCCAGGTTAGGCTTGTGTTCTAAAGCTATTAAAAAAAATAGCCAATATGCCACTGACTACAACTGGCTATGGACTGCTCCCTGCGGTAATAAAAATGGCAAAATAAAACACTAATTTCCCTTGGGGAAAAACTCAGCTTTCCCCCGTCTGTCTCAATGGGGTTGTTGCCATTTTTGCATCCCTTGCTACACTGTATGTATTCTATTTAGCTTGTGAAAGCAAAGTACTTTGGAAACCAAGATCAGCAAGCAAAACTTCTGATCAAACAAGGCAGCATTTGAGAAGAACATATGGAAGGAGCTGGCAGAGGACATGTAAAATTAACTTCCAAGTTCTCTGCCACTTCTCTACATGCCAGCCTGTATACAATGCCAGAGGGGAAAATTTAGAAGCAATGGGGAGATTAGCAAGTACAGCAGAGTAGTAGCATTTTTCAAACAACTTGGCTGGCATTGAAATACACAAAGAATGAATTTATAGGTACCTCTTCGTGTCACTGACAGCATGCTCATAATTCATACCAGCCTGCATAGTTCTAGAAGCCAGTGTTTTCCAAAATGTGGGTTGGGACCCACCAGTGGGTCACAAGCTGATTTTTGGTGGGTCGAAAAAGTTTTGAAACATTAAAAAAAATTCAAGCACCCTTGTTCCGTTTGCAGGAGAAAACTGTAAGCTGATATGGGATAATCTTCATACCTCCAAATTAAAATGTCACATTTTCCCAGTTTCTCTAGTAACTGGCATGCCAGAGATAATGTGTGAACTCAGCCTTTTGTCTGGTCTGGAAGTCCCTAACTGCACATCTTTAGTTTAGCCTCCAGTTTAGCCTTCTGGCTACCCTGGAATGACTATCTACACCAAGCAATGAAAGCTCTCCAGGGTTCCAAACATAGCCCTGTACAGCTCTATTTAGAGCACAATCGTAAACTGGAGTTAGGCCGGCATAAGCTAAACCAGCCAAGTTTGGCCAGCACAAGGGCCACCATAAAGCATGTTTGGACTACTCTTGGAGTCAGGGAGGATGTCCCATGTCTGTGTGCTGGCCGTTCTGAATCCAAGAATGGTCCAAACATACTTTATGGTGACCCTTCTGCTGGCCAAACTTGGTGGCTTAGCTTATGCCAGCCATTCGCCCTTAGATATATGAACAACTGAACAGATGTCCTCCTTCACAGGAAGCAGATGATCTACCACTGAGCAAAACCCATCCTCAGGTATACTCTGAACTGGCAGTCCTCACCAAGTCATGGTTCTCAGAGCAGGTTGATTCAACTTCTGCATACCAACCAGTGGTGCCATTCAAATGATTTAGGAACAGGAATTCACTTTTGATTGGCACTTGTCGGGAACCCAGAACCAGCCACGGAGCCCGTTAGGATCCGGAACGCACGTTCTGGTCCGTTCCCCCTGAATGACATCACTGATACCAACCAATGGGGACAGGCAGGCACAGGCAAGATGCCCCGCCTACAGCTTCCTCTGCATCAGCTGATTGCTTTTGCTCACTTCTCTGAGGACTGGGAGAATGCATCCCATCCTGTGTGAACCACAATCTCTCTGTCAGAATCAAGATGGAGCAAAAATAGCACTGGACTTTTGAAATGTCCAGTAATTCAGGCTCTTGAAATGTATTACTTCTGAGTTTGGACTGTTTCCTGGACAGGAGCACAAACTCCTGGAAAAGGAGTGGGGAGAGGCAGAATGATATACCCATGCTGATGGAGCCTGTCTGAGCCTTTATATTTATGTTTTTAGTTTGAGCCAGAATTTTATAGGGTTTAGTACTTATTTTCTACGAGAGAATTTTTACTGAAATACATCCTCCAATTTTCCAACCAATGTCCTGGGGACGATTGAGAAGCCAGTGCTTCACAAAAACAGTGTTACTCCAGACTGTTCAAAGCATTAGCCCCTACCCAATCCAGGCACAGGCATTTTAAACCCTGTTTATAGGAGGGAATTCAACCCCACGTAGCTAGCAATGCATCAAACTGACAAGAGGAACAAATTCCCAAGCAGCACAACACTGTTGCTAAAAGACAAAGTACCAAATCTAGTGTTTGAGATCCAAAAGGGTCTGCTCATATTTCATTTCAGATTGCAAATGTTTTCTATTGTCTATCTAGATACTCTTGAAAACAAACAATACATTTTATACAAATGTATGCGCAAATAAGATATCTGCCTAGCACATTTGTCCTTTAATATTGTATGTGATTTACTTTTTAAAAAAGAGCGCTATAAATCACAGCAAACAATAAAATTACTAGACAATAAAAATATGTACGTGACATTTTTTAAAGTCTTCTTTTGGCAGCTGAGTCTTGCCAGGAAAGAAAGTTGGTGGTATTCATAACATTTTTTGTCCTATTAAAAACATATAATGGTGGTTACTACGACATGAATATTTAAAACACGACTTACAGGTGAAAATGGAATGTCTAACTGACTGAAGAAATGAAAAGAGTCAAGAGATCTGTGATGGGCAGCGCAATCCTATGGACTGTGCAGCGTCGGCGCAACAGGGTTGCGCCAATGGTGCGCACTTAGCGCTGACGTGGAGGCACCGATCGGCACCCCTGCGTCGGCACTAAGGCAATGGGAGCGGCACTGCAGGCAGCGCTGGTCCCGTTGCAACCGTGCAGTGCCTCCCTCACGTTGGCCGAAGCCGGCCGGCGCGAGGGAAGCGCCATGACAGGGCAGCTCGGGGATTGGCAGGAGGAGGGCGGGACATAGGTAGGACGTGGGCGGGTCCAGGATTCAGCCATATGGCCATATCCTAGACCCGTTTGTGAGGTCGTGCGGCCCCGATTCAGGCAGCACAGTCTCCTCGGATCTGCGCCCGCTATTTAGTGGGTGCAGATCCAAGGAGCACATAGGGGAGACTGGAGCCTCCCCTATGGCAAGGGAGTGAATGCTCCCTTGCCGCAGGGAGGCTCCAGCCTCTCCTATATTGCACTGGATATGGCATTTGGCCGGCTGGGATTGCGTAGAATAGGATTGCGCCCTAGATCACCCAACATTTTCATTTTTAGTCTGAAGCACCGATAAGCAGCTCTGAACTGCTTCAGAGCAAGTGGTGCTGGAGTGGAGAGGTTAATCCTTCAGTGGAGCTGAAGGGCTTACTGCAGCTTTGAAAGGCAATTTAGATTTTTTAAATGGCATGGGAGAAGGGTTACACCTCCGCAGTGCTGCTGCTCCAGTCAACTTTGGACCCCACCTTAATTGCATCCTTTAAAAATACAACACTTTTTAAAAATCTTTTTTTAAAATCCAAAGCAAAATGTGTGTTTACATTTCTATAGATAATGAAAACTTAAATACATGGTGACACTGGAATAGCAACAAATACTTAGAACAGTGGGTCGCGACCTACCATTGAAAGGGGAAAGGGCCATTCCCCCTTAAGGGGAGTGGCCCAGGAATGGGGGCCCCCCCGAGGATGCCGCAGCAATTGTGGGGACTCAGAGGCATGCTAATGTACCTGAGGGCTGCGTGTTTTCCATCGATCACAAACTCATCACCTCCACATGAAAGGCCCTTGTATGCCATGGCTAGGGATGGTTGGGAATTTTTGAGCAGGTTATTTCGGACTGGGGTGTGTGTGCCAGTGATTGCTTGCCTTTGTAGGGTCATTCACCCGTATTTATTATGCTGTTTGTACAATTTGCAATAAAAATTTGGATAAAAACACAACACCGCAATTTGCTATTTTAATCAAGAAATTTTGGAAAAAATATCTCAAAAAAAACCCCACCCCTAGTCATGGCGGATACCAGTCAGACATTACCAGTCGGAGTCGGTAGTGCAAGGCCAGATGGATCAAATGTCTGCCAGTACAAGACTACTTTATATGGGCCATTTTATTTCACTAGTACCACAGAAGTCATGTAGCCCTTGTCAGGCACAAAATGCAGCTTTAGCTTTGGTAGGGCAGGTTAATGTTTGTGCCACTGCAGAAAAGCAGATTTACAGGATTAAGATAAATCCCTTGTCATCTAAAAAACTGCTAGAGAAGGAAGGGAAAAAACCCATCAGCATCAGTTCTCCAATATATGCTAAATGCCCTTTACTGCTTTTCAAATACAAAAATAAAAGCAGACCATTTAGCTACAGGACTATTTAGAATCTAATAAGAATTCCTTGTGTTTTTCTCCCCTATAATTCTTCTATTATATTGTCATTTGCTCCTCGCTCTTTCCATCCAGTCCACTTTGATAATAAACATACTGTGGACTGATCATTTCTAAATTTGGGAGGAGGAGCTATTTACATTTATTAATATTTTCAAATATATGGAAAACATATATTGCAATTAATAGTGTACAAATTTAATCACCCCCCTTTTTTTGCTCTGGGCGCAAAAGCTTCGCATACGACAGGTTTCAGGTAGTACCTACAGAAATGCAAAGCCACCACAGACTTTGTATCACTTCCTTAAAGGACTGATCCAAGCCCTTCTAGTACTTGAACTGGCAGTCCAAGCATTGTCTTCCCCCTTGGGCAGTGACCTGTTCTGCTAAATGCCACCAGCCTTACCAGGAAAAACACCAGCTGCCTCCAAGGCTTCACCTCCCATTCTCGCGACTTGAAAAAGGAAGAATGAAGCAGAGGAGGAAGTGCTAGACAATCTCCTCTCCTCATCACTTCCTGTTGGGCACCTCTATACTTCCTCCAACTCCATTCTCCTCCTCCCTTTGAAGCTGGCGGAAGCAGAAGAGTGAGGAGATTGGCAAAGGTCCGGCAGGCAGAGTAACTCATTTCTCTCCCAAAGGGCATAACAGTAACTATATTAATCTTCCCTAGTCAATGGAAGCCTTTGGCTTGGAAACAGATTATTTGATTACTATTTGCTTTGTCTAGGCCTCCAGGCAATCAATGCGTTTCAGATTCAGTGCATGAATTAACTCTTGCATAAATGTCCCTTAAGCCCAAATATCCTTCTGCCCCCCTACTTATTGTATTCAAATTACCAACAACAATCACTTTGGTGTCTTGAATGACTGGCACACCGCTTCAAGGAAAGAACAATGTGATCAGTGACAGGTGACATGCTTTGCATGCAAAGAAGTCACAGGTTGAACCTCTGGCATCTCTGGTTAGGGATGAGAAAGATCCCTGTCTGAAATCCTGGAGAACAACTGCCAGTTAGCAAAGACAATACCGAGTCAGATGGAACAATGGCCAGATTCAGGGCACAATCCCAACCTGAGCTAGAGTAGGCAGGCTGGCTCACCTGTGCCACATCCTAACAATGTTAGGCGGCAGCAGCAGCAGCTCAGCATGGGACAAGGGGATGTTTTCCCCTTGCCCTGAGGTAAGCCCTAGCCAGCCCTATGGGGCTGCTCAAATCTGTGTCAGCAAAATAGTAGGCGCAAGTCCATGTGGCCAGGAGCAGCCCAAATAGGGCCAGCCCAGCCTGGGGTTGGGGGTTTAGATACAGCCCAACGGCCGTGTCCCATCTCTGCCCCCCTCTTCGTCCACAGCACTGCCCTGTTACGCCTCCTACCCACCTCTGGTATGCCCTTGGCGTGGCCCTGCACCAGAAGAGCTAAGCCAGCGCTTGACCAGCGCAGGTGGCAAGCGCAGCAGCACCCGTGAGCCAGCCCCAGGACGAATTCTGCGGTGCAGAAGCACCTTACAGCATGTTTGCGACAGCGCTGGTCCGGCGAAAGAGCAAGTGTAAGTGACTTTCAACCACTGTGCCGCAGGACATTGTAGCGCCACAGACAGTCCGTAGGTGTGCCGTGGGAGTTTGTGGAGGGTCATCTATTAGTAGGGCTATTAGAGGATGTGAGCCCCCTGCCAGCAGCACTGTGTGCCTTGTCAATTGTCAAAAAAACTGACGATGTGCCTTGACAGTGTGCCGTAAGGTGAACAAGGTTAAAAAAAATCGCTGTCTGGGTTGAGAAATTTCCTGGTCAAATCAACTGCGCGACTGGACAGTTTCTTGTTTCCCAAAGGCTCAGAAATGTCCCTGAACCTGTCCACTGATTCCTGGATTTGGGGGTGGGTGTTTTTTTTTCTTTTTTTGGTGTGGGGGGGGGGGGGAATGTTTGCTTAGCTGTGCTTCTACTGAGATTAGTATCCTGGGCTTTGACAAAAATAGACTCAAACTCAAAAGCACATTCTGTACTTGCAGACTTTCATTCTGAGCAACAGACCTTCTCAAGGAAGTTATGTTTGGTTCATAATACAGCTGAATATTGTGAACTAGGCAAACTAATATTCCAAAGCAAACAATTACGAACATACAGAAGGTTCGGCCCTCAGAAAATTCAATGATGACTAAGTTCAGTGCCAAGGAAATTATATAAAAGAATTACAGTTATGTGTCTGCTGAGAATTTGTCATTAGTTATCTGGTTAAGGCAGGCAGTTTGGAAGTCATTTCAGATTTCAGTCCCAGCTGTGCCCATGGTATTAATTAAATACAAGCATGATTACTAGTGACTCAACAAGTTTACTAAACTATTTCCATTTCAGATACATTGTTTTTGGAATACAAATAGTGACCCTGTGACCACAATATCATTCTTTTTCAAAGTATGCCTATTTTCCAAAGTACCTGAGCACAGCGCACATTGTGAAGCTTTTGGATGAAGTTTATGTTTTTATATTATATATGTTTGCTTCACACTCCCCAGTTTCCTGAGCGATAGAACATTTCAGGCTGCAGAATGACTGTGGTCAGTCTCCTTGCAAGCAGAGAATAGAGGCATATCTGAAGGGGGTTCCCAGTGCCAATTTTTGCAGACCACCGAACTCCAGTGTAAAGCATCCCCTCCACAGCCATTCGGAGCAGGGAGAGGGAAGCAGAGGAGATGCCTCTGCCTCCTCCAAATGGTTATGAGCAGTGATGTCATGCAGGGGGAATGCGGGGGAACTCAGTTCCACTAGTTAAAATTAGGGCTGACTCCGCCCACTTCACTCTCCCCTCTTCCAATTCCTCTGCAAAGAGCTTTTCTTCTTGGTTGGCTGGCACTCAGAGGGTTAAAGGGAGCGAGTCCAGATTCCTAGGGGGGCGAAGGCAGTGATGTCATTCAGGGGGAATGGACCAGAACGGGCGTTCCAGATCCTAATGGGCTCCATGACTGGTTCCGGGTTCCTGACAAGTGCCAATCAAAAGTGAGTTCCTGTTCCTAAATCATTTGAATGACACCACTGGTTATGAGGGGGAGGAGACGCTTTACACCGGAGTTCAGCAGCCTGCAAAACTGTGATCCCTGTCCAGGTACGCCTCTGGCAGACAGAACTGTATTTCTGTCTGCCAGTATTTAGAATTTTTGTAAGATCTGTTTGTTTACAAATATGCCAACTGAGTTAAATTGGAGTAGAGGAGGGACATATAAACAAGCATCAATAGCCCTCCCCCCAAAAAGCTTCCTAAAACTAATTCTTGACAGTCAGAGATCATAAACTCAAAGAGAAATGTGTCTTTGCCCAAATTCAAAACTGTCTTTCTCCTCATTTCTTTCAGCACACACACAATGATGGAGGAAGAGGACTTCGGTCATAGATCCCACTCTGTGAAGCAGGTGAGAAGTACTCGTGTCCGGCTGCCTAAACATCAGTAGCAGCAGAGCAGCCACAACAAACCTACTGAGATATACATTTGAACAAAACAGTGCGTCCACTACAATGCTATTAACCCCTTTGAACCCATGAGAGAGATAATAAGGATAAACACACACAACTAAATCTATTCTTTATTTCATGGCATTTAGGAAGTAAAACCTAAAGCTCCTTCTTGTTTGTTTGTTTTTTAAATTAAACTGGGTGAACTGAAATTGTAATCTAAATGGCACCATAATAAAAGAATCCTTACAATATATTTTTCTTACAGATATATAGTTAACGTAATTAAATATGAACACAATTTCTATCTGTAGACAGATCTGAGGACCTTGGAGTTCTGCACTCAGGGCCAAGAGACCTGAGGATATTCCTCTCAGATATGCATAGATATACTCATGTGAAAATATAGAAACTTAACTATCATGATAAAGCTACACTATTATGGGAGTGACCTACTTTTAATATGAGCTAGACAATGCCTAGAGAATTCCCTAAGTCCTGCTAGGATGTTGGGAACTCTGTATGTGTTTCTGTGGACAGGGGAGAGGACAGCAGCACAACCTCCATGATCATGCTGCTTCCGGGCAGGGAGGGAGTTTTTAAACTCACCTGGGGGTCACGATGGTTCTCTGGAGGTCTGGAGAGCCTGTGACTCCCCTCTGCAGCTGTCCCCAAGGCTTGAAAAATAATGTAAAAAGTCAAAAAAAAATCCTGTTTCAAGCTAAAACGAGAAGTGGAATTTTTTTTTTACTGTTTATGTTTTTCAAGCATTGGGGACATCAGCAGAGGGAGTGGCGGGTTCCCCAGACCTACTGGAGAGCCACAGCGACTCCCAGATTAGTTTAAAACCCTTTCCCTGCCCAGCAGCAGCATGATCATGGCGATCATGCTGCTGCCAATTTCTGGCCCTTTCCCCTTAAAGGGAAATCACTCTTTTCCGGTTCCCCTGATGGGTTGCAACCCACCAGTTTGGAAACCACTGGCCTGGAAAGAACAACATTTAATGTGACAGTCTTAAACAGCTTCTTTTATAATGTCCCAGATCTTTTTAATTAGTTTTTTTAAAAAATTGCTTACTATCCCCGGCTTTCCACACATGGAAGCATACAACATGGACTATTCTCTACTTCTTTCATATTCACTGTCACAAGTCCCCCATCCCTCTATTACTCTACTGTGATAAACAGAAAAAGGAACTTGGCTGGATTGCATGAAGGTCCTGTGGATTTTGAAACAAAAGATTCAAAATAATCCGTTAATGCAGCACTGTGATGGGTTTTTTTTTTTTTATTATTATTATTATTCTATTTTCAGCCTCACAGGAAACTAATCCTCCAGATGTATCACTTTGGACAGCTATATTTCAAATGGCCTTTAAGCATATCTGAGAAAGATTCCATAGCTGCACAAGAAAAAGAACAAAACTTCAGAAGAAACTTCTTAGCACCTTTCAAACATGACATCTACTGCTACCCTGTGTGTACACTGCTGTCACAGAAGCACTCATAATAGCAAATACTAGGCAAACACCAATGAAAGAGGAATATTTAGGATTTCTATAGCACTTTCCAAGCGTTCAAAGCAATTCACATGTAAGGACTGCATTAAGCTAACACCTCTATAAGGTAAATATTATTTCCCACCCACCCACCCCAAAATAGGGCAGCTATGGCTGAGGCTGTGGTTTGCCTACCTAGTGAGTTCATGACAGAAGGAAAATTCAGACAGAGGAAGTCCTAATTCATAGCTCAGCCTCGTAGTCCCAAGCTACAACAGCTCTCTAAAGATATTCCTAAAACAATTGTTTGTTATTTAGTCGCTAAGTCGTGTCCGAATATTCATGACCCCATGGACCACAGCATGCCAGGCCTCCCTGTCCTCCACTAGCTTCCGGAGTTCGCCCAATTTCATGTTCATTGCTTCGGTGACACTATCTAACCATCTCATCCTCTGCCACCCCTTCTCCTTTTGCCTTCAATCTTTCCCAGCATGAGGGTCTTTTCTAAGGAGTCCTCTCTAACAATACAATCCTATGCACATCTACTCACTCAGAATGATGTCCCACTGCCCTCAACTACACTAAGAGCTATCCTATCCAACTTTCCAGCACTGATGTAGCTGTGCCAATGAAGTATATACTGCATCTTGCAGTGAGGGTATAGTCAAGGAGACCTCCTCAAGGTAAGGAAACATTTGTTCCCTTAACTTAAGGATGTATTTCGGCAACACCAGTTATGGAAAGTTTGATAGGATTGGGCCCTTATTCTCCAGTAATATTTATAAAACTGCAGCCTCAGGAAGGTTCACTTGATTTATTCTCCCTTTATAAAAAATATGATATCTCCTGTCTACCAATGAATTATATTGTGGTCTGTTTTTTTGTTTTGTTTGTTTTTTTGTCTTCGGTTAAATGTTGTATTGGATTTATTAAATAAATACTCAGTTATGCTAAACTCCCTTAGGGCGCAATCCTAACCTGGAGTTAGGCCGGCACAAGTCCAGGAGTGTTGCAAATGCACCATAAAGTGTGTTTGCACCATTCTCAATGTCAGGATGGCTGGTGCATGTCCATGTGTCGGCCTCCTTCACTCCAAGACTGGTGCAAACACGCTTTACGACCTAACCTGTCCTTTGTGCCAGCCTAACTCCAGGCTAGGATTGTGCCCTTAGAGATGCAATCCAAAGCAAGCTTACTTGAAAGGAACATCTCATTTGTAATTGTTTCCACTATAAAGGCTATAGATGTGGTGGGTTGGAAATTGAGCCTTGGGCTCCTCTGACCCCATAACTACATCATCATACGTTACCGGGAGCCTGATTGCATACAGAGGGGACCTCCTGCCACCAGAAGGTCATCCGGATTCTTCCCTATTAATTTTTTGAAAACCGGTAAAAGCCATCGTGGGCTTTTAGTTTTACTCTTGCCCAGTTTGGCTGGCACTTGTCTAGCTCTACAACTGTCTTTTCATGCTGCTTCAATGGTTACTGTATTTATTACTGATTTTTTTTATTTTGAATCTTATTCAAGGGCAGGAGGTCTGGTCCAAAGAGTAGAGCCACCTCTAAGTCCGAAGATAAGATCTGAAGGATGCCAGTTCAAGACCACCAGAAGCTTCTGTGAGCAGCGAGACTTCAAGACGTGACTGCTAAGCTGAGCTGTCTCCAGCTGCCTTCTGTGGGAGAGGAGTTGTGCGGGGCCAGCTGTTTCTTCCCTGAGAGCAAAGACGCCATCTATCAGCTGTTTATCAGCCAGCGTGAAGCACCCATACAGCCAGCAAAGAAAACAAGACTATAAAAGATCCATCTGAATGTTGTTGTTCTGAAAAGATTCGAACCTCCTTGTTATTTGTAAAATCGCCTTGGGGTTTAGAAAAAAGCCTGCCTGTGTGAACTGCCTTGAATTAAAGGAGCAATCTAATTACTAAAAGGTGGTTTATAAGTACCATTATTATTATTATTATTATTATTATTATTATTAACTACTACTACTACTACTACTACTACTACTACTACTACTACTACTACTACATTTTATGCTCTTTTTACACTTCTGAACTCTGCTTGGGTCCTAAAACCATGACATATAAATTTTAATATAAACTTATAAACAGTATCCAGTTGTGCTTGTTAAGCGTTTGTGACTTCTCAGACTCACAACTCACATACATACATATTCCTTGTATGTTACATTTCTGGAAGAAATAGACACAATCCCAAAGCTTATTCCCACATTATCTCCCTATGTGTTGAGTCTTTGTAGGTAGTCTTAAAACTGGAGAACTGGCCCTAGAACCTACAAATTTCAGTGGGATTGAATTCTAAGAAAACAGGGGTACAACTGGTACAGGTGAATGTTTTCAGCTCGAAATTATGAACAATGCTCTCCAAGCTATTATAAAGAGGCTTATATATATAAGCCAAAGAAGGAATAAATGAGACAGGTTTTTTTGTGAAACAGAAGACAAATGGAAGCAAACAAATGAGTCTATTGGTATCAGGTAGTAAAGCACTAAATAACTGTGCTATAGGAAAAGCAAAATACATTATCACATTTGAGTTCCTATGTCCTTTTCTGCCCCTCCAGCCCTGTTTGCACGTCATATTTCATGAATGTTCTCCAAAACGTTGATCCAACAGATAAATATTTTAACAGATTAAACAAACAAAACACTCACTACGGGTAAAATATAAGACCTCCCATAATTGCTTAACAACTACGCCAGATGAATTCTATTTTAACTCTTTTTCAATAGCATTTAATTGTCTTTATTGCACAACCATGGGCTACAGGTTCAGCTATCATGGTAAAAGAAAAGAAAAATCATCCATTTCCCCTTTTCTTCTCCTTCCCTGGTGTGATAGTAGAATTTATGTGCCTGCTCTGCTATTGAGAGATAATGATCAGTTCACCTGATGGGGCATCTCATCCTGTCTTTTATCCAGCGGCCTATCTTGCCTTCTTATGACTGACAGAGTGCAATGAGGCCTGAAGTCAGATTCAGCATTCATAGCAAGGGAAACAGGAGCCAGATTTTATTAAATACTTTTTTATAACAAGGTGAAATCAAAAGGAAAGATATATACTGTACAGTTTTTCTGGATGATAAATTTAAAAAATGCATTTTCCTAGCTATTTCAAGCAAAGACTAGCTCAATTATATAAAGCAACATTTTCTAATAAATACCACCAATCTAGGAAAAGCAACTTCTTTTCCCTTTAATTTACTTGTAAATTAATTTAATTTACTCTGCCCATACTTCCTTTATTCTGAGACAAATTTTCTGAGTAGCAAGAAAATTGCTACTGCCATTTTTTGATACATAGGGACTGAAAGGTTCATTCTACATTCAACACTCACATCAGACTCCAGGAATAGTGAATTTTAGGAACGAAAGTATTCAAACTTGCAACATTCCAGACTTGATCTTCTTGAAGATTCATATCAAGTGTTGCGGTAAAAACAGTTTACTCAAAATATTAGGCTACCCTTAACCAATGCACTGTGTTGATCTCACAAAACCAACAGGGCTGAATTGCAGATATATATGTATTCTATGAATCTGAACAATTATAAATATGAATGTACAGAGTACAAAATAAACCAACACCTCTCTCTTATAGTGCATTTTAAGTCCTCACATTTTTATTTTGAATCTGACCCTCAAACTCAATAATAAATTATATATCATTGAACATGTAATTCAGTGGTTTAGCCATCCAATCTAGATATTGCGAGATACTCCACCAATTTTATCAATTGTTGAAATTATTGATGTCAGTTATGAAATTCTGAAGGTAACTATTCAGTCAATAAGAACTGAAATTACATCAGTGTTAATATTGATAGGTGTGAACAGCAACACCTACTGTTGTATTATACACTTGTGGCCTTAACTAGTACAAGTGCTAAGCTAAACATTAAAAACAGTACTCTGCTGCTATTTTAACTGTCCTTGTCAAAGAATCCTTATTAAATTTATTGCTTCCTAAATTGTAATGGTATTTTGAGATTGTTTTCTCTAAGAAGACTGGAATATAACAAACATGCATTAGGTAGCAACTGAAAACTAGTAGGTGGTAACTCAAGTACTAAGAAACTGGCAGTGTAAGCCTAGGCATATGTACTCAGACATAAGCACCACTGTGCTTAATGGGACTGACTCCCAGGTAAGCACGTACAATACAGAATTGCAGACTTATTGTGGCATCTTTCATACTTCATCTGACAAAGTAGGCTTATAGCACAGTAAACGTGCTAAACTATAATCCTAGGCACACTTACAGAGAATAAACCCCAAGTGGGATTCACTTCTAAGTAAACATGAATAGGATCACACGCGTTAGTCTTTGTTACGAGACTATTGTTTTTCCTGCAACACAAAACACAGTTACTGCCTGGACTTTGTCACTACAATAACAGAATCACAGAGTAAAAGCAACTAGCTTAGGGTACCACGCATTTATTACAGCTCAATGTTTGGGTTGAAGCCTTTCCCTTTTGCTGGCTAATAACACAGAACAGTATCCAGACATGAACACACCAGTGTTTGAACTATGCTTACATTCAACAAACCTACAAACATGTTCTATATCACAGTGCGTCCAGAAAACAGTTGCTCTCTAAAATCACTCTAGTATGTGATGCTTTAATCAATATTGTGCATGTTTGCCTCACTAGTTTTATAAAGCCCCTGAAAGCTCAACTTACTCACATAATTTAGTGAGCAAAACTACTAAAAACATATTTTAAGAAACCATTGAATCCCATTTTGAAAAATTGTACTTTTTCACTCTGAAGTGGAAACTGGAAAAAACAGGTAAGAAATAAAGGGAACTGTACCTTGTAATATTTAAGGGTCCAATCCTATCCAATTTTCCAGCCCTAATGTAGCAGTCCCAATGGGGTGTGTGCTGCGTTCTGTGGGGGAGGGGGGTCAGGGAGGCCTTTTCAAGGTAAGGAAATGTTTATTTGCTTACCTTGGGATTGCATTGGCACTAGAAACTTGGATAGGATTGGGCCCTTAAACAGTTCAAAGCTTTTACTTCTTTTCAGCACCAACCAAGGACTGAAAATACAACCTGGCTGCAAATACAAAAATAATATACAGAATAGCAATGGTGAAACATTAAATATCGTTTCTGAATCCAACAATTTGACAATGCCTCAATGATCAACTGAAAAACAATCTCTCCCCAAGCATGCTGTAACTCACTGCTTTAGCTAACAGGATGTTTTCAAAGGGCATAACATACAACAGTTTAAACAAGTTCACAATGCCTGTATTAGTCAGGCTGGGTTTTATAAATACTGTTCTGAATTGTTTTCTAAATATTGAAAACAATATAGGTGAGACCAGGGCATATTTGTTCATTTCATATGAAATGTCATCTGATAAGAGCCTGCTTTTTCAAAAAAAAAAAAAATGGACGATATTTCAAGTTTGGAATAAAATTAAGACTGTTCTTTACAGAACATTTTAAAAAATATATATCAAAAGTACTGTCATTACTGTACAGTGAAAAATCAGTGTCCAAAGTAAAATATGCCCCAACAGTCATTTTGGAGGTAAGTGCTAGAAGGAAGATACAGTGTGGTGATCAAACTAGTAGGGGTTTTGTAAACTCCTGTTGTGCCTCCTTCAGCTATGGGGGCAGAAGGCAGAAGCAAGGGTTGCCAACTACCCAGAAATAAACAAACCTCTTTGGCTTTTCATAGCAGCTTGATACACGCCCATCAACAAGAGAAGCTTTGCACGGCCTTTCCCTTTCAAGTCAACTCGGTACACACCTTTCCTTCCTCCAAAAGACAGCAAAACAAAACCGACGTATTCGTGCCCTTTTCTGTCTGCCCTGACACTTGTGCCGTCATTTACGTAACTGCAGTTCGTTCACACGCCCCCTTTTGGAACTGATGACTCTAGTTTTTAACGAGTAAAGCAGCAGGTCTGAGACCAACGGTGACTGAAAGGTAGAATGCAAGCACGATCGATATACGACCCCTCTCCCCCACCGGCATATCGAAGTTGAGGGAGGCGCACCAACAGTGGTGTCCTGAAAAGTTGGCAACCCTTTTGAACTCAGTCCTAGCACGCACCGGACATGCCTCGGTTGCAGCCTTCCCACCACAGCTCACAGTTCCTCTTCCTCCTCCGCTCTTCCCACGAACCTGCCTTGCCGAGGCCGGTGCTGGCCTGCAGCCCTGACCCCGGCCGCTTCGCCCCCCAGCCGCGCGTCCCGGAGCGTGGGAACCAGGCAGCCGGAGTCCGTGCGGGCGGAGGCGCGGTGCGGCGGCTTCTGCTGGGGAGCCTCGCACTTGGCGCAGAATCTGCACGCTAGGCAGGCGGGGTGGGGGCGGGGGGAGGTAGGAGCAGAGAATGACAAGTCGAGCCCCGCCTTTCCTATTGGTTGGGGGTCCCAAGGGCGGTGGTGGTGGTGATGGGGTGTCGCGCACCATCCAGTCAACCTCCCCAGTCTCGGAGCTGGAATTCAGGACGGAGGAATCCGTTCCCTAAGAAGACGCCGAGAACCCTGGCAGCAATCGGGGGTGGGGTGGGGCGGGGCGGGGCGAGGAATGACAGGTAGCAAACCACCCGAGCTGGGATGCAGGGAGCGGGGTTGGGGAAGCCGGTCTGTTCTTCTCGCCACTCCGTCCCGTCCTGTCCCAAGTGGAACATCCCTAGACAAGGACATAAGCGTCCCACTGAGGAAACAACCCACTAAACTAGAAAGGGGGGGTGAGGAGAGGTCAGACCCTAAAGAGAAGCTGAGGAAGGAAACTGGTGGCCAACCAGGTTGGGGGGTGGTGAGCAGAAGCCAGCCATGCCGCTTCAGGGAAGAAAGGCCAGGCGGGATGACAGCATCGCGGATGATATGAGGCGAGCCCCACCTCCTCCTAGCGCTGTCCAGGGTCCCCATTTGCCCCACCATCGGACGCATGCCCGAAGAACCCGGGGCTGCTTTGCGGCCAGCCTCGCGTCCTTCTCCTTAAACCAGCGCAATCGCTTGCAAACGCCGCCGCTGGGCCGCCAGTTCCAGACAGAACTGGCAGGACGCAGGCAGGAGGCGGGCAGGCAAGTCCGACTTAGAGAGCCGGGCACAGGCGCGCTCCCAACCCGCCCGGGCTGCGGCGCTCGCCTCACTCACCCCACAACGCCGTCCGCTTCGCCTCCTCGCAGCGGCGGCGGCGGCGGATCCGAAGAAAGCGCCTTTCCCTTCCGAGCGCTGCAGACTCTGCCCGCTAACTCATGTTCGAAACGTGCGCTTGGCTAGCTGGCTTCAGCCGCTTCTTCTGGCCCCTCCCCGGCCGCGGACTCCGAACGAGGAGGCGCCTTCCCCGGGCGCCCAATCAGGAGGCACGTCCAGCAGAGCTGGCGCGGCGAGAGGAAGGGGCGAGCAGAGGACGCGACACAAAAGAGGCGAGCTGGACAGAGCCCGCGGAGGAGTGAGGCGAGGGTGTTGGTGCAGGGAAGAGCAATCTCTGAGCGGAGCCTCATTCGGGCCCTCCTTGCCATCGGCTAACTGAAATTAAGAGGACATGCGCGCATCCAGAAGGGAGGGGTTGGGCACCCCCCTCACCCCCTAATTCTAAATCTGTAACTATTGCATCAAGTATAGATATAAACCTGGCTGCCACACAATTCGCCCTCCCCCAATTCCAGAATGGTTACAATAAGTGAAAACGCCCATACCTTCCGGCTCTGTCTCACTGCGCATAGCTTGCATGCACAAATATGTTCTTGGCTGACACTGCCAACAAACGTGTGGATGCAGTTGTATGGTATTACACTTACGTTACCTGGGCTGGCAAAGGGTCACTTTCATACAAACATAGCCATGTGCCGTGACCTACTACTTGCCCCTTTTCTATGGTGAAAGATGTCCAGATGTTTCTCTTTTAGACTTTTCAGTGTATCTTGTACTAAGTGCACTTTTCCCTTTTTAAGTTTTTGGAGTGGACTGGAAGTAGCACTTTAAGACTACAATCCTGTACGCACTTGCATGGAAGTAAACCCTCCTGAACACAGTGGACATAGTTCTGAGTAGACATGCATAGGCTTGTGCTGTAAGTCAACAGTTTAAATCCCTGTTTTGAAGGAGAAATGTGCAAAGGTGAGCAGCTGAAACTGAGGTGCTCAGAAGACACTTTTTGCTCAACTGTGACAAGGAGAATCGAGCTGGGTAGCACAGACCATCTGAATGAGGTCTCTTCCTGGGTTCTGTTCACATTCTATTCCAAGTTCTTCTCCTTTCCTAAGGCAAACCTCTCCCCCAAAAACACTTACTTTTGGAAACAGGAAGAGGCCACTCCCATCATTCTATGGAATATCATTTTCTACTGAGGAAGAGGCAGGCCCTGAATTATCTCAACCAGTCATGGAGGCCTCCTCAAGGTAAGGGAATGTTTGTTCCCTTACGTTGGGGCTGCATTGCGGCTACATCAGCACTGGAAAGTTGGATAGGATTGGGCTCTAAGGCTGCAAACCTATCCACATTTACCTTGAAGTAAGCCCAATTGACTCTAATGGAACTTAATTCTGAGTAGACATGCATATGATAGGGCTTTTAAAAAGTCCTAAGCACGTTTGGGTTGAGAAGCAGCCTGCTCACCCATCTTTAATACAAATGTCCCAATTTCAGATTTTCTCGTAAGTAGGGTACTTGGAGAGGGAAGGAAGTAGGAAGTACTTTTAATAGTGTGAAAACCTGCATGAGGGAGTCAGCCAATGAATGAACAAGTCTGTGAGGTCTGAACCCGTCTTTTATATATACTGTATACAGTATACATTGTACTGAAGGCGCATGGGTCTGGCTCAAGCTTTTTCTTTTCATTTCATAAACAATAGTGAACTTTATCCCCATATTCAGTTTACTAGCGACAATGTGAACTTTCACATTGTTTAGCACAGTAGTCCAGTTAATGAACTTTGTCAACAGATTCTTGAAGCACAAAGGCCCCCAGTACTTTAAGGAGGGCACTATGAAGTAATTCTGTATTAAGATATTGTCCACATGTTACAAACTTAGGGTTGCCTAATGGCCAGAAGTAAATACTACATATGGATTGATTGATTGATTGATTGATGTACATACACACAGACATGTCATGTAGCGGGTGTGGGCGTATTTGTGTGAATAATAGCAGAGTTGGGGGCTTGGAGAC
>JAJKFI010000003.1:26887557-26904433 GCA_029204185.1 Lerista edwardsae
TCTCTCTCTCTCTCTCTCTCTCTCTCTCTCTCTCTCTCTCTCTCATAAGATGACTGAAGTCTCATAAGATGACTTGTTGGACTGGGAAGTCTATAGACAGTATAGATTGAGTTAAAGGGCTTTAGGAAAAAATTAAAATAGAAAGCAAATATATGTGGAAGGGTATCAGAAAAATGGAAGCTATGCATCTAGAAAATGAAGCAAGTATAACATTAATAACTAATATATACTTTTACTAGGAGTTGCCTACATAATTTTTTTCAAATCCGCACCTTAATCTTTGCTTAATTCTGCCATCTTCAGTAAAGTATGCAATAGCCTGCTAATTGGGCAAAGAGTGGTGCTTCTCTCACATCTAGTGGCATGGGGAGGGGGGAGAGTAACTCCCTATTTACTCAAGCACAGGCTGCAATCCAATGGACACTGTCCTGGGAGTAATCTCCATTGAATGCAATGGGACTTACTTCTGAGAAGACATGCATAGGATTGGGCTGTCTTTTCTAGAGGCTATTTGCTGGTGTTTCTTCTGCATCTTTTTTGATTGTGAGCCTTTTGGAGATAGGGAGCCATTTATGTATTTGATTTTCATTGCTTTGTGAACTTTGCTGAAAAGCAGTATACAGGTTGTGTTTTGGCATTCACAGGGGTTCCATTCCTGGAACTCCCTCAGATGCCAAAACCTGTAGATAATCAATGCACCCTATTGCCCTCTGAACATGACTGGAGGATGTTCTGAGGGCCAGGAAAGCCATGCACACCTTCCCCAGATCTTGGAACACCCTCTGCGCGCTGGACACATTTGGAGGGTCCAAGTCCAACCAAATCTGCAGGTTCTGAACTCATGGTTAGTTATAACCATGGATTCCAAATCAGCAGTTGAACTATCTGGACATGTATAACTATTCTTAATAAAAAAAATTAATATATATCAATACAGGATTAATATTTGGTAAATTTTCATTGTTCTAAAAATTAATAGCCTACACATGTTTTTACTGTAACATCTCCATCTAGCATGTTTACTGGGAAACTATGATTTGTAATAGAAATTGATTAGTAAATTGCGTAGCCCATTGCTATCAGTGTTGCTGTTTTACAAAATTACGGATTATTTACTACAGGAATGAAGAAAGAGTGAGTAAAAAATGTTAGAACTTGGTCAGTATCTTCCAGTTATTGGCTAGGCAGTAAATTCAGAAAGAATAAATGCAGTCATTCTTTATGCACATTTTGTTAGGCCTCTAGAATTCCCTGACTGGGATGGACAGACAGCTACTGGGATGGGTGATCTAAACAAAATTAGAATAGCTGATAGCCAGCAGGGCAGGCTTTTTCTTCAGAGTCAGACTAGCAGATTTTGAGACAAAGAGGAGGAGATCCAAGCCCTAATTTGCAAGCTTCCCAAGGGTGTCTGTTTGGCCATTATTGGAAACAAAATGCTGGCTGGACCTGTAGTCATGGAAATCATCAAAAAATATTTATATCCTTGGAATGTGAGTAATCAGGGCCAATCCATCCTTGAGGCCAACCGAAGCATTTTCTTCAGGCAGCAGTTGAATGAGCATCCACTCACCTCACCTCCTGTCCACGAATCAAAAGGTCTTCATTCTGTTTCCTTTTCCAGTCCAGGGAGTGGAAGAAGAAGAGGCTGACACATCATCAAGTAGGGGCAGCATTTGGCATGCCAGCAGGGGCGTATCTAGACAAAATTGCGCCCCCCCCACACGCAACGTGATGTCATGACGTTGCGGGGTGTGGCTTCTGCTGCCATGTGTCTGCAGAGCCAACACACACACACACACACACACACACACACACACACACACACAGAGAGAGAGAGAGAGAGAGAGAGAGAGAGAGAGAGAGAGAGAGAGACATAAACACACACACAAAAAACAGACCCAGCCAGGGAAATGCAGCCAGCTCTGCCGGCCGTCCCGTCTCACCTTACCTCTTGAAATCCTGCATGAGGTGCCTCCGGGCCATCGTGGGCATGGCGGGCTTGCGGTTATAAATAAATAACTCATATACTGGGCGGCCCAGGGGAAGGGGAGGGAGGCGAGGCGTCAGGGCAAAAGCGGCGGCTGGGTGGCGAGTGAGGCGCTGTGGAGGCGGCAGCGGCAGCTCCCCGAGCAACGGTGGCCTCTACCACTCCGAGTGGTCCACTTGCACCTCAGAGGAGAGGGGAGACAGGAGGCCGCGAGGGGTGGGGAGAGGAGGTGGCGCCAACCACATAATTGAGGATGACAGGGCACCTTAAAGTGGCCTTAAAGTGCCAGCACCTTGGCAACTACGAAAAGCAGGCCACTTTAAGGCGCTCCCGCGGTTTGCAGAGCCGGGGGGCATGGTGGCGGCTTCCTTCCCTGGGGCTGCCACTCGGGCACTTTAAGTACTCGAGCAGCAGCCTGGGAGGGGAGATGCCGGCGCGCCTCCTGGCTCGGGGCACGGGGGTTGCAAATTGGCGGGCGGGGGTGGGGCACCATGCCAACAGCGCACCCAACTTTTGGAGCCCCAGGGCTTGTGCCCCCTGCTGCCATACCCTAGTTATGCCTCTGCATGCCAGGAAGTATTGGCCAGCAGACTAGATAGGCAGCCCAATCTTATCCTGGCTGCTGGTGCCAAAATGGCAGCTGCTGTATCCTGCGGGGCCATGGAGGCTGCCGGAGGTCTCCTTGGGGTACAAAAACATCAGTTCCCTTATACCGTATCAGGGTCAGGTAGCCCTTATGGACTACTTGGATCTGCACCAGCACAGGGGCATAGCTAAAGGTGCAGGGGTGTGTGTGTAATTGCACCAGCTACAAGCTGAAGGGGGCAACAAGCTGAACTTGACACTAGAGGCCAAAATTATGAAAAACTTGGTATGTACGAATAATATCATCATTCGATGCAGAATTTAATGCAGAATGCAATGAAACAAATTGGAGTGTAATATCTTCATTCTATCAAAAATTATGGCCAAAAAAAATAAGAAAATGAAAATACAAATGTGATGTCACTTCCTGCTGTGACATCACTTCCAGAGCATCATTTTGCCCTCTGCCCCAGGCTGCAGTTTCATTAGCTATGCCAGTGCTAACAATAGTTGGCACAGATTCAAGTAGCCTGTGGGATTTGGGTAGGATTTGATGGCAGCCTCTGCTGCCGCCTCACCTCCTCCTGGGCCTGAATCATCCCCCGGCCGCCCTCCCCCTGATCAGTTTCACTCCTTTAGTGTCTATCACAGAACATCCCCCTGCTGCTCAGCAGCCTACTCACTGTCTAGGCTCCTGGTGGCAGTCGAAGCTCCTGGCTGGCCCAACCTCTCCACCAGACCCTTCTCTCTTCTGGCTGCCCTAAAGTGCTTTACGGCTAGCAGTACGGCAAGAGCAGAACTGCCCAGGATTAGGATTGGGCTCTCGGTGACCTTCTGAACTTTCAGCCTTAGCAATTTTATTATTCCCTTGCAATACGTGGACAAAGAATACAATCCAATTGAAAACCAAACATCAGGAAATATAAAAACCACCATAATGATGAAAAACAAACGGTGCAATCCTAAATTGAGTTAGGCCGGCATAAACTAAGCCAGCAAAGTTTGGCCAGCACGAAGGACACCGTAAAGTATGTTTGGACCACTCTCGGTGTCAGAGAGGCCAGAACATAGATGCACACCATCCTACCTGACTCCAAGAGTAGTCCAAAAACGCTTTATGGTGGCCCTTGTGCTGGCCAAACTTTGCGGGCTTAGTTTATGCCGGCTTAACTCCAGTTTAGGATTGCGCTCTCAATCACCATATCTTACAATCTGTTACAGAGGTTAAGTGAGAAACACAGCATTCAAGTACTGAGAATATTTATCCTAAGAACAGAAGAGAGACCTAGCTGGTAATTCGATAAAATTTGGAAACTAATAGCTTGCCATGGCAACAGCTAGAGGAAGCAAGATAAAAGTTGCAGAACAAAAGATAAGAGAGAGTTTCCTAAACACAAATATTTAGGAATTAGAAGACATTACAAGGGAAGCTGTGATGTCCTCATCATTAGAAGTGGACTCCTTTCAAAATAATCAAGTAGAACATGCTTCCCAAACTGGAGGAAAAGCACTGTAGCACTGGAAAGCACTTTAAAGCTGTTGCTTTAAAGGGAGGGGGAAGGCAGTGACTCGGAAGTGCCCTTTTTAAATTTTTAGATGTTTGGAGGCTTGGGGAGCCCTCCTCCCCGATCCCTCAGGCAGGACTGCAATGCTGGCTGCAGGTAAGTGAAAAAACCCTCCCGTTCCCAGCAGCAGCACGATCCTGGGGATTGCATCGCTACCTTGTCCCCTCCCCCACAAAAACCTCTCTGATTGGGAACCAATGAATTGGAGAAGTGTCAGAGCAGTCAGAGCGGCTTTGAGTAGTGGAATGAATGGGATGACCTGGTACTTGCTGCTGCATGAGATGTGCTTCAGTTATTGTATAGGCATGCCCCAGTATCCGCTGGGGTTCCATTCTGGACCCCACCGTGGATACTAGAAACCATGGATACTAGGGACACTTTTTTTTAAAGATAGGGGAACATCAGTGGTTTTGCTGCAACATGGTAAAAAAAGAGATTTGTTTAATGTTCACCTATCTTTTTAATAGGCATCCCAGTATCCATAGGATCTCTGGATAACTAAAACAGTGGATACTGGGGAATACCTGTACTTTCTTGTTACTGAACAGAGAATCTAATAGCTAATGCAGGCATGGGTCTACTTGGACTGATGCCAGTAATTTCAAAGGTGCAAATCTGAGTGGACCAAGGAAGGTGGATTGAGGCCCTGAAGTGGGATAAGATATTAATGGCACTGCTGTTGCCAACATCTCCCAGCACTCATCCTGCCCCACCCATTCTGCCTCATCTTCTTTGTCTCCCTCTCCCCACCACACTCCCACCCCACCCCCACTGACTTACAGCATTGTGGATGGTAGAGTGTCCCCTGGCAGGCTGCTGCTGTCGTTCACCACTTGTGGTGGAGGCCCAGTCCTGACAAAGTGTCTTACATTGTTGGAGCACTAGTTCCTGTGGTGCAAGGGCAGTTTAGGGTTGGGCTGTCCAAAATCTCTGAATGACATTCTTTGTCTTAAGATTTCAATAGAAAGCTGCCTTATAGACAGAGGGCCCGATCCTATCCAACTTTCCAGTACCGATGCGGCCATGCCAATGATACATGCACTGCATTCTGTGGCGGGGGGGGGCAGTCATGGAGGTAAGCGAACATTTATCTCTTTGCCTCAGGGCTTCATTGAGGTTGCATTGGTGTTGGAAAGTTGGATAGGACTGGGCCCTAAGTCAGGCCTAGTATTATGAACATGAACTGTCATTGTTTCTCCAGAGTTCCTGACAAGTGACTTTTCCAGCCTTGCCTGGAATTCAGAGCCAGACTAAGATTTCCTGACACCTGAAGTAGCATGGCAAATGGTGCTCCCTTTAGTCTGTGATGTGCCAGCCTTTGCTTCACCCATTCTCCAGTGTTCTAACTTGGCACTCCCCCCATTCTGTGTGTCCTTTTCTTCGTTGCCCCCTTCTTTGTTCAGTTCGGGGAGTGGAGGAGAAGAGGAGGAGGACCAGTTAAGGCAAATAGGCAGACAAAGATGGGCGTCCCTATCACTCTGCTACCTGAAGCGGCCGCTTCAATTGGCCTCATGGGTGGGCCGGCCCTGTAGTAATTAGACTGGGGGCTTCTTGCATATAACGCTGGTGAACTACCATTAAGCTACAGCCCCATCCCAGAAGTTACCACTCTGAACATGCTGAGGCTAAATAGCTTGAACCAAGTGGAACATTTGTAATCAGATACATCGCCTGAAAATATAAATTTGTTTCCAGCTATGCCATTAGGCAGTGATGAATTCAGGCTTCTTTTGTAAAAATGCTTTTCTTATTATGAAGAAACTGAAGGTGCTGCTGTTTGAGTTCTTGCCTATTCTGGTCTTCTGTTCTGCAGAATTATTTATAGACATTGAAACTGCATAACCAAACATGGAAAAAAAATATTTCTAGGGAAACAGTTTTGCATGTTTACCTGCCCCCTTCCCACCATTTTGGAAAAAAAAAAGTCATCTTTGTTCAGGAAACACAGAGATTACTTTTTGCTGTGTACACAGTGTACTGAGAAAGATGGCCTGTTTCTTTGAACTTGGTACAGCAGCAAACTGCATATTGACCTGTTGTGTGGGATACAATGATTTAAAAATAACAACAACAACAACAACAACAACATCAACAACAATAAATACTTGTATTTATATACCGCCTTTCTTAGGTTACCAGATTTCTCTAATGACTATAACTCAAGGCAGTTTACATAGGCAGACTTTATTCAGAAACCCGAAGGTTTTTACAATTCTACAGAAACATTCTATCTTCCAAGAACTACACACATACAGATGGATCTTTCTGGATTTAGTCCTTCTTTCTGGCCACCCGTTTGTCTCCTTGCTGGCTGATAAGCGGCTTCCCTGCTCCCACCAGAGAAGCAACTGACTTCGGCACAACTCCCCCTCTCACAAGGCAGCCGGAGACAGCTCAGCTGTTAATCAGTCGCAATTACAAGGTCTGCTGCACACAGAGACTTCCAGTAGTCCCGAACTGGCGACCTTCAGAGCTTCAGCTTTTATCTTCAGGCAAACGGAGGCATTAACCCTCTCGACTAAATCTTCTGCCTATGAAAAGATTACATGTATGAAAATATTTTTTTAAATGCATGAAAAAAAATGTATGAAAAGATTACATTGCATCGTGTCAACTTCTTTTTTGCTGAAATTAGGATTTAAGTTTCAGTGTTAATCCCAATTTTGTAACCACTTGAAGATCTTGGTCAAGGTCACAGAGAAAAGGGAATAATGCAGACATTTTGAAAACATAGTATAATTTCTTTGGTCTTATCATGCAGAGAAAACTGGCTGAAAACCCTGAACAAATTTAGCACATTCCATAACCTCTCAGCGCAGTCCAATCAGTCAGCACTTTCTGGCTTGGTTTGAGTAAGGTTATCATCTCAGGATAAAGCATAGTTCCCTTCTCATACGGATGCTTTTTCACTCAGAAGGTCCTTTGTTCAATCCCTGGCATTTGCAGGAAGACCTGTCTGATAGCGCCATTCTATATGGCACGTAGCACCGACGCGGGCGCACCAAGCAGCACTGCATCAGCGCTAAAGCTCTCAAGCCGACACTACGAGTTGCTTTTTTTTTTTTAAGATTGTGAGCCCTTTGGGGGCAGGGAGCCATTTAACTTCATTATTTGCCTGTAAACCACTTTGTGAACTTTTGTTGAAAAGTGGTATATAAATCCAATTGATGGATGGATGGATGGATGGATGGATTTTAAACTGGAGACCACTGTGTCCCAGAAACTCCCACCCCATCCCAAGCAGCACTTGCTGATCCATTTGCAAGCCGATCTAGTGTCAGGGACATTCTGGGCAATCGCATCTATTGCCTGGCATCCCAGAAGGCTGTGCGGCAGGATGTCCGGGCAGGTGTCACTGCTCAGAGTGTCCCTGGCAGCAGATCAGCTTGCAAATGGAATGGTGCTGCAGTGGAATAGTAAGCACCACTCACAGGGGGGGGGAGGGCTTTTCCCAAACCACGGATGTGGCCTGCGGGCCGGGGCTTGGCAAGCCCTGTGATAGAGCATCTTTTAAAAAGTGGGTCCCAGTGCTAAAAAGTTTGGGAACCACTGGTCCAAAGTGACTGTAGATAGCACTGAAATAGATGGACCAAGGAACTGATTTAGGGCATAAACCAATACTGCGCTGGATGGCACAGGCCGGCCGGCCTGTGCCAAATCCTATGGCAGTATAGTGGAGGCTGGAGCCTCCCAACGGCAAGGGCACATTTGCGCTCTTACCATTGGGAAGGCTCCAGCCTCCCCTGTGCACTACTCAGATCTGCGCTTGCTAAACAGCAGGCACATATCCGAGGAGACCACGCGGCCCAATTCAGGGCCTCCTGGATGAGCTTAGGATTCGGCCATATGGCTGAATCCGGAGCCCGCCCACGTCCCCCCCTCAGCCTGCCCACAGTCTCCCTCCTGCCGCTAATCCCGTGTGCAGCCCGACACGGAGCCTCCCTCATGCCGGCCATCTTCAGGTGACACGAGAGAGGCTCAGTGCTGTTGTTATAGCACCGACACGGGGGTGCCGATCAGCACACCCGTGTCAGCTCTACTGGTGACGCATTGACGCTACCACGCTTGGATTGCGCTGTTAGATGATTATACGGTATGTTCACACAGTTCTCCCTGCCACTTTGAGAACCCAGGGGCAATGATAGACTATGCACCAGCACCAAATCCTGACATCACCATTTCCATCACCAGGCCCAAAGGCTCTGTTTATTTACTCTTCTCTATCCCTACAGATGAAAATGGTGGGTAAAAAAGATTTGTACTTGGAGAAGGTTAATGAAAGGTGCATGCATGTTTTGAGGCCTCTTCCATTCTTTTAAAACAAAAGGCAGAGTCTCTGCAATGGGAATTTACATGCTAAACATATAAAGAAACTGATGCAAATGGAAAATCACTACAACATATGGATGAAAAAGAAACCAAACCATTACAAGCGGAAATCAGATGTAATCACTCAAAGAAAACAAGTGAGTACAAAACTTGTACTCTGAAAATGAACACTGAAAATGCTGGCAGAAGACTATAAAAGCCAGAATCAGGTATCTGATAACACAAATGAGGCCAATTTTCCCTGTTGTTTACTTGAGACCTACCAGTGCTACAGAATAAGCTGTCTGCAAAGATTAAAGTAGGTTAGCTATTGTCCTAATGCTGATTATGTTCTCTCTATTACAGTCTTCTATTGTGCTTGCCAGCGGAGCAGGCTACCTTGGTTTCATCAATTACCCAGTTTTTTTCACCTACTCTCTAATCATTGTGTGCCACCATACACAAGATCACATCTTTGAATTTCGCAATAACAAACAGCCCAATCCTAAAATGCGCTTGTGCACCAAGGTTGCATGGCCTGTGCTGCATCCTATGTAGCTTAGGTGGCAGCTGGAGGTCACCTTGAGATAAGGTGATATTTTCCCCCTTATCCCATGTAACACTAGAGCCACCCCTATGGAGCTTCTTGGATCCATTATAGCAATTTAGTTGCAGCAAATCCAGGAAGCCCGTGTAGGGCTGCCTGGCCTGGGAGCAGGGGTTAGTCTCCACCGTTCTCACTCCCTCCCAGGCCCAATCATCCCGTTCCCCCATTCCCTGCCCAGAAACACCCCCTCCCCACCTCCATACCCCCTTCCACTACCCTTTCTCACCTACTGCACCACCTAGTGCAAACTGGGCCAGCTGATAGGTCAGCTCATGCCTAGCCAGTGTAATAGGCTATTTAACATAATTTTTAAAAGGGGACAAAAGATCCCTGGTGAGTGATCTGATGTATGCATCTAAAACATAACGCAAACTAATAGTTCCTCACTTCGCCCCCCTAGGAATATGGAGTCGCGCCCTTTAACCCTCTGAGTGCCAGCCAACCAAGAAGAAAAGCTCTTTGCAGAGGAATTGGGAGGGGGGAGGAGGGGGAGAGAAGTGGGCGGAGTCAGCCCTAATTTTAACTAGTGGAACTGAGTTCCCCCACATTCCCCCTGCATTACATCACTGCTTACAGCCCAATCCTACAGGCTGATGTCCTGTTGCTTTTTCTGCTGGCTCTGGCTCTAAATGGGGCTCTGGCAGTGGTGCTTTGTCAAGGTGCTCAGTAGCACACTGCCAGGGATCCTAGTGGGAAGGCACAGGCTCTTGTATCATAGGCTCTCCTGTATCATAGGCTCCTGTATCACCTTCCCTCCTGTATCATAGGCTCTCCTGCCACTTGCTGGAGCAAGTAAGTCAGGGGCAGAGGCAGGAGAGGCGGGGAGAGTGTAATGGGCAAGCAACACACAAAACTGGCCAAGGAGGGCATAATGGGTCAGGCTGGGAGGCTATAAAATGGGATGGATCTGGTGGCAATGATATGTGCCAGATCTTTATCACCCTCTCCTGTAGCCTCTCCCAACACTCTCCTCAGACATACATTGGTAATTGAATATTTCAGAGTATAGGGCTAAGATACACCAATCCCCTTCCCACTTTTTTCTGTCTTAGAAGAGCAGAGCATTGCTTTGTAAACCACTGGTTAGGTTTTGTACATTACAAAAAAAGCTGGAATTATTTTGCTTTACGTTGCTTTTTGTTTTGTCTTTTCAGTTTCGCTGAAAGTGCTTGTTCAGCTTTCCTTTTCAATGTTAGCAGTGGCATTCACAATAATAAGTGTGCACTCAAGTTGACAAAATGCTTATAAGATTTCATTTAGTAGGTAATAAGTGTGCCACTTGTGAAACACATATTCATTAATTCTGACTGCAATTGCTTTACATTTGAAAATGCCATTAATAACATGTATTATCCTTGACTGCATTGTACGTATTGTCTGAAGCTCACATGACTGCTGCAGTATAACCAGCTTTTGTTAAAAATGACTGGAATGATTCCCAATGTTGTTTCTCTCTCGGGCACTCTGGCAGCAATTTATGCATCCTGCTTTTAAAAAATGTTACTGTTAGGGTGTGCTCATTCCGCATCTCCAGTTGTTGCAGAGTGTCATAGGTTATAAAGATCGGGTAAAAGCAAATTAACTGCTCTTCTTGCAGAGCATTTTCTACTGGTTCCTTCAACAGTTTAATTTCAGAATCGCAAGACTGTATAATATGAAGATTTGGGTGGCTCAGTCCTAGCCTGGATTTAGGCTGGCACAAGCCCCTTGTGCCAACCCAGGAGTGTTGCAAACGCACCGTAAAGCGCGTTTGGACCACTCTTGGAGTCAGGGAAGATGGCACATGTGCATGTGCCAGCCTCTCTGACTTCAACAGTGGTCCAAACTCACATTCCGGCATGGTTGCAACATTATGCCAATGAGGATGCAATCCTAAACTGGAGTCCCTAAACAAGTCCCTTGTGCCAGCCTAACTCCATTTTAGGATTATGCCATTATTGGTATATCTTCTTGAAGGTACTCGCCAGGCTATTGCTTATGTGCCAGTCACTTTTATCCTACTTAGCCAAATGAACTCACGTATGAGCAGCTATGGTGAAGAATGTAGAGTAAATATCATCTTTATGATTTTCAAATATAATAAGCACATTCATTTCATAGCCATAACCACATAACAATTACCTTGGGATAGTGGAAGAGACTATTACAGTAACCCTAATTAGGGTAGCCAAAGCAGATGCATCCCAAACATGAGATTTCTGAGATGGGACTTGATCCCACTTTGTGATATCACCAAATGATGTCACAAGACTGCCAACAAAGATTAGGCGGGGGAATCTGCTACAGGTGGGGCCCAACAGCAAAGGAGCAAGGCCAAGTAGCATCCCAAAATGGCCAATCTCAATACATCTTTTCTGCCTGTCTACCTGGGGAGAGGGAAAAGAACTATAGAAAAGGCTCGTTTTTGGCTAACTGGCAACATTAGTCACCATTTTCTGCTCTTTTTAAATGTGTTCTGACTCATTCACAATGGTTTCTCCAATCATTGTTCATTGGAGATTTGGAATGGTCAATTAAGTTGTATTATTAGCTTGTATTTCAGTTTGATGGGAAAAAATATATTATTGTTACACACAGATGCCTCCCATAAGTGTACAATCAAATGGACACAATACAAAAGAAGAAAGAAATGGAAGTAACAAAAAAAATCTTATTCAGGCATTTCTTACATCATGTTACATGATTATTATAAAGACCAAATGGAACCACTTCCTGTGGAAGTGGACCTTTCTGTTTCACCTCTCTGTCTAATCCATCCGGATGATATATATGAGATATAGTTATTACCTGTATGTATGTCCAAACTTGTTAGTAGATGTATAGATGAGGAGAAAGTAGACTTTCAGGTTAGTTGAAAGATTGTTCTTTGGCAAGATTGTTCTTTGGCAATGCCAAAGATTGTTCAAACTACTGCACCGTTGCACTCATTTCACATGCTAGCAAGGTGAAGCTCAAAATCCTATAAGGTAGGCTTCAGCAGTATGTGAATCGAGAACTACCAGAAGTGCAAGCTGGTTTTCGAAGAGGCAGAGGAACTAGAGATCAAACTGCCAACATTCGCTGGATCATGGAGAAAGCAAGAGAGTTCCAGAAAAAAACATCTACTTCTGCTTCATTGACTACGCTAAAGCCTTTGATTGTGTGGATCACAACAAACTCTGGAAGCTAGTGGAGGACAGGGAGCCCTGGCGTGCTGTGGTCCATGGGGTCGCGAAGAGTCGGACACGACTTAGCGACACCACCACCACCACCACCACCACCACCACCACCACCACCACCACAGGGCATTCAGAGCTTGAAAACAACCCCCACATCCTGGAAACTTCCATCCGAAGGGAGCATCATAGGGATCATCTGTATCCATGGGAGGGGGGCAGTCAGAAAGGTCTCCTCAGCAGAAGTGGGAAACCATCCATCATTTGGATGCTAGTTTGAGGTGTGTGTAACAATGGCAGTAAGGGAGATCGACATGGTTAAGACATCCCTGCACTCTAATGCCACCAATACTGCCCCTGGTCTGCTTCCCTCCCTGCCTTCCACCCTGCCCAAGATTAGCCCCATTCATCTCTCTCCTGCCCGTGTGGCCCACTTACTTGTGCTGGTCTAGCAGCAGGACTCCTGTATAGCTGCTGATTGCAGCAGCACACTCAAAATGGCCACTGGTTGCATCAACTTGCATGCCCCACTAGAACTGTAATTGAACTGTGTTCTGTTGGCGTAAACCCTGGATAGGATTGGGCCATAATAGAAGAATCCTTTTTGAAAGGCCATTTGTAGCTCTCTCTCTCTCTCTCTCTCTCTCTCTCTCTCTCTCTCTCTCTCTCTCTCACACACACACACACACACACACACACACACACACACCAACGTGGACCTGGAAATACATTACACCTAGAATGAATGAGCATGTCAACCGGCCTCCAGCGCTGAAAAAAGCCAGCGCAGGCAACTTGGAAAGAGTGCTGCAGATCTGGCTGCTGCTATGAGGCAAGTCAAAATAGCCATGAAGTTAAACGCATGTTTGCTTCCAAATCTCATTTATTTCTTTTTAACCATGCAAGCCATTTTCTTCTTCATCATCAGATGTTTCAGTCACCCTGCATTCAGTATTGGGCTTCCTGCAGCCCTTTAGTCATGGATTGGCTATCAGCTATATTAAAACTTCAATCACAGAGACTTCTTTCAGAACTACCTATAAAAAGGGTTCAGGAATATAATGATATTGGTGAGGGCAAAGCAGTGCTGATGAAACGGGGCATCACTCAGTGGTAGAGATGGTAGCAAAATCCATTCCTGGTCTTTCCAGGTAGGATTGGGAAATAAAATACGTGTTTGAACCCCTGCAGAAGCCACTGCTGGTTGGTATACTCAAAGTTGATCTAGAATTCTAGATGGACCAATGGTCTGACTTAGTTAAATGTAATTTCTTATGTTTGTTCAGTCTAACACGGTAATATGGAAAGAAACAGATCACACATGCAATGCAGAAAAGTAGAGAGGGACACAATAAAGGAACAAGCCAGTTATTCACTCAAGAGGGACCCTGTAAATCCCAATGTTGCATAATCTGTTTTGACCCTTAATGTCTTGTTTTTAGAGCAGATCCAAATGTAGAGAGTACCAGACTATACGTGTTCCAAATTTCAGCTTTCTATCTGTTGCCTTAACAATTTGGAAACTGCCCTGTTTCAGGGAAACATCCAAGCTTCTTTATTAATCTTCTCAGGCACCTTGAAGCTTAAAAAGCCTTTTTGTGTGTGATAAAGTAATAATTGTGGGAATTATTTATAATTATCTTTTTTTTTAATGGCTGCTTTTTCTCTGAGAGATGACGGGTGATGCTGTATATTAATTGGGCTGAATGAGGTATTTAGAAAACCTGTTGTTCGTTTCTAAAAGGATATTGCTCAAAGAGGGACAAATGCTCTTTAGCATGTACATAGAATGAAACAGGCATAGAAATTGAGATGAATAGGCCTTTAAACACACTGTTTTTGTCTCTGGAGAAAAGAATGCACAGTGGAGCATTCAAGAGTACTGTACTTTTTGCACCAGCCCATCCATGATGAAAGGTGAGGGATGAGACCCTGTGCCAGTGGCATTCCTGTAGGGTGGCAAATGCTAAGCTCTGCAGGAAACTGACATCAAATCACTCCACGTGAAGCACTTTGCACACCTGGCAAGGTCCATGTTAATGTTAAATATTATTATCAGAAGCTCAGCATAGCTAGTTCATAGCAAATGTGTCAGTTGAGCAGTCAGTTAAGAGTCTTGTTTAGACCACTCTTGGAGTCAGAGAGACCAGCACACAGACATGTGCCATCCTCCCTGACTCCAAGAGTGGTCCAAATGTGCTTTACAGTGGCCCTTGTGCCATCCAAACTTGGCTGGTCTAATTGTGCCAGCCTAACTCCAGGCTAGAATTGTGCCCATGTCTTTTGATATTTTGGCATTACCGGCATTTTCCGTTGGTGGTTGTGTATGTTTTGTGTCTCTTCAATGCCATTGAAAGAAGAAAAATGTGCTCCTTGTCAACATAAATACATTTTTATAGCTAAGATTTCCAGTTTGCACAGAGTTAACATGTACAGCATCCCACCAGTTGATTTTTCTGTAAGTGCAAGTGGAAGCACATTTTTTTAGGTACCTGCAACAAAATAAGAACTTGTGTTGCTGCATTTATGCATGACAATGCACACATTTTTTTTTCTGTTGAGATTTTATTTTCCTACCTAGGAGCATGGATGGGAAATATATATGAGAAGCATTCATTAAGCACCAGCTTGCACACAGTGAGCCGTGGGTGTGCTGCCAGCAAGAGATCATGGATTTTTTTTCCATTTGAAGTCTGGTTTGAGTGTTATGATTTGCTTTTTTAGACAAGACCAAGCAAGACTCAGCTCCCCACCCCCCAGCCTTTTTTACCCCAACTACTGTACATGCGTATGACTGTAACAGTAAAGGGCGCTACTATGAGAGCTAGTGTAGTGGAGGAACAAAGTGCCTGATGGCCCAATTCTACCTGGGCCATCAGATCAGAAGTGTAGCCAGAGAAGAGAAGAGTGATAAAAACAGCAGGCGCCACAAAATGCCTTGTGAGTGGGCCCTGCCCTTTGCCGTCAGAGCCATTCAGAGCAGGGATGGCAATGCACCAGCATTGCTGTTGCTACCCTGAATGGCTCTGACAGTGATGTGGAGGCGCCACTTACACGGCGTGTTGTGGAACCTGTTCTACTTACTTCATAACCCCCCTCTACATCTATATGATGACTACATCATATGCAGTGGTGTCATTCAAATGATTTAGGAACAGGAACTCACTTTTGATTGGCACTTGTCGGGAACCCAGAACCAGCCACGGAGCCCGTTAGGATCTGGAACGCCCGTTCTGGTCCGTTCCCCCTGAATGACATCACTGATCATATGGAACTCATATTCTGTCAAGGCAAGGCCCAGGCTGCTGGCACGGTAGCTGCCAGCAAGCACCAACAATCCCCAAAGCAGAGGAGGGGACATGCTGAAGAAGGATCGGAACAGGAATCAAGGCCAGCTTGGGGGGGGAGGGTGTCTGGGGGTTGGGGAGCAGATATTGGTGGCAGTGCCTATAGCCTATGCCTTAGCCTGGACTTGACAAACGTCCTTGGAACCATACGGATTTAAACCAGCCAAAGAGGTGGCACAGATCTGAGTAGGCCCACTGGGAATAATGCAGCAGCAGAGTAGATAAATAAAACATTTTTTAATTTACTGTTCCATCATTGCACATTCTGGACCAGCCTAGGATAGGACTGGGCTGGGAGTTATAACTCAGGAAGGGCCTAATTCAAATCTCACCTATAAACACCTAGGTGACCATAGATAAGCCACAGTTCAGCTGCAAGACAGGGATTGTAATAACATTTACTTATGCACACATGCTGAGATCCTAGCCCTCTTTTCCCAGCCTGACGTGCCCCCTGATGTTCCTTAGACTTACACCAGCTAAATTGCTGAGGACACCCATTAGTGGCCAGGCAGGCTACAAGAGGTAATTTAAACAAATGTTCTTACCTTTCCTAGCCATTTTGTTACTCCCCATCCAGGGCTGTATTATCCATTAGGCTGAGTAGGCTGAAGTCTAGGGGCCGCGCAGGGAATAGGCCAGTGATGTCATTCAGGGGGAACGGACCAGAACAGGCGTTCCGGATCCTAACAGACTCCGTGGCTGGTTCCGGGTTCCCGACAAGTGCCAATCAAAAGTGAGTTCCTGTTCCTAAATCATTTGAATGACACCACTGGAATAGGCCCCATAAAGTTGGCATGTTTGGGTGTCAGCAGAGCCCCTCACTTTGGCCCCCAGCCACAGCTACCATTTGGCCCCAGGGGAGACCTTCAGCCCAATCTTGAAAGCGTTCTGCCATCTCTCTGCTTTTGAATTTCAAAACTGTGCTTGTTTTACAAATGTCCCAGGAATCACTTTTGTTTCAAAGGGGGCCCAAAATACCTGAAAGCCTACGGGCCCTGCCATGGGTTAATACGGCCCTGTCCCCACCATAGCATACAACATACACTCTATCAGCTAGCAGAGGTCTTTCCATCTTAATTAATTTTCTTGGGACACAACACTATGTTTTTATGGATTGCCTTACTCAAATAATGCTTGTTGAACTCAAGTTCAAGGCATTTTTCATCTCCCTTGCTGCTGTCTTAGTTTAATTGGTGAAACAGTTGATCTGCCTGTCCATCCACCCACATATCCATCTATCAATCTATTTTCCCTTGTAGCTGAGCTGTCCTTTAAAGATTGTCTTTTTTAAAAAAATCAAATGATACTTTGTAGTT
>JAJKFI010000003.1:26904443-26965162 GCA_029204185.1 Lerista edwardsae
TGTGTGTGTGTGTGTGTGTGTGTGTGTGTGTGTTCTTTTTGTAGACCCAACAAGTTTAAAGCCCTCTAATTGCATCGTGGAGCCTGGCCATCTATTTTCTGAGATAATGCAGATGTGTTGACTCGATTGCGGTTTCTAATTTTATGCCTTCTCAGTTGCTTAAAATGAAAAGGGTTGGACATTTATAAGAAAAGCTCTTGAAAAAGAACAGATACTGTTGCTTTAGAAACCTCTTTCCATCATAATTTATTGTAGTTATATATCAACATTTTATTTGTATTATTCAAAGTATTACCTTTTTTATTTAGCCAACACATGGTGCAAGGAAATGCAAGAACGTTACTGTGTTGCTGTTGCTGCCTGGAATGGCTCGGATGAGGAGTGGGAGGGGCTGCTTACATTGTGCACTGTGGCACCTACAATACTGCCCCCTGTAGGTATGCCAGTGGGCAGCACTATTGTGGTGTCTCAGGAAGTTCAGTAGCGTCAGTTGGCCCTGCCCAGATCTCTACGTAGACAGCCATGTCTTCTTAGTCAGCTAGTAATGTATGGCTGTGAGAGCTGGACCATAAGAAAGGCGGAGCGCCGAAGAATAGATGCTTTTGAATTATGGTGTTGGAGAAGACTCTTGAGAGTCCCCTGGACTGCAAGGAGATCCAATCGGTCAATCCTCCAGGAAGTCAAGCCTGATTGCTCCCTGGAAGGACAAATCCTGAAGCTGAAGCTGAAACACTTTGGCCCCCTCATGAGAAGAGAGGACTCTTTAGAAAAGACCCTCATGCTGGGAAAGACGGAAGGCAAAAGGAGAAGGGGGCAGCAGAAGATGAAATGGTTAGACAGTGTCACCAAAGCGATGAACATGAAATTGGGCAAACTCCGGAAGGTAGTGTAGGACAGAGAGGCCTGGCGTGCTGTGGTCCATGGGCTCATGAAGAGTCGGACATGACTTAGCGACTGAACAACAACAAATCCTTATGGAAAAGGCCAATTAGGTTTCCCGAGGAAGGGAACTCCATCATGCTGGAACCACAACTGAGAAAGCCTTGTTCCTGGACTTCCCTGCTCACTGATGCATCATGGACCAAGATCTCTGATGCTTCTTTTATTCCTCTTCATTATTAATAAATAAACGTGCAGAAACGAAATCCAAAACATAGAAAACTTTATACCAAAAACAAAGGGGAAGGAGAAAAACACGATATAAACAGAATACATAAACATTAAGCAATCTATACATAAATCTCTTGAAAAGCATCCAAATGTCCAAAAATGTATCTGTAATTGTTGTTTATATGCCCTCTGTTCAAATGTTGATAAAGCTCTCCATCTATGGAGTACTGGCAGAGTACCTGTCCTTCCACTGTTGTAAGAAGAACCTTTTTACTACAATAAGGGCACAAAGAGCCCATTTCTACGGTCCTGCAATTAACCTCCATAAAATAGGCAGACAGTTCAAGTAATAACAAATATCAGTTTGACGTAATACTAAGTGAATACAATTAATAGGCTCTTCCTAAAAAGATTGTAGCACTTCTGATGTGAAAGCCCACATCATATGCTTCAATGATGCTCAAAGTAAATTACAATGTCAACAGTTAGATACTGTACTTTAGTCAACCTTTTAGTATAAAGACATTGTGGTGAATTTCTGATGCTGTGTACAAGGACAGGAGACGAATCTCTGTCACTTGAGACACAGGAAAAGCAATTGTCAACTCCTGTGGTCTTCAACCTTTTTCATGCTGTGACCTTAACTAACAAAGTAGGCTAGGGACCACACATTGATCCGGCCCCCCTTCCTGGGACCCAATCCGCCCACCTGTCCTCAGCGCTGCCTACTCCCTGCCCCCATAAGCTACACTGGGGAAGGCTCTTTCTGAACTCAGGTCAGCTCATCAAAGTAATGCATTTCCTTGACTTTTACATCAGTGCTGGACAGGCTACAGCAGAGTAACCTAGAATGGCATGCAGCAGCCAGCAAAGTCTAGCAGTGGAGCAAGGCTCAGCGACAATCTCATGTACACAAGCAGTGCGTAAATACTTTCACGCATGGACTGTATGTTGGCTTACAACCCTTTACAACCTCCCACACTGTATCATGCTACTCCAGCAGTATGACTTGGTACGATTGCTTTCCATTTTGGTTCCACTAATTTGCTGTAACCCCACAAATGGGCTTCATGACCCCATTGGGGTAATGACCCCAAGGTTGAAGAACACTAGTCTACTCTTTGCTGAGCTATCAGAGAATGGAGCTGTTACAGGTTCACATTTCACAGGAGAACTGAACCGCTATCAGGACCAGTGCTGTTATCAGCAGTATTGTTTGGTATCTAAAGGCCAAACATTATGAAGGAGGTGCAGTTTTTTCTTCAAATAGCAACTGTGGAAACAGGGAGAATGGTATGGACCATGACACAGGGAAGGGGGATTATCCTTTCCTCAGTGTTATTTTTCTGATGAAAATTGCTCTGTGCAGTCTATGTGTTCTGATAGGAAACATATATATGTACATTTGTATTGCCCCTACTGGGGCAAATACAGTCAGTCCCCGTTATCCACTAGGGTTCGGTTCCTGGAAATCCTTGCAGATAGTGAATTGGCAGATAACAAACCATTGATCTGATGGGATCAGGGTTAAGTGCAAGGGTATCTGCCATCAGAAGAATCCAGCAGAGACCCTCAAGAAGCCAGCAAAATGCAGCAGGAAGTGCCAAAAGATCTCTGAATTCTGCAGAGACCTTCCAGAGGCTGTAGGGATCTTCAGAATGGTACCTGTGCCTAGCATGGACCTTAAACTTGGTGGATGCTTCTGCCAGCCATTTTAAAAGAATCAGTGCTGGTCACAGGTGCCATTTGGAAGGCCCCTGAAGCCGTTGGAAGGTGTCTGCACATGGGGTAATGAGGTCAGAGGAGCAAATAATGAGGTAAGTTGCAGTTCTGCCCTTGCCAGATAAGCGAATTCGTAGATAGCAAGTTCATATATAAAGAGGACTGACTGTAGCAGCCACAGCAGGAAAAGGAGAGAATTCTCATCAGGAAGATAGAAGGGGAGAATATGGTTAGAATCTTTCCATGATCCCAATCCAGATTGACCCTTGTGGCTTCCATTTGACAAGAATGTAAAGAAACAGACATATAGTCACACTCCTCTATTGTAATATCCTAAGACTTGGTTGTCATACTGTTTTCACTATTATTGTGCTCTCTTGTCTTTTTTCTCTGTTACCTGGTTCCTTGCTCCAGCTCTGAAAGTGAGATTCAGATCGTTGACTTCCTGTTTCCCAGTTCCACAGAGCATCTTCTGTGGCAAACATGTCAACTGGATTTCGTCCTCACAAGGTCAGTGATTCAGACCGTGACATGCTTACGTTTTTTCTTATCCTGCATCATGAACTTTGAACCAAAACCACCAGCTGGCAAGTTTTGTGAGCTTATGTAGGAATATCCAGGAGCTACAATCTGAATTCTCATCTATCCTTGATAGCTTAAAGAGTGTGTTACATTTTCTGTTTCCTGTAACAGTGTGTACAGCAGTAGCTCCAGTATATAAATTGTGCTATTATTCTTTTGTGACAGTGCAAACGACTAAAGAGCTATATAATATTTTGCTAATTTCTGCCTTCCTCTCAAGCAGGTCTGGAAAGCTTTAAGAAAGTTGGGTCACTCACGGTTTAAAGGGGAAAAAATCATTGAAGTACAAAGGAAATAAATGCACCTTTCGGTCTTCAAGGAGCTATTTTGTGATGGCAAAAGCAGACAAAAATATACGCGAATATTCTTGGATGTTTTGCACACTTGACTTCAAATTAAGAATTTTAGGGCACTGTAACTCTAATGCTGGATTTTATTTTTATTTTTGCTTGAGGCAATTGGGTATTCCGGCAACAATCTCAGCTGCAGTTTGACTCGTCCTTACGTGACATGCTGGAAAAAAATGAATTCATAAATTGCAGTTTATCCCCCTTGGATTCTACTCCAGCAAATCTTTTCTTTGTTCTACGTTTAAAATAGAACACAGCACACCGCTTTGGAATGTGTCATCAATGTTTTAGTAGCCCCCTCTTGACAGCAATGAGAAGTCCATGAAAAATTGATGGTACAATATGGTCCATAAGTATGCATAATTAAATGATTTTACTCCATGAATTTCACATTAGTTGCCAAACATGCGTCAGCATCAGTAGGTGTAACAAACGAAATAGCAGCCATAATACATTGGTACCTTTTGGTTAATTGGAGAAGCTGTTGCCAGTGCGGCTGGGTGCTGTGAATGATCCTATTTTTAAACAGCCAACTGAGCTTATGAAATTCCTCGTGCTGCAACTAGGGCTTAAAGTATTAATCTGCTGATTAACATGATCATAACCTTTATTTATGAAATCTATATATATAAAGAAGAGCGTGCGTTTGTTTGTTTGTGTGTATGTTCTGAATAGGCTCCGCAATGCCTGGAGCGATCGACATGAAACTTGGCACGCATACACCTTGCGGCCTGGCAACAAACACTGCGGGGGTCAGACCCCCCTAGAGCCCCCGGGGGTGGGGGTACGCAGGGGTCCCCACGTGAAAACAGTCAAAAACAGCCGAAATTGGCATCAAATCCACAGTTTCCGGGGTCACCAAGATGAGCAGCGACGCTCCCGATACCGTTGGAGTCCGGGTTCAGCCCCCCCCCGACATGGGGGGCAAGAAGGGGTGCGAAACACAATGTCCGCCGTGCCCTGCTGGAACGCCTGGACCGATTGGCACCAAACTCGGCATGCGGAAGCCTAGCAGCCTGGCCACAAACACTGTGGGGGTCGGGCCCCCCTAGCGCCCCGGGGGTGGGGTTACTTGGGGGTCCCCGCGTGAAAATGATCGAGAATGGCCAAAATCGGTGTCAAATCCATAGCTTCTGGGGTTGCCGGGATGAGTGGCGACACTCCCGATGCCGTTGGAGTCTGGGTTCAGCCCCCCCCCCTTGGCGTGGGGTGTGAGAAGGGGTGCGAAACAAAACGTCCGCCATGCCCTGCTGGCACACCTGGACCGATCGACACGAAACCTGGCACGCATACACCTTGCGGCCTGGCGACCCCCTTAGTGGCGACCCCCTTAGTGGGGGTCAGACCCCCTTAGTGCCCCTGGGGGTGGGGGTACGCAGGGGTCCCCACGTGAAAATGGTCGAAAACGGCCAAAATCGGTGTCGAGTCCATAGTTTCCGGGGTCGCCGCAATGAGCGCCGCCGCTCCCAACACAGTTGGAGTCCGGGTTCAGGCCCCCCTCGGTGTGGGGGGCAAAAAGGGGTGCCAAACAAAATGTCCGCCATGCCGTGCTGGAACGCCTGGAGCGATGCGCACCAAACCTGGCACGTGCGTGCCTTGCGGCCCAGCGAGAAATACTGCGGGGGTCAGCCCCCCCCAGCGCCCCCGGGGGTGGGGGTGCGCAGGGGACCTGAAGTGAAGACGGCCCAAAACGGGCGAAATTGGCATTGAGTCCATAGTTTCTGGGGTCGCCTCAGCGACCGGTGATGCTCCCGACGCAGTTGGCGTCCGGGTTCAGCCCCCATCGGCATGGGGGGCGAGAAGGAGTGCAAAATTCATAAACTCTGGAAGATCATTTTGTTACCCAGGCAACGCCGGGTAACAAAAAGCTAGTGTATGATATAATAAAATAAAAGCAATACAAAATTACACCAAATCCAGGTACAGCAAAAGAAAACCACACTGTGACTCTGAAGCAGGAATGATACAAGCTCAATGCACGCACGCACACGCACACGCACACGCACACGCACACACACACACACACACACACACACACACACACACGATCCTATCCAATTTTGCAGCACCGATGCAGCTGCAATGCAACTCTGAGGTAAGCGAGCAAATGTTCCCTTACTTGGTAGGGGTACTGGGTTGAAAGTGCTCTCACCCAGAGCCTTCTGTGGTGTCCTGCTGTCTCAGGGGGCCCTTCAGCCTCACTATAAAGAGAAATCCCACCTGTCAAAGGAAAGCGTTGCTTGTCGTGCCTATTTTGGCCATCACCAACAATGGCAAATTACTGCCACAGTTGAGGCCTGGGCCTTGGTTTCCCAAATTCACTACACATTATTTAATCACTGGACACCATTGGTTCACAATCTACGTACCCAGTGGTGTCTCTACAGGGAGGGCAGAGCTCTAAGTTTTGCAAGAAGCCTTACCTTGCAGTGGAAATCACTCCTTTCCGGCACTGTTTTAGCCAATCCTCACAGGGAAAAGCAACATCTTGGTGTTGCAATTGGCTACAGCAGCAAGGGAGAGGAGGGATTTACATGAAGTTTTGCTCCTTGCAAAACTTAGAGCTCTGTCCTCCCTGTAGAGACGCCACTGTATGTACCAGTTGGAAATAACATTTTTGCAAAATACTCTGTATGCCTTTTAGAGCCTTCTGGGCAAAATACCTTTGGTCATCGGAAATGGGACTTCACAAAGAGAGATGCTTGGTTTTCCAGACAAAAGTCCCTGGTACAAAGCACTTGATTCCTAAAACAAATTAGAAAGAGCTTTTGTTGTATTTTAGCTGTCAGGAGGCCAAAATCAGCCTTCCGATTTATATCTGCCAGTGACATCAGTATAAATGAAGTCATTGAAAACTGTTGCATAAACATATACTAGGAGGCAAAGACATAACATGACTGTTTCTCCAAACTTTATCAGAATCCCGGCTAACGGGACAAAGAGGCACCTTTTAGGTGATGGATCTCATATTTGGCACCAGGAAAGCAAAAGACCCTATTTCTCCCAGCAAAGCATCTTTTCTAGTTGCTATTTGCTGATTTCCCCTTTATGTTTCCTTTTAGAATGTGAACCCCTAGTGATATCAGTTTTTAAATGGCTTTTGCTATATAAAGTGCTTTGTCAACTTTTGTTTTGAAATGTAGTATGTAAATATTATAAATCACTGTATATTGATCTGTGACACATGCCATAATTTTACATTACAGTCATTTCAATACATAATCACTTATCGTTAGCACAATTGATTTTTGCAGTAAGAGTTGCAGGATAGTAAAGGATATGGGACAAATTGGGGGCCAAGAATATTAACATCAGACATGGAAAAGGAAAATGGATGTGTGAGGGTGAACTCTCTGTCAGGGTGTGCCTTTGGATTCAGCGCCAGTCTTTCTGCCTGCCGCACCTACTGCTGAGTCATCAAAGAGGTGCTTTACAGCACATTTGTGACACCAGCATCAGTGCAGTGGCCGCTGTGCCGATACTAATGACACTTAAGCTTGGGTTGCAATTGGACTAGATGTGTTTTCATGAAAGAGACCATTGTTAGTGAAGCAAGGGATAGGAACTTCTTTTCCTATTTTAAAAGACCTTATGACATACCCTTATGACATCACCAGTCCTAGCATTTTAGATGTTTCCAAAGTAGCCCCTGCTGTGATGTCACGTCTCCTGCTGTATAGGTCCAAGAGGTCTGCGCTTGCCCTCCATCCCTAATGACACCCCTGCTGTTACAACCTTATCTGGGCACTGCCCTCATTTCTGCATGGCACAGATATCCTTGTTAACGATTGAAGCCACTAATGGTTATCCTACTGGGTAAGAAGTAAAAGGCATCCTGCTGGTCAACTGGTTTTGTTTTAATTCGACAATGTGTAGAATCATGTTGGTTGCCTACCAACAAAATGAGAACCAATTAGCTGGAAAACAGAAGCCAGAGGAAACGGTTTTCTTCGATGGCTTGAATCTGGTAGCAATTATGATTTCTAGCACAGTATCTTGTTGAAAAGGTCTGCCTAAGTGGTTAACCCAAGTTAACGGTATTGCTCCAAAAGGAAGTGCTCCTCTCCCAGCAGTTTCAAAGTATTCTGTGGGAAAGAAATGTTTCTGGTGATATGCAAGCCAAATTCAACAGAGGGTAAATTAGACGTTTTGTTCCCTGTATTAAAATTCTGGGTTAAATGCGTTTGTTTACTTGGGTCACATTCCAAAGCATCCACTTTTCAAAATCGTTCAACTGCGGCTGGAGGGCAAGAGCTTAAAAATAGCAGCTAAATTTCAACAAATGTTTTTCTATTGTGCAATGTCTTTTATTCTAGGGAAACACAACACACTAGAGCATTAGAGTAAACATTTGTCCATTAATGTTAATTTGTGATAGGAGTTACTTTAAAGGCAAGCTGAGACACCCGACAGTATGTCATGATTAAAGTCTACAAAGATGATCGATTTGAAGAGAGTTCCATATACCAAAGCTCGAGGTTTACATAGTGACTTGATTTTTGAAAATTAATGAAAAGACTTGACAAAAGGAGAATGCTACACCTTTTCCAGTCCAATGGGTATGGACTCCAAACAAGGACATTTTTTTAGAAGATTACGTGACAGATTAATTTTTTTTTAAAAAAAAGCTTCCTTATGGGTTTTCTTATACAGTCAAGGCAGAGATTTTGTTTTTTCCAGCATTGTTTCCCAGAGGTAACTGCACATTACATTCAGCATGTGTTAATGCAGATTGCTTGTGTGTCTGTGGGTACAATCCTAACCTAGAGTTAGGCCAGCACAGTTAGGCCAGCAAAGTTTGGCAGGCACAAGGGACACCTTAAAATATGTTTGGACCACTCTCAGAGTCAGAGAGGCCAGCACACAGACATGCACCATCCTTCCTGATTCATTCCTCCATATTTCAATAGCAGAAATAATCATCGCTGTCACGGCAAGTTGTCAGGGTGAGGAGTGCGGGTAGAGAGAAGGAATTTCATTGTTCCAGAGATAAACTATTTTACTTGATGTGCTGAGAAAATTTAATATCCTTGCAACTGAAGGGGTACCTGGGGGGGAGGAGCATCTATTCTCACACATCATATAAGATGCAACAACACATTTGTTAAAGCAAATATGCCATTTGCAAAGGCCTCCAGAGAGTTTGCTGCTTCCTAATAATCCATCCCAAGAAGTAAACATCTTTTAATTTCATGGCTGCAGTCACCGTCTGTGGTGATCTTGGAGCCCAGGAAAGTAAAATCTGTAACTGCTTCCATTTCTTCCCCTTCTATTTGCCAGGAAGTGATGGGTGTGGTTGCCATGATCTTAGTTTTTTAATGCTGAGCTTCAAGCCAATTTTGGCACTTCCCTCTTTCACCCTCATCAGAAGGTTCTTTAGGTCTTCCTCACTTTTTGCCATTAGAGTGGTATCGTTGGCATATCTGAGGTTGTTGATATTCCTCCCAGCAATCTTGATTCTAGCTTGTGAATCATCCAGCCCAGCCTTTCTCATGATGTACTCTGCATATAAGTTAAATAAGCAGGGTGACAGTATACAGCCTTGTCGTACTCCTTTCCCAATTTGAGACCAATCAGTTGTTCCATGTCCAGTTCTAGCTATGGCGAACCTAGACAACTTAATAAAAAGCCAAGACATCACCCTGCCAACAAAGGTTCACATAGTCAAAGCGATGGTTTTCCCAGTAACAATGTATGGCTGTGAGAGCTGGACCATACGAAAGGCAGAGCGCCGAAGAATAGATGCTTTTGAATTATGGTGTTGGAGAAGACTCTTGAGAGTCCCCTGGACTGCAAGGAGATCCAATCGGTCAATCCTACAGGAAGTCAAGCCTGATTGCTCCCTGGAAGGACAAATCCTGAAGCTGAGCTCAAGTACTTTGGCCACCTCATGAGAAGAGAGGACTCTTTACAAAAGACCCTCCTGCTGGGAAAGATTGAAGGCAAAAGGAGAAGGGGGCGGCAGAGGATGAGATGGTTAGACAATGTCACCGAAGCGATGAACATGAAATTAGGTGAACTCCGGACGCTAGTGGAGGATAGGGAGGCCTGGTGTGCTGTGGTCCATAGGGTTGCGAAGAGTTGGACACGACTTAGCAACTGAACAACAATAATCCATCAGTTTTTCACATGCCGTCATGATTTTCACTAGTTGAGTCTAGTAACACTAATCATTTGACTTTCTTAGAGAAGAAAAAAAATCACATCAGAGTCCATTCCATGTGCAGCATCACTTGTACTTTGGCACTCATGTTCAGCTTTGCAGAAACTGTTCACAACCACATTGCACCTAAAGGCTGAGGTTGACAATGAGAGATGGAGAAGCAGAGGCCCAATGGACCCTCTCACAAGGATCTGGTTGTACGAGGTGAATGCAACATTTTCCATGTGGTGGAAAAAATCAGCCATGTTAATTGATTATTTTTCCATTTATCTGAAAAACTAATTGAAATAAACAGGCTTGTAATTTGCAGTGGGAGCGGCAGCAGGCTCTCAAGGGATGGGAAAGTTGTCTCAGATACACATTGACAGTAAGCTGCCTGGGATCGCTCACTTGCTTTTTATGTGCCTCAGGGCCCAATCCTGAGCACTACAGGCAACTACGTTTTCCACTTGCCAGTGTTGCACACTTTCCAGGCGGAAGGGTGGAGCTGGGAGGGGGAGGGGCAGAGCAGGGGTGGAAGCAGTAACCTCCACCACCAGATCCCATCCTCCATGTTGGACCATGTGGCCTGACCATGTCGCCTCTGTGCCAGCAAAATTGCCTGCCCTGTGCTCTTACTGGGGGGAAGGGGACAAATGTCTCCTTCTCACATGGAGCCTCGTGAGCATGTCTGGCTGCCGCAGGTTGCAGTGGTAGCCATTTGGCTACTGCTGCGCCCACAGCAGCCAGGCAGCTAAGGATTGGGCTGCCCATCTTGAAGTGTCATCTCTACATGCCCTTGAAGCTGAGCTAAGAAAGACAACTGGAATTGGGGTTTTTTTTAAAAACATATCTGTTCAAGAACTGTCAATACCTAGTTATACGTTCTCAGCACTAAGTGTCCAGATTTCTTCAGATGCATCCTATGAGCTGCAGGAAGGATGGCATCAGGCTTTGAACCAACTCCCAGGCATTTAGGGCCTGGATTATGAGTGTCAGTGTCTTGCCACTGCTGGCTACCATTTACATTGAAACAGAAAACATTCCGAATTACTGCAGTGAGCAAATGACATTAATAACAGCTTTAACAAATGGAACTGGGAGTGGGGGACACAAAGGAGGGATGTAGCTAGAGTGGGACCAGTGGACCACTGCCCCACAGGTTTGTGGTTTAAAAAAGGCAAAGAGGAGCAAAAGAAGTGGGTAGAGGAGAGTGATGCCCTAGTTGCCCATCATCTCCTCCACAAATTTCCTCTTTGGCTCCCCTCTGCCTGTTTAAAATCATGGCAGCAGGAAGAGGACCAGGACAAGGGCGGGAGTGTCAGCTGGGACAAAGGGGGCAGGTGTGGTGCAGGGTCAGCTGGGCAAAATGGGGTTGCATGGCGGCATCAGTGGCCAGTGGAGATGGCCAACATGAGATGAACAGGCAGCTGGGGAGGTTTGATCCTCAGGGTTGTACATGGACTGTATATGGGAGATCCACAGAACCAGAGGTGTCATGCAGACGGAATGCTGGGAGGGACAAACGGGTGAGCGGCAGCCCTCCCACTGTATCACGCTCCGTTTTGCCGTCTTCCCCGCCCTTGCGGGGGCGGGGGACACAGCAAAACAGAGTGTGACACAACAGGCGGGCTGCCGCTCACCCGTTCGTCCCTCCCAGCGTTCCGGCTGCATGACGCCACTGCACAGAACCCATGTGTAATGGCCCCATGTGAAAAATGCTTGTCCTTCCATCAGTGTGTGAAGCTGGAGCTGCCAGTGGTTTTCTTTCACAGAAAAAGCGACTGAAATAGAAGGATCCATTAAATCCTGTGGTAGTTGCTAGACCAGAGCGGCTGTGTCTGATGTTTATGAAAGAGTTCCAGTCCCTCTTGGTTTCCACTCCTGGTATTGTGTATACATGGATTTTTTTGCTTGTTATAAACATTACCTGAACACTCCCTACCTCTTATGGTGTTATCATTGCTGAATGCGTGGAAGGAACAAAGGGAGGCAGCCTGCCAGGGTTGAACAGAAGTGTATTTTGGTCGCTCTTGTAAACTGCCCTTCCTCCCAAGAGCTCAGGGAAGGGTCAGAGCAACTCTGTGATACAGATGAGGACGGCACATTTCCCAAGGTCAAGCAATATGTTTTATGACTCTGCAGGCATTTGAGCTCAATTTCCTGTATGCAAGCAGGAGGCTTTTTTCCCTGCCTTAAACAGCTACACTACAAGCAGGAATTCAGAGGTGGATGCTTTTCCCAACACAAAGATGCAGGGAGGAAATAAACTTCACGTTAGATTTGGGCTTATTGCAGTTGTAGGAGTCGAATAAAAAAAAGTGGCAACCCAAAGACTGACTGTGGCCACTGCACCACACAAGACCCAGGGTCACCATTAGGACTCTGGACTGGTGAATGAGAAACTCCATCTTCCCCAGCTGTGATAGACATCTACTGGGTGCCCTTAGCAGGGGGCTATGTCTCAAGGCCCAGTGCAACCCTAGCACTGGCCCTGCATGCAGTAGGAGATCATGTGTATTCTTACGAAATGGTTCTTCATAAAAAGCTACCATGTTTTATGAGTGATAAAAGGAATATGAAGCTATATCCCAGTGGAAGCTTTTAGTCAATTTTGATTTTAATCAATTAACTGATGAAACGATGATAGTTCCACAGTACAGCTGAATGAATATGCATATAAATTAATGCCTTCACAATACAGACAAAACTATCTGCTGCTTTGAAGATCATCTTAGCATTTTGATTCTAAAATGTACTTACTTGGCACACTTTAGCAGTGGCGTTGCTAGAGGGGGGCAAAACGCTAAATTTTTCAGGAGACTGAGCTCCTGTGTAAAGCGGCCCCTCATCTCACATTCAAGTCCATTTGCGACTCAGAGAGCAAAGAGAGTCCTGAATGGCTCTGAAGGCAAGGGGGGAGGGACCACTTTACACTGGATCTCAGGCTTCCTGCCTTCTAGGAATGCCACTGCCCTAGGGGCATAGCTAAAGAAGCGCAGGGGGTGCAATTGCACCAGGCAACAAGCTTTAGGGGGGCAAGAATCTGACCTTGACACTAATGGCCAAAATGCAATGAAACAAACAGGAGTGTAATATCTTTAGAGCACAATCCTATACTATGCTGGCCTAGTAAGGCTGACATAGCAGGGCTGTATCCTAAAGCACATTAGGAGGCGGCGGCAGCAACGTCCAGGACAAGGGAAGGTTTTCCCCTTACACTCACGTAAACCCCAGTCACCCCCATGGGCCTGCTCAGATCTGCGCCTGCTGCCTTGCAGGCATAGAGAAACGTGCACAGAAGCAGCCCAAATCGGGGCTGCCCTGACTAGGGATGGGGTTTAGGATTTGGCACTACGGCCGTTCTGCATCACAACCGCATTATAACCGCCGTCTCAGCCCACTGCGCCACCCAGTTACGCCCCCAGAACGCCTCGGGAATGCTCTCGCGGAGGCCCTGTGCCGACCAAACGCCACCGACGCTTGACTGGCACATCCGTCACTGCTGCTTGCACTGGCTCAGCGCTGGCCCAGTGCCACAGTGCCGATGCAGATGTGCTTTACGGCACGTTTGCGACAGCGTTTGGCCGGCGCAAGAGCTCAGCGCTGGGGCAAGGGGGATATAGGATTGCCCTGCCCATCTATCAAACATTATGGCCAGAAAACCAGAAAACGAAAATACATCTGTCATGTAAAAATCGCGGTTTGTTAGAATTGTGTTTTTTAGGAACAATACTGTCATGTTATATCATTTGATGTGGAATTTCATGCAGCGTAGAATGAAACAAATCCGAGTGTAATATTTTTTCCTATCAAAGGTTATGGCTAAAAAAACTCCCTGTTGGTACTTGTCAGGGGACCTTGGGGGAACAGTTAGAAAGCACAGTTTTCTCTAAAGCATGGGGGGAGCATGCCATTGGGGTCTTCCATCAGGGCTTTTCCCCCACGGGGGGGGGGAGGAGCTGAAGCTGCCAATGCTGTTAGCATCTTGGTTGAAACGGTGTTTAAAAGCGTATATTTTTTTAAAAAGGGAAAGGTTTCCCCGCGACCACATGGTCTAATCATGACCAACCGTAGGAGGCGGTGCTCATCTCTGTTTCTAAGCCTGTAGAGCCTGTAGAGCCAGCGTTTGTCCGAGGACAAGCTTCCGTGGTCATTTGGCCGGCATGACTATACGCCGTAGCGCACGGAACACTGTTACCTTCCCACCGAAGTGGTCCCTATTTATCTACTCGCATTTTTACATGCTTTCGAACTGCTAGGTTGGCAGGAGCTGCGACAAGTAAAGGGAGCTCACTCGGTTGTGTGGCCTGGAACTGCCAACCTTCTGGTAAGCAAGTTCAGCAACAGCGGTTTAACTTGCAGTGATATTTTTAGTATGCCATTAATCCTTTAATGTTGTTAAGTGCTGTGCAAATAGTGGGAGAATTTATGAATGTTCATTATTTAAATAAGTAGTGGTGGCTGCTGAGAGGCAGAGGTGCTGTAGGGAGGCTCCTGCCCATCCACTTCCTTTTACTTACTTACTCACTCACTGATTTACTTACTTAAGGCTCAATCATGTGCTGCATTCTGCAGTGGAGTAGTAGTCACAGAGGCCTCCTTAAGGTAAGGGAATATTTACCTCAGAGCTGCATTGCCCTTACCCTGGTACTGGAAAGTTGGTTAATATTGCACCCTTACTTACTTGTTTCATGCCCTGCTTTTCTACCAGTAGAGCATCCAAAGCAGCTTAGGAAGCCATAAAATCAAAATTATAGTTTACAACGCAAACATTTAAACACCCTTAACATATTATAAATATAAGCATTAAAAAAACTTAAAATATTACAAATAAAACACAAAAGTAGCCATTTTTTAAAGAAAGGGCAAGGCCTACAAAATCTAATCTGCATGATACCCCAATTAAAAAACCTGCAGACATATAATATTAAACAAACATGAACTCAGAAGGCTGATCTAAAGAGAAAGATCATTAGCCCCCCTGGAAAGCCTCTAAGGAGGGAGGGGTTCATAAACTGAGTGAGTTCCATAAGGTTGGTGCCACTACTGAGAAGGCCCTCCCCTTTCCCAGTAGGGTGTCATCAATTGACATGACAGCCCTCCTTCCCTGACCTCACTCTTATTATGGGTGGTGAGGCAAACCTGTGCAGGTTGCTATTACTTCCCTCCACCACCTTCTGGTAAGCCTCCCTGTTGAGCCCTCAGTGCAGACTGTCTGGCGATGGCGGGAAACAATGGATGCAATGGAACTCTTACATTTTAGACAGTAATTTACACAACCTTCAGCAGTTCATCTGTAAACAATCTCATGGCGATAATGATTAGGACAATAGAGTGAAGATTTGTTCTCTGCGTAAAATCAAACATCAAAGCCTGACTTGGGTAGGATGTGATCGCTAACATCATGAATGAATTTGGCCGGCATCAGAAGCCTTCTCTGTAGCAACGCTACTCTTCCCAAAAAAGCAGAGCTTTATATCATCACTTTCTATAAATACTCTGATACGTCACTACTCACATACGGTGCCTTGACAGATGTATTGATGACAGTCTTTGTACACAAGGCGACCCAATTTTGAAGGAAGTAAAATATTGTGAAAGAAAAACTTCCGTATCATTCAAGCCGCTTCAGAGAGAATGGCAAATGACGTTTCAAAGCTGTTCTGCCATATCATGTCGTCAAATCTTTCAAGAAATTGTTTTGGCTTTACTTTGGTCATTAGCACATGGCGGGTGGAAAGGCTTGCAAAACCTGTCAGTATAGCTGGGAACATTTTTTTTTAACAGTAGCTTTGTAAATGGAACTACAGCAGCCACTAATTGCCTCTTTCAACCTGGGCTGTTCTTGCTGTTAGTGTTTGTCTGGTGACCACCTGATGGCCATTAATTAAACAACACTTGGCTGTTTGTGGAGTACGGCTTCTTTTAGAGCAATTATCGCTTGAAAAAGATCTCGTGCTTCATTATACCCTGTAGCAATTAGGTGGCAGGCCAGAAGCTGTAAAGGATGACGTTCCAATCAATATACTGAGAAACCACCAAAAGCTTTATCATAATTACTGTCGGACGCACAATATGAAGCTGTAGCCTCCATGCTGACCTGTCAACAGAGCTTTCCGGGATATGCCTCTGATTTATGCACTGTGAATCCACGTGTTAACAGCACCTCACCTTAAAGGACATATTAGGGTTCCTCGATTTAAATGAAAATGAACCGTTCAAAGGTTTAACAGTTACAAAACATTAGAAACCTGTCAGCGCACTCCCAAGCCCCACCCCCCTTCGGCCGACGCAAGCCACTTGCATCAGCCAAGTGCTGTTGCAATTGGGCCATTAAGCACATCCATGTCAGCAGAACTGGCGCAGGGCTGATGCCAGCAGTTCTGTCAGTCTTGAAATGCCACTGCAACCACCAGGTAAGTTGGTCCCACAGCAGCAGAGTTCGGTTGGCGCAGGGCCATTTCTGGGTGGGGGGAAGGCAGGAAGGGGGCGGAACAGGGCGGGGAAAGGTGTTCCTGTGGGCGGGGTGGCCTGGTGAGGGAGGAGGAGTCTGGATGTGGCCATCAGGCCGCATCAAACCCCTGTCCCCAGGCTGTGTGACTCCAGTTCAGGCCACTGTGGCTCGTTGGATTTGCGCCTGCTAAAGAGCAGACCCAGATTGCCTCATTGGTGTGGCTGGGGCTTAACCCAGAGCAGGGGGGCAAATGTGCCAGCCAGCCCGCCTGTTAGTGTTAAGGTTGTGTTCTTCGTCTGTTTGTAAAAGGCAATAACGTCATCATGGTAATCTCCTACTTTCCCCACATTTTTTGTGGGGAAGAGATCTCCCAACCCCAGCCTAAGCCCTCCGTCTACCAGAGACAATGCCACACAGCGCTGCTCCGACCCCCAGCATGCAAAGCAGACCAAAACCACATGCTCCCAGTTCCCCCAGGGAGCTAGACCCTGGTCCCAATCCGATCCAACTTTCCAGCACTGATTCAGCATGTTCTCCATCCTATGGTGATGTGGCAGTCACGGAGGCCTCCTCAAGATAAGGGAGCATTTGTTCCCTTACCTCAGGGCTGCATTGGAGTTGGATCAGTGCTTGAAAGTTAAGTCTTCGGATTTTTGAAAGCCCCTTTTTAGAAGTGCACTTTATGTATGGACTATTAGTATCTGTTTTACATATGGCCATGCTTATTTGTAAGCTTTCTTTTTTTCCTTTTCCCCCTCTCCCCTCTCCTTTATTTCTTTTCTTTTTCTTTTTATTATTTTGGTCAGCACTTGTATTATTGTATTATTGCTTTATTACTTTATTTATAACAATATTGCTTTATTTATAACAATAAAGGGGACAATTGACTGGGCTAGCCCTGGTGCATTGGATTGGGGGGAGGGGTAGGAATCATACTACAGCCCAAATTAACTTGCAATTCCTCCAGCCCAGTAGATCCCCACATTTCCTCACAAGAAACGAGAAAACACTAGTAAGCAACTTAATGAAAGTGGGAAGCCAACAAGAAGGATTTGTTCAATAAGGGGTCAATTTGAACGAAATGCTGAACTGTCGGTTCTAGTGGGACATATCATCCTGGTGGGCTTGGGAGAAAGTCCCCATTTGTAGACAGGACAGTCAGGAGGAAATGGCCCAATCCTGACCCTGGGCAATGCTGCCCACTCGCACGTTGCCATCAGGCCCGTTGTGGTGGCTGCCCAACAAGTGGCACTAGTGAGGAGGCTCAAACCACTTGGTGGTGGGCTTCCCTGCCCGCCGCAGGAGCAGGGAGAGCAGCGTACGGTAAGCTCCCTGCCAAGTGACAGGGAGCCATTTTATGGGCAGGAGGAAGGGAGGGAGGGGTGAAACTGGTCAGAGGGAGGGCAGGCTGGAGGGCAGAACAGGCCCAGGAGAAGGGCAGAGATGGCGGCAGAGACTGCTACTAGGTCCTATCACCTCTCCCAAGACCTAGAGCCTTAAATAGTGGGCTCAGCTCCAAGTGGGCACTCAGTAGTGGGCTCAGCACTGAAGGCACACCAACTTTCCAGCACCAGAGTAAGGGCAATACAGCTCTGAGGTAAGGGAACAAACAGACCCCTATCTTGAGGAGACCTCCATGACTGCTACTCCATGGCAGGAGACAGCTCAGGCCCCGTTGGCACATCTGTGTCAGTGCTGGAAAGTTGGTTAGGATTGAGCCCTGAAGCGCTACATGGGACAAGGGAACTGATGTTCCCTTACCTGGAGGAGATCTCCAGCTCCTGCTCTAGCCCTTCAGGATACAGTGACGGCCATTTCAGCATTGAGGTATTGTGTGGTGCCAGGACAGCAAAGGATTGGCCCAAAGGCGGTGGAGGCAGTGGTGTCATCTACTCTCACAGAGACGGAACTCTGGGTGGGACGTACGTTTGATTGGCTGCCTCCCTGTTCGCTTCCGCCGTCCTTCCTGCTCGCTCAGGCACCCAGCGCCCCCCATCCCACCCGCATCCATCATGAAGCTGGGCGAGCAGCGGTGGGACGCGGCGACCAAGGGCAGCCCGCGTGGCGGGGGGAAGGCGGCGGAACCGCACGGACTGGGCTGCCAATCAAACATACATCCCGCCCAGCATTCCGTCTCCGCGAGAGTAGATGACACCACTGGGTGGAGGTTTCATGTGATGACAAGTTGAGGCCTTGTTGCTTCACCTGATCAAGTAATGCAGTGCAGCTTGTTACACACCTCTTGCCCATCTATGCCTTCCTCTGTTTTCAAACCTTTTCATTTTGCATCTGGAGATAGCAATTCATTCTGACTCACCCTGCTTGGCAGAGCTGCCAACTGGAGTATCGTCTCTAAAAACAAATACAAATAAATGCTGTCTGAACTGAAATGCTTTATTCTTTTTTCTTTTTTTAAGCCAGAGAGGCCCTCTATTTGATTATTAATATTTCATAACACCAAGTGTATTTTTGCCTTCCTGTTTGTTCTGGTTTTTTTGTTTTGTTTTGTTGTAGCGCTTGGATTTAGATTGAACAAATCTCAGCACCAACAGATAATCTCTGGCCTCTTCCGGAGCTGCTCAAAGAAGCTTGTCATTTCAATCCTACACGTATTCATAGATGCAGTATCACTAAAATGTACCTAAATGGTAGCAGCTATATCTGAATCGGAATTGGGAGGATGTTGTGAAGGTCAGGATTTCTGGGTTTGCAACAGAATTGAACTGAAAACTGGATAGTGGGAGACTGAAATGAAGGCTCCATGACCAGAACCAGGTTCCAAGGGACCTTTGACATTCTTCATGGGCCCTCTTCTACCTGGCTCACCCTAAAGTTTGTGATGGCGCTTACCTTGGAAGATGGAATTTGGATTGGAAGTGACACCTGAGTGACAGCCTTGGCCAAGACAGTTGCTCCACCATCACCACCACACACTGCTTATAGGCACAGAGCTGATTTTGGGTATTGATGGTTGGCCTCCGCCTGAGAGCTGTGGGCTCTTGCCCAATGATGCAAACTCTGAGTGAAGCAAACAAGCAAACTTCCTTGTTGACCAGGTAGTGGCAGAAGGCCAAGCAACTGCATTTTCTGCCAGGTGTGGATGATCTCAAAGTTAGATACTGCCTGCCAAAGCCAACCCTAACACGAAGCTATGTGGAGTGGGCAGCTTTACCCATTGGACTGATGGGCAAGTCAGCTCAGAAGCCCTCCCAGCACACCACAGCATGAATGGCCTACAAAGGAAGGACAATGGTGTGATGATGCAGGAAGGAATAAGGAGGCTTGTTTTAGTAGAACAAAGAGAAAGGGGAGAGAAGTGAAGGGTGGCCTTTGATCAGTGATGTCATCTGATAATGAAGAATGGGGACGCTGGGCAGGACTTACGCGTGATTGGCAGCCCGTCCGTTCCATTCCATTCCACGGCTGCCCTGGCCTCAGGGGGGCTGCCCCCGGTTGGCGCGCCCCACCACTGCTCACCCAGGTACTCGGAGTGCCCCTTCTCGTCTCCCCCAGCGAGCAGGCGCCCCGCCGAGGCCAGGGCAGCCGCGGAACGGAACGGACGGGCAGCCAATCACACATAAGTCCCGCCCAGCGTTCCCGTTCTTCATTACCAGATGACATCACTGCCTTTGATGCTTTGCTTTCGGCTGAAACATGGGCCTGCACCACTAAAAGTCAACTTCAGGACTTGCATGGCAATTCAACTGTTGCTGTTTGCACCTGAAGAAAGCTCTTGAACCACATCCCAAACATCCCAACAATTTTCTAAAACAAATATGTCACCTTGGTCTTAGGCAGGTAGTTTACTGCTCCATAAGCCTTCACCAGCTGACCTTTCGACAGCCCAATCATATCTAAATCCCCAAGCTGAAATGCAACGGCACAGCTTTCATGGGGGATTTGTGGCTGCTGGAGGTCTCCTCTTCATAAGGGGACATTTGTTCCCTTGCCCTGGAGTAAAGTCCAGCAAACCACTATGGGGAAACTCGGACCCTAGCAGCTCTAGCAGCAGCGGGGCCCAATGTGGGGCATTCCTGTGGTGCCCCCGACCCTCCCTGCAGGGCCCCCCACTCACTAAGAAGAGCTCCATTCATGCCATGTGCAAAGCATGGCATGTGGAAGTAGTTGGTGGTGATATCATAACATCACCGCCAACTGCTTCCAGGTGGCCCATTTTGGGCTGTTCATAGGCAGGTGGGAAAGAGCAAAGTAAAGCTGCTCTGCTCACCCCACTGACTTACAGCCCATAGAGGTCCCAGCTGCCGCCATAGGCAATATGCTCACCCTGCTAGTGAGGGGCCCCCTGAAGCGCGGAGCCCAATGTGACGACATTGGTCACATTGGCTTAAAGCCGGCCCTGCCATGCAAGCTCCATCAGTGGCGCATGTCTGTGTTGCTTCGTGCAGGCGGATCAGGTCTAGGAAGGGGGTTTGGATCTGGTGTGCACTGCCCCCAAACTTGCCCCCTTCCTGGGCCTGATCCGCACATCCCCTGCCCCATCTCCTCCCTGTTCATTCAGCAAGCAACCAATGCATATTTCCACAAGGTCTACATGATTACAGAAAATATTGCTAGTTGATATCTCTCCAGTGGATTCCTGAGAGCTGCTTATATTTCTTGTTTTCTTACTTTTGAAGAATTTCTTCTTTGAAAAGTACATATATGGATATTGTACATATATGGAAAAGTACATATTAGATATGATGGCAGCCAGGGCAGTGTTATCCATTAGGCTGAGTAGGCTGAAGCCTAGGGGCCCTGCAGGGACTAGGGCCCATCAAGGGTCTGAGTGTTAGCTTAACGCATGGGTCTCCAGCTCCAGCCTCTGGGGACTCCCCATCCAGCCCGCTAGCCCTCCCGCCGGCAAGAGATCGGCAAGAGCCTAAGGTTGGGGGTTGGCTGCAAAGATGAGTGTGTGTGTTTTATAACAAGGCAATAGGCAGATGAGGAAAAGTGATGCATTGACTGAGCTGTAGAGGTCTTATTTGTAAAGGGGGGAGGAGCAGTAGTGAGATTCAGGGGGTTCGCCCAGGTTCTACAGAACCGGTTGTTAAATGGCCGGGCCCCACCCACTCGCTTACCTCGGCTGGCTTCAGGGTTTTTTTTGGCTCCGGCTATGACGTCATAGAACCGGTTGTTAATTCATTTGAATTGCACCACTGGGGAGGAGACCCATGCCTGCCCACTTGCCCCTCCACCAGGGGCTTCCATTTAGTGTAGCAGGAGCTTTCCTGAAGAGTTGCAGAGGGGGCTCAAAATACCTGAAAGGCTAGGAACCCAGCATTGGTTAATGTGGCCCTGATGGCAGCAATTAAAAGAATGGCAGGACATTCAGTTCAATTGTGCCAGCAGTACTGTGTTATTATAAACTTTGCAACCCCGAACTCTGTATAATTGCTGCCCATTTAGCCCTCCTGGCACACAGGCTATGTCCTTACTCAACCTCATTTGAATCTGTCCTGTTTATTGGTATTGTCTATTGTTACCATCTCCAGAGAGTGACAAAGAAGGCCTGATTAATTGCACGGCTGACTTGGAATTGATCTTTCACACAGACTGTACTTCAAGGACTGTTTTATGTAATGCTTCTATTTTGTCCAATCATTAACTCAACTTGGTACCAACTAGACACTTATTCCGCATGCCTCTGAGATAAGAAGTGCAGTTAGTTGAATAATGGATCTATAGCTGAAGTACACAAAAATTTGAAATCTATTTTTATTTATTTGTAGGTTTATATTCTACCTGATCTTAAAAACAAAAACATACTACCAGATGGCTTTTAAGCTCCCAGGGAAACCAGATATTACAACCAAATTATAACAATGTGCACAATATTGTATACTGCTAAACCACATGTATTTTAATACTCTTAAATATCAAAACTCAGCAAATGGCTAAGTCCTGCTGATTGTCATTGCATCATATTCTCTGTACCATTTTACATTTTGAAAATCTGTGATCTAAAACTGACTTGTAAGTGGCAACATGAGCTTGGTGGTCCTAGAGCCTGTGCTCAGAAAGTAAGACTGATTTCACCAAACTAGCTTGCTGATTGGTAACCAGAACTTTGTATATTTGCTCACTTAATGCTAACAGGCTACTTAATTTATTCCATTGCAGGTAGATCAGGTTATTATTAAAGTTTTACCCATGGACACTTTCCATATTTGCACGTATCAGTGATAATAGTCAAGCCTTTCTGAGAATATCCTGCAATTAATAAACATTCTCAAGTTGAGTGTAAAAGGGATGGTCAATTTTGCTTTGAATTTAATTTCATTTGGTAGCCAAGATTTCTTGGCTTTTTTCAAATCTGTGCTTAGCTTTGTGCCTGCTTTGGCTGCGCTCGTCAGTTTCAATTACTATTTTTTAATCATTTCCCATTGATTGAAATGGGCAGAATTCAATGTCCTGCAACATTTTAATTTATTTTCCGAACTGCAAGTTTATAAGGATGTGAGTCCCTTATAAGCAGACAAATGGCCTGATCCTATTTAATTCGGGACTTACACTTTCAGAACAAATGTTCTGGTTACATAAGGCACTTTACAGCTGTTGCAGAACACTGCACACCATTCTGTGCGGCCTGGCTGCCGGAGGATACTCCCGTTGCTAGTAAATCAGCTCAGGGGGTGAGGCAAAACAGCATAGTGATAGGGAAGAATTGCTGAGATTAGGGTTGGGAAGAGGGCAGATCGGGAACAGGAAGGTGCCAGTAGTGCTTTCCAATATCTTATCCTATCCCCCTTCCTGGCCTGACTTTCCTGACCTGGGTCCGTGTAGACTTGCACCAGCGATTTGGCTGGTGCAGGTCCAAGTAGATAGGCCAGCATGCACTTACAATGGGGGAAGGGAACAAATGTTCCCTTCCACCAAGGAGGCCTCCAGAGCCTGAAACTTCTCCTTGGGATACAGTGCACAACACATTGGCTCAGCTGCATCACTGCATGAGGAGTTGCATTGGACTGGGCGGGAAGTCAGCTAAAGTCCATCCACATGAAATGAAGTTTTCATTCCGGGGCAGTAGTTGGATCATTTCAGAAAGTTTCCACTAGTCCTGCCACATGTTTCTGTGGCCAACTTGCAGGAAACTCACAGGTAATGTAGAGATTCCCCTTGGTCAGATCCCTGGTATTTTTCCAAAAAAATAGGAACTAGCAGTGGTGAAGCTGTTGGCCAAAACCCGAAAGTGCCTTTCTAAGGCCTCCAGGAAGTCTTCTAATAGCCCCTCAAAGCATTGTACCCAGGAAAATGTCACCCCTGGCCCCTGGCTACGCCACTGGGTGCAAAGGATCAGGAGTGATTCATAAAACAATATTAGAACATCTCATAATGTTGTTTTATGCCTGTCTGCACCAAAAGGCACAGCTGACACTAGAACGTTGACTGAACATTTTCAGAAAGACAGGTGCAGAATTTCCCCATGAAATATATTACTTCTGTGAACTGTAGTTTAAGTGCTAAGTCAAAGCAAAACGAATACAGGCACAGACCTGGAGAATGTTCTGGGACGGTTGGGTTGAGCTAGCTAAGAGGAGCAGGCACTTGGCTCTTGAGAACAAACTACCAGACAATGACGAACGAATCATGCACACAAGAAATAAGGTAACTTTGATGGGGAAGAGTGGAGTACAATGTTATGTGTGCTTATTCAGAAGTAAGCCCCATTAAATTCAGTGGGATTTCTTCCCAGGGAAGTGAGTACAGAATTGCAGGCTTATTAAGCTTCTAAATCCCAAACTGGGCAGTTTTCATTCACTTGCACTGAAAATGTACAAAACTGCTTGTTTTCATAAAACACTGTGTACAAGTGTTTATTTTATTTTATGGTACCCTTAAGCCCGCTGTTAAAAAAAGATCACCAAAATTTATGAGTCTCAGTCCATAAACGTTTCCATGAATATGATGGACTGCAAATCATGGATATAGCATACACCAAATGTGTGAATATTGGTAACTAAATAATTACATAATTATGCCCTGGAGGTAAGCCAGGTCCAAATATTGTAAGATGTGAACATCAGAATGGTAGCAGAATGATTTCTATTTGCACCACAGTGAAATCTTCCAGTGTAAGAAGCCTAAACGATATTGTGCACATGGGAGTACCATGTGCGCATCCTTGATTCCATTATTGCAATACTGCACATTTCAGGGAGATTTTTCATCTGGTGTTGCATTCAAATGCAACACCTTTCCCAATGTATTCTGAAATGGTACAGTCAGTGACATTGCAAAGGGGGCAGGGGAAATATCCCTAGACTCCACTCCTGGGGGGGGGGCATCAGGGTGTGCCTTTCAGGGTGAGATCTGGGGAACATAGGAACAGCCCTGCTTGATGAGGCCGAGGCCCATCTAGTTCAGCATCCTGTAACTCACAAAGGCCCGCCAGATGCCTCAGGAAATACACAAGACACTGGAATCCTGCTGTCACTCCCCTGCATCTGGCTTTCTGAGTAACCTATTACCCTCACACCACACACCATCCAAGTAACCATTTTTTAAAACATGAAACCTACTAGACACATCATCCCTTCCTCGTCAGTCTGGGGTAGACAAAAAAAAACACCTGTCATCCACTGCCAATTTGGATGGCAGAAAAAATTTCCTATCCAGCCCTCATAACCGTCCCCATGCATGACCTCCCTGGGCCTCAGAAGGCTTTATAAGTCCTGCTGGAGGCCTTACAAATGTACTTCTGGTTTTAATGAAAACTGGAAGTGCACTTCTAAGGCTTCCAGAAGGCCTTCTGAGGGTTTGAAAGGCTGAGTGCTGCCTTTCTGACCTGCCTCCAAAGACCTGTCTGAAGCCTTGGAAATGCACTTCTGGTTTTCAACCAAAACCGGAAGTGCATTTCTAAGGAAGCATCAAAAAATGTTTTGCCCCTGGATGCCAGTTGGTGTAGCTACACCAATGGGTACAGTCCTGTGCTGTCTCTACACACATCCTCTCCCGCTTTCTCTGCGATATTCCACTCTCTTTCTCACAATAGAATATAAATTAATCACTTTGTTTGAGATTACTACTAAAGGTGATTGCAATGTGAGATGTCAACTCTAGCCTACTATTGACATTTTTGGATGAGCTATTCCCGATTGATCTCAATCATGTGCATCACATTATCAAAGTGTTTGATATTTAGAGAGGAGAATTAAAAGACCCAGCCTACATTAAAAAAACAACTTGTTTATTTTTAATAAACCAGGGGATGAAGGCAGGGAGCAGATGCAGTGCTTCTGGCAGAAGCGGAGAAAAAAACCATGTTGAGCAGGGACGGGGAGAGCGGTCACACTTCTGTACTGATGCTAGGAATGATTTTGGCACTTGGTGGCCGCTTTCTGTATGACAGCGAAGGAGGTTCTTTTCTTCCTCACTAATCCTTTTTGACATGCAATTCTCAACCTTTCATGCAAGTATTTGTCCATATTAGGTCAGCATTATTCAAGAGGATAGCAGGCTTCACACTATCTTTCAATCCAAAGTCTAAAAATATAGCAGCAGAGACAAGCCAGCATTTGTATGACTCAACACTTGCATAAACTCCTTTGGGGTGCAGGGTCGCATCACATAGCCAATGCTGTTTTTAGCTTTCTGTGACTATATGCTTATTGCTGGTGTGAACGATCAGTTGCACATCTGTTTATGCTCCAAAGGAGAAAATGGTGTCGTTATCATCACACATGGGAAGGTGATGAAATAAATAGCATGCAGAACCTGCCTGACCATGAGGTCCACTGAGACAGTCAAGTCTGGTTTTGGAGGTGGAGGAATGGCAGGGACACTACCTCAGTTGTGTTTCCAGACTTGGTGGCTCCTGGAGATGGGTGATGTCATGGAGCAGTGGGGCATCCCTCATGCATGTGCAGTCAGCCCCCTTGCCAGCACATGCGTGGCCCTCGCCTTCGAAAACGGCTTCAGTTGGAGCTATACAAAGACAAAAGATGAACATGAAATTGGGCAAACTCCAGAAGCTTGTGGAAGACAGAGAGGCCTGGCGTGCTGTGGACCATAGGGTCGCAAAGAGTTGGACACGACTTAGTGAGTAAACAATAACAATAAAGACAAAAGGCGGGTGAGAGGTCCGATTTTGTGGCAATTGCCCCTCAAGGAAGGTAATCACAATCACAGACACACACTCAGCATAAATGATGGAAAATCACCACTCTGCCCCAGGGGACTCCCCTGTACTGGCCCACCTCAGCTACACCATTGCACTTCCTGCTGTGAGAAAAATAACTAAAGAGGTGACTACAGTGTTAAAAAATATATTTATCCTTTTCCACTTCTGGAAAGCTATAAACTATAAGCTGGAGAGCTTTCTACGTAGTAAAACCTAGGTAAGGGGCAGGGGTACTTGGTGTATTTATAAGGAGTGAACATCTCCCAAAATCAGTTAGGGGCACAATCGTAACACATTTTCTAGCACTGGGGTAAGGACAGTGCAGCTCTGAGGTAAGGGAACAAACATTCGTTTATCTTGAGGAGGCCTCTGTGACTGCCCTGCAACTGTAGGATGCAGCACACTCCCCATTGGCACAGCTATGTCAGCGCTGGAAAGCTAGTTAGAATTGCACCCTAAGGCTGTTATGCAAATAAGCAGGCAGGAAATGCTCTGACTGGCTGCACAGCTGACAAGGTTCTCTGAGACCAGCATATAAAAGGGAGAGCAAACTGCAGCTCACGGCTGTCAGTTGTCTGCTGATCTGGATGAGCAAGGAGGAAGTCTCCAGGAGAAGGACTCGTAGGGAGAGACCCTTCTGGTCTTGAGGACCAACTTGAGCTCTAGTCAAGACCCCCCTACTCCTCTCTGTGTTCCCAGCTGTCTTACAGAGACTATTATGCCCAAAGATCCAACTTTCCAGCAGCTGAAAGGGGAGAAGTTAACACACCCCATTTCCAGAACCCCCTTGGGTGCTAATAAATGAATCTGCAGGTCAGGTCACCCAACCCTCCGAACATGACTGATCACATCTGGAGGGTGTTCTGAGGGCTGGGGAAGCCACACACGACCTCTCCGAACCTCAGAAGGCCTTCTATGGCCTTCAGAAGGCCTAAAAACATCACTTCTGGTTTTTCAGGGGAAAACCAGACATGATGTTTTTAGACCTTTAGAAGGCATTTTGAGGCAAGGGAAGCCAAGCTATTAAAGTACTTTAGTTCAGTGGTTCTCAAACGTTTTAGCACCGGGACCCACGTTTTAGAATGATGATCTTTCTGGGACCCACCGGAAGTGATGTCATAGCTGGAAGTGCCATCATTGTGATGCCAGAGTCTGCTGCTTTTCGAGAATACAGCAATACGTTGGGCTGTATCTCAGCCATTTTTCAAAAGCAAAGTGAATAAGAATGAAAAAGCCTATTTACAACCTTGACACAAGTAAAACAATCACATGGCCCTCCCCCTTTCCAGCCTCTCATCTTCCCATTTTTTTAATATGGCTGCTCTAGGTGCTTTGCAACCCACCTGAAATTGGCTCACAACCCACTGGTGGGTCTTGACCCACAGTTTGGGAATCACTGCTTCAGTTCCATCCATTTTAATGATAGTTACATGTGTGTGTAACTTCTGGGATATGTTGTTAAAATCAGTGCTCCTTATCTTGGGCTGGATCACATCCTAAATTATTATTTTTGGCAATATCCAGCCCACTAAAAGAGCAAAGAGTCTTCTGGCATCTTAAAGGTGAATTCATTTATTGCTGTATCAGTTGTTGCAATGGATTAGAACAGACTTAATCAGGATTCCTAATGCTAACTGATGAATAAGATTATTATCAGAGTAATGCTACTTTGGTTCCTGCTGATTTATAAATGGTGCACAAATAATGTTTTAATTTGGAAATTTTTCCAAACCAAATTCATTTTCTACCATCAACCTTGTTAGAGAGTTGTGAAGGGCACTAGCTAAGCTGCATCCTGCAGCGATGAAATCACTGGAACAAGTCTGCATTGACCTGGGACGATGGTTCAGGTCCAAGATTAGGATTTGGCAGCCACTGCAACCACCAGAACTGCCCCCTTCTCAGGCCCAATCTGCTTTGCCCACCCGTCACCACTTCATCCCATCTCTCACCTCCGTTCCATCCTCTCCAACCCTATCCCACCTTCCATACTGCTTTACTTATGTTGGCTGTTCCAAGAAGCTCTTCCAACGCATGGGGGAAGGCTCTGGTCTTCCCGCCAGCATTGCGGCAGATGCTGCCAGAACTGGTTTTCGAATGCCTCTACAAGCCCATAGGACTGGGGTGGGAAAAGGGAGAGAATGGAGTAGGAAGAGAGTGAGCATGCTAACCACTAGGTAGTACTGCCTTGAATTAGCATGCAGTTGCTGACATCCCCTCTCTTGACCCTGACAATGCTATTCAGTCAAATTACCACAGTATGGGCAATATTTTACACAGGGAGTAAAATATTTTTTACCAAGTCTGAGGAGCTTCGGGGAACAGAGAGGGGCTGCCAACGACTGCTGCCGACATCCTTCCTCTCCAACCCCCGAATTGGCCTACTCCCTCCCACAATCCTCCCCTGAAATGCTCCCACCACCATCTTCCTTGCCCCTGTGGGGCATCTGGGAGCAACCGGCATGTATATGTATATTTGGTTTTGGTTTTGATTTGGATAAGTTTAGAGTTAGTGGGGGCTTGTTAATGGGATGGTATTATTTATTAGTCTAAGATATATGTGAGAGTTTTGGGGCCGAAGTAAAATTCCATGTATGGTGAAATTCCATGTATGGCCAATAAAATTATATTCTTCCATTCTATATGGAACCTCTATCCATTCTATATGGAACCTCTATCCATTTGCACCAGCAGTTCCTTAATGTGTGGTGGCGGCAGCAGCGTCCGTGGGGGCGGGGAAGATGGCGAAATGGAGTGGTACGCGACGGGCAGGCTGCCGCTCACCCGTTCCTCCTGCCCAGCATTCCGGCTGCATGACGCCGCTGGGTGGTGGTGCACTATTTTGAAGCTGCTCCAGCACTGACAACAGTGGATCAGGAGAGTCACAGCTGAATATGCTCAACAGGATTGGGCAGTAGGGCTGCAAGCCTATACACACTTACCTGGAAGTAATCCCCATTGAACAGAATCAAACTAACCTCTGAGTAAACATGCACAGGATTGCACTGTAAGGCTAACTAAAAGGACTATGAAAACCAATGAATATTGCAGGCTATTAGCACCAGAAGTCCATTGTTTAATGCAAAATTTCCTCTTTCTAGTAATCGTACAGTGGCTAATATTTAAACTGTGGAATGGCATATTTAATGACTGTTTATTCTGTTTCTCACACAGCTGAGTAGCCTGGTCATTGTGACATTATAGTCAACCATGATTTAGCACAGAAGACTTTTCAAAACAAACCATGCAGAATCCGGTCTTACTCTCAGATTGGCTCATTTCAGAAGCAAGCAGAAAAGGAAGCCCAGGGATGTCTCCAGGGTGGAGGCAGATGAAGATCAGGAACATTGAGCTCAGTAAAGTAGCCTCTGATGTATAAAGTTATTAAATCAACATTGGGCTACAATGGACTCTTTTTTTTTTACCATTCTTCAGATAAAAAAGGGTAAAGCATTAGCACACAATGAGGGCCTGAAGGAGGCAGTGATGCAGCTCCACCGTCAGGGCTTGCTTATCTATGAAGCTGAATGAGGCCATGAATGAACATAAGAACATAAGAAGAGACCCACTGGATCAGGCCAAAGGCCCATCTAGTCCAGCTTCCTGTATCTCACAGTGGCCATCCAGATGCCTCAGGAAGCACACAAGATAACTAGATGTCTGCATCTCGTTGCCGCTTCCCTGCATCTGGCATTGCAAGATAGCCTACTTCTAAGTATGGAGGTTGCACTACCCATCATGGCCCTAACCCTCCTTCTGTTCATTTCAGTAAGACTCACACAAGAGAAAACTTTATGATGGAGGGTGCTCTATTTTTTAAAATCCATCTCAGACTTGTACACTAATCTGCATCAGTTAATTATACTGACTGATTATATAATGAGAAAAAATCATTTAGCCTCATTTTAACAGCTTTTCTTATAATCTCATTGATTACCTCCTGTTTGCACACCATCACAAAGGAGCGTATGGCTCCTGTTGTCCCGTCTTTTATCATTTGGTAAGACTGTATGTTTTATCCTTTTTTATTGCAACCTCCTTAGCTTAAGACGATTAAAATTTTTAATCTTTCCAATTTTCAGACATTTCTCTGAGCCTCTAATTTCATTTTTTTTTTGCACTATGTGTTTCTAACACAAGTGTTATTTAAGCCATAATAAAAATGGTGGCACGCATAGTTAGTATTTATTATTGCATTTACTACATTCAAATTGTGCCCTTTTTGCAAGGAACTCAGAGCAACATTTTAGCCTTCCAAGAACATTTTGCAGTATGTTACATACTGTACATATATGGTAGGTCTCTTCACACAACATGTTCAGTGCATGCAGGAAGTGAATCATGCCTTCTGGTTATGCCCCTTGAAACTGATTTGGCCATTGGCCCTGGAAAATGCAGATGAGGATCTTCATGTCACTTTCAGGGTTAAGATCCTTTATCTCTATAGTTGCAATCAATGGCTGGTTTCTGATTGGCTTCTTTCCTCTGAGCCTGAATCCTGGCTATCATTCGTTCACGTTTGGGGCCATGATAACTCATGGGGAAATGGACATTACAGAAGATGTAACTATGTTTTCATGACAGTGAAGCTGTGCCAGGTTTATGGTGAGGCACACATGTGATCTGGAATCGGGCCGCACAGTCTCACTGATGGGCTTAGATGTGGCCGTACTGCCACCTCCCAAGCCCGCCTAGGTCCCGCCCGCCTCCCACCAATCCCCGTCCCGATACTCTCCGGAGTCTCTCCGTCGGTGCTCTGAAGCTGACGCTGTGAGGGGCGCGCTAGGATTGCGCTGCCCGATAGTTTTCAGTCAGTAGCTGGTTATGCTGAGTCTGTTGTTCTGTTCTATGTATCAGCTTTACATGCTGTGTTTGTTACTCAGTAGAGTGCCAGCCAGCCTCTCTCTCTCTCTCATAAGAACATAAGAACATAAGAAGAGCCCTGCTGGATCAGAACAAAGGCCCATCTAGTCCAGCTTCCTGTATCTCACAGCGGCCCACCAGGTTCCCCAGGGAGGCATGAGACCACAAGATGCTTACATCCTGTTGCCACTCCCTTGCACCCGGTACCAGTAGCCCACCACCTTTGTAAGGAGGTTGCACAATCCATCATTGCCTATAGCCCACGATGGACCTTTCCTCCAGAAATCTGTCCAATCCCCTCTTAAAGGCATCAAGACCAGATGCCATCACCACCTCCTGTGGCAAGGAGTTCCACAGATTAACTACCCGGTGGGTAAAAAAGTACTTCCTTTTATCTGTTTTAACTCTCCCAACCCTCAGCTTTAGTGGATGCCCCCTGGTTCTGGTGTTTTGAGAGAGGGAAAAGAACATCCCTCTATCGACTTTATCCCTTCCATGCATAATTTTGTATGTCTCAATCATGTCCCCCCTCAGGTGCCTTTTTTCTAGGCTGAAGAGCCCCAAACGCTGCAGTCTTTCTTCATAAGGGAGGTGCCCCAGCCCCGTAATCATTTTTGTCGCTCTCTTCTGCACCTTTTCCAACTCCACTATGTCCTTTTTGAGATGCGGCGACCAGAACTGGACACAATATTCCGGGTGTGGCCTGACCATTGATTTGTACAATGGCATGATAATATTGCCTGTTTTATTCTCAACCCCTTTTTTAATGACCCCAAGCATGGAATTGGCCTTCTTAATTGCTGACGCACTCTCTCTCTCTCTCTCTCTCTCTCTCTCTCTCTCTCTCTCTCTCTCTCTCTCTGTGGGTTGGGTTGTTTGTAAGATTTTGAGCAAATATCTTACATGCAGTGATGTCATTCAGGGGGAACAGACCAGAACGGGTGTTCTGGATCCTAATGGGCTCCGTGGCTGGTTCCGGGTTCCCGACAAGTGCCAATCAAAAGTGAGTTCCTGTTCCTAAATCATTTGAATGACACCACTGCTTACATGTGATCAGACTAGAATAAAGAAGGCTGAATGTTTAGTTGGTTGGTTTTATGATTCTGCTCTTTTGTTATTGTCCTTATGACCTGCGGTCTGGATAAATAAACATATTACTATACTTAGAGTTAACGAGTTGCTTCCCAGTGTTGCTCACGAGTAACAATTGATGCTTTGGCAACAATCAAAATGGAATTTCCGTTCATCAGTGCTCCTGAAATTACAATAGCATGCATGTCTTTCCCTTTCCCTTATATATTAATTACATCCCTCGACTTCTCCAAATAGAAAATGGAAATTCCATGGCTTTGGATGGTCTATTTTACACATTTCTTGAGAGGTATTTTTTTCCCCAGAGAAGAGAAGAGCCAATTAGTATTTAGGTCATATTTTAATTAAAATTTAGTCAGGGTGCTACATAATTGGAAACAAGCATGTAAGGTGGATTCCTGCCACCCTTCTTTGTTATCAGCCCTTTCCAGGCCTGATTGCTTAGCACTTACCTCAGTGAAAGGTTGTGCTGTGAATGGAAATAGGTTCATTTGACAGAATCTGCTTTCACAAGATGCTTTTTAGAATGATGGCGGGGGTAGGGAAGGAGGGAGCCATTTCAACTACCAATAATTTTAGTGCAAAATCAAAAGCACCGCAGACGAACATACAGGCCAAACTTTTAGGGCACTGTTATTCAAACTGTGGGATAAGACCCACCTGGTGGGTTGCGCGACCCAATGCCAGGTGGGGTGTGGAAAGCAGGGATCAGCCATCTTGGAAGTTGCAGACCTTACTCTTGCTATATTCCTGTTGTGGGTGTTAACAGTTTGAATTTTCAAGTGAGGATGTTTTGTAAAAAATTGTTTTTAGTTCAGTGCTTTTACATAATATTTTGCCCTAATCTTGCATTCTGTCAGGGATGTTTGCTGCAGTCCAAGAATGCCAATTTGCATTTCAGGAATATCATTTTATTATGTCACAATGATGGCACTTCCTGCTCAATGATTTCACTTCCGGCTCTGACATCATTTCCAGTGGGTCCCAACACGAGTGCCATTCTAAAAAAATGGTTCCTGATCTAAAAAGTTTGAGAACCACTGTTTTAGGTAAACAAGTGAAGAGGCGACAGAACATGAGAATTACCCTCTTGGTCAGACCAAAATATCTCTAGCCCTACATTCAGTCTCCAGCTGTGGTCAGCCAAATACTCCTGGGACATTGACAAGCAGGCAACAACAGTGATTCTTGACCCCCGTTTGTCCACGGCATTCAGCAATAATAATACTGCTGCAATATCCTGAGAACAAGGATGGTAGAGTGGCTCTGCAGCTGGACTTAGACCTGAAAGTTCCAGATTCAAATCCCTGCTAAGCCACAAAGCTTCCTTGGCCAGTCACTGTCACTTAGCCTTACCTACCACACAGGGTTGTTGTGAGGACAAAAGGAGAGAGGAACTGTGTATACCACCCTGAGCTCCTTGGAGGAAGGGTGGAATAAAAATGTGAAAAATAGATAATATGTATTGTTTCTCTGGCACTACTGAGAGTACCAAGAGCTTACATGCATTATCTTGATGTTGTTATAACAACTCTGTAAAGTTGTAAGGGAATGGCTTGCTACAGTCCCTTACTGACTATATCCCAGAACTGAGATGTGAACCAGGGAAGTCCTGATCTGCAGTTCACTTAGGGCCCAATCCAAAGCTTCCTTAGTGTCCAGGCCTACAAAGGCGCCAAAATGGCTGCTGCTGTATACTATGGGGCCAGGGAAGCAGCCACAGGTCCCTCAGGGTAAGGAAACAAAGGTTCCCTTACCGCTTGTCAACCTATGGCAGCCCCAATGGATCTACACAGATCTGTGCCCATGGCTGAGCAGGCACAGAACTGAGGAGACCAGTGTTGAATCTCTTGGCTTGGGAGGGGGCATAGGATTCAGTGGCAGAGTCTGCTACCGTCTCCACATCCCTCCCAGGCCTAGTCCACCTCCCCATCAGTCCTCCTTCTGCCCAGTTCTGCCTCCTCCCTACCTCACCGCACCCTGAACAGGCTTATTAGAATAGACACGGGTAGCGCAATCCTAAACCCCACACAGTGACAGTGCAATCCTTAGTGCAATCGTAAGGACGCTGCGCCCTTAGCGCCGATGCGGGAGTGGTAATTGGCACCCCCCGCGTTGGCGCTAAGGCAACAAGACCAACACTGCATGCAGCCCCGGCCCTGCTGCGCCTGCGTTGAGCTTCTCTTGCGCCAACCAAAGTCGGTTGGCGTGAGGGAGGCTCCATGCTGAGGCAGCATGGGGATTGGAGGGAGGGAGGGAAGGGCGTGACTTGGGCGTGACGTGGGTGGGCTTGGGAGGTGGCCATACAGCCACCTTCTAAGCCCATCAGGGAGGCCGCATGGCCCCAATTCGGGCCACGCGGTCTTCTCAGATCTGCACCCGCTCTTTAGCGGGCGCAGATCCGAGGAGCACATAGGGGAGGCTGGAGCCTCCTCTACGGTAAGGGAGTGCATGCTCCCTTGCCGCAGGCAGGCTCCAGCCTCCACCTACCCAGCGCTCGATAGGGCGCTGTCTGTCTGGCGCTCCTACCCCAGCGCTGGGTAGGATTGCACCCTGAAACTGCTCTGGTCTGTCATGTCGTCTTCACAGCACTAAATCTGTAGTGCCTTATGGCACAACACCCAGAGCTGGTGGAAAGTGGAGTGCGCGGGATTAGCTATCACATGGCAGCCTAAAGGATAATTGTTTGATAACAAGCCCAATCCATCCCCAGTGCAAAAATAATCACACACACACATACACACACCACCCCCACCAATTTTCAACTAATATAACGTCCTACTACCCGGGTTCTTTTAATCACATTGAAAGAAGGATAAGTGTAGCACTTGCATCCATGGAGTACAACTGTGCAGCCCGCCCACCCTCCTAACACCGCCATCTGGCAGCTCCCCTAACAAGTACACAGGGAGAGTGTCAAACCTGCCTAGAGATACACAGGAAGCTGCCTTCTGCTGAATCACCCACCACAATATTGTCTACATAGACTGACAGCAGCTCCCCGGGATTTCAGACAGGAGACTTTTCCAGCCTGACTTGGAAATGTTAGAGATTGAAGCCAGGACTTTCTACAGGCAAGCAAGCACTTCACCATTTAGCCACAGCCCCATTCCCAGTCGTACCAGACAAGACAGCAGTCATAGAAATCCTAACTCTGAATTCCTTATGAATGAATGTAACAGCCCAAACCATTTTTTCCACCATAACAAGCTGTCCTGCATGCTGTCTGGGTGTGTGTGTGATCAGGAGGATTGGGATGGGAATAAGCCCCTCAACCACCAATGGGTCTCTTCAGACCTGGACCAGTTATTTTGCTGGGGCAAGTCCAACGAGACAAAGGGCGCATGTACACTTGCTCCGGATAGCATCTGGCGCAAGACACCTACCCTGGGTGCCACCCCATCTTGCCTCCAACAACTCTTGGCCCTCCCTCCATTCCACCTCAATCCTCCCCCTATTCCATGCACCTCACCGACTTACTGGTATTGGTGGGACTTCTCTATGCCACTACTGCACATGGGGTTCTGTGCACCACCATCTGTGGTGGCGGCCCAGGAGCATCCGGCTCCATACACTTTCAGAAGGCCTTTTACCATGCTGTAAAGCAGTGGTTCCAAACTGTGGGTCAGGACCCACTGGTAAATTGCAAACTGATTTTTGATGGAGATCAGATAATTGCTCATGTTCTGCCTCAAGGCTTGCATAGGTTATCTTAGTGCTCAAGCAGACTATGGGCAGGTTTATATTAATGTTCCTTAAATTTTAAATGATCCTATCTTGACTATTTTTGAAACTCATGGGGAATTTATTGAGATCCCTCACAAAGGGAAAGCAGTTTCTGTTGTCCTATTTGGTGTTGTATTTTTTCCATAAACACTGTGCTTTATGCAAAGCTGGAAATTTTGCTGGTTTCAATGGAAGAAGGTACAAGAAAGCTAATGGTCTTATACTTAGGCAGTTACACATTTCCTTTGGCATCTCCCCAGAGTTGCAAAATGGTCACTGTGCAGAGTTGCAAAATGGTCAGAAAGCATGACCTGTGCTGGCAATGACAGGGTTAAACTGGCTATTAGGCAAGGAGCTGTAATGTTGTGAGAGTGAGGAGAATGGTTTTGTTCATGATCTAGAACTGTGTCCCAGAACTACATTCCCCAGGATCCTTTGAGAGTGAGCCATCCCTGACAAGTTAAGCAGGTTAGAAACTGTTTTGTATTTGTTGCATGGACAGGTGCCAAAAATTGTGGAGGCTGCTTGTCATGTATTCAGAAGGATTAGTGAGGTTGTTTATTTCTCTGCCATGATAAAAGGCTCTATGAACAATTGATCCCAGAAACTGCTGCCAAGGGGCAAGTGCTCTTCAATAGGTTTGCATCCCTTTGAGAATTCACCCTCTGCAGTACAAATTGGCTGGGACTTGTACTTAAGCAAATTTAGTGTCAATGGCTCAGGCTCTTTGATGTCACCCCAGCTTTCTTTGTGTGCTTCTAAACATATCTGGAAGACAATCAGGAAAACTGAACACCTGGCTCAGGTGCAGTTTCTGAGCAGATACAACCTGCAACATCTGAGTGCAAAAACATGAAATAGCTATAACAATATAAGGGAACAAGGACACATGTCAGTTTGCAAGGCTGTTGATTAAGGGTCAAACTATAATTTACGGCTCAAATTAATGAGCTGATCCTTCAATGCTTGCTTACCTTTCAGTAAAAGTAGCATATGAGAGGAGCGCATTGGGGAGGCTAGCGCCTCCCCTACGGTAAGGGCACAAACATGCCCTTGTGCTGGAGAGGCTCCAGCCTCGCATATACTGCGCTGGATATGGCACAGGCCCGTCAGACTCACCATTCCCGCACAGTATAGGATTGCCCTCTAAGACACCGATTCAATCTTCTGAAAGTTGCCACAATTTATGAATGGACCCAATGACTGGGGGAGAGGGTGGGAAGAGGGCCCTTGATCCAAAAGTAACAGACGATCCTCATCAGAAAGACCTTTGAATCCATCCCTCTTCATACTTTGTTTATGATGTCCTTGGCAAGCCCAAAGCTCTGTAATATATTGTGCGTTTGGTTCGCCAGGGAGATTTGGCAGCAGATAACCACCTAGTAAAAACAAAATCAATGACAATTTAATAGCCGCTTATTTGACAACATGTATGTTGCCCATAAAAATGAAGATTAATTGTTGGCCCTTTTTCTTTTCCAGGGAATGCGGGTTTTACTGCTGTTTGTGTTGCGCAGTGACAGCCTCTTCTTGGCAAGGATACAACATTTGCTCTGGTTCACCAGTTGGGACACGGCTTCACTGTACACCCATCAAAAGCAAGAGCATCACTGTTGCAAGGAGCTTAAGCTTCCACAAAATGCTGAAGAAGCTCAGATCAGATCGCCAAGACACAGAAAAACAAATATGCAGTATTAAAAGAATTTTAAAAAAAATTCAAATTGCATGCACCACTTATTGTCTCTATATAGCAGTGGTTCCCAAATTGTGAACTGCGGCTCCCCAGGGAGCCACAGAAACCAGCCAGGGAGCTGCTGAATCCTCCCCCCAAAAAACTACTGCCCTATACAATGTATAGGATTGTAGCCCTAATGGGGAACAGAGGCTGATGGCCCAGTAGGTCAAGAGAGCTACCAGATAAAGGAAGTTCGGGATCCATTGCTATATAGGCATCACACAAACACACAGCCACAGCCACAGCCACAGCCACACACACACACACACACACACACACACACCCAGTAGTGAAATTCAGGGGGTTCGCCCAGGTTCTATAGAACCAGTTGTTAAATGGCCGGGCCCCGCCCTCTCACTTACCTCGGCTGGCTTCGGGTTTTTTTTTTGCTCCGGCTATGACATCATAGAACCAGTTGTTAATTCATTTGAAGTGCACCCCTGCACACACCCCATCTTGGTGGTTCATCAGGTTACCCTTGACAAGGGCCAGAATCTACAACAGTGATTAGCGCTATTAGAGGGGTAGTGGTGCATCAAGAGCTCTGCCTGCTGTTCTTGCTGTTCATTTTTAAGTGGAATGGGAGCAGGCATTTGTTAGTTGCAGACTTGTAGTCCAGCCTTCTTCCTCCCAGGTATGCATTCCATTTGTAGCAAGATTTAATGCAGGTTGCCTGCAATATGGGCATTATATGCCCCTTACAGGCAAGGCTGGCTCATCCCTAAGGTCAACTGAGACAGTTGCCTCAGGCAACGGTTTGGCAAGGGTCAGTTTTGCCTCTCCAACCCCTCTCCCCTTGCAGTCTTCCTTAAAATACTTCTTCCTTAAAATACTACTTAATTCACTGTGCCTGAATACACCATGCCTCCTCTGAGACAGGAAAAGGAGTATCGGGTTTCTGAAAATGCCTCCACTTACGTTTGCATCAGGATGCATCATAGCTCTGCGGCGCAGCTAGGGGGGTGGGGGAATACATTGCACTGCTACCACGCCTTAAAAGGGTGCCAATCCACTCCCCTAACTGCAGACCCAAGTTTTTTTTTAAAAATGGCCTTTTGTAGCCTTCCTGAGCCTGAGAAGGCCTCCTGGAGGCCAAAAACCGGAAGTGCATTTCTACAGCCCAGAGGGTGTTAAAAAAAATAGTGCTCCAGAGTGCCAGATAGCTATGCCACTGCCATAGATAGCCCCAATATTCTTCAGCTTGAAAGCCCCTCTCATTCCTTCTATTTGCTTGTTGTGGTAGAATATGCACCAGTGAACATATTACCAGTGGGTCATGGGGACCACCATCAGTCAGTGGATTAAGCATCCCTGCTCAGGGCCGGCCTTAAGCCAATGTGACCAATGTTGGGCACCAGCACAGCAAGCACATTGCAATCTCTGTTGCAGCTGGGATTTCTATGGGCTGTAACTCAGAGAACAGAGTAGCTTTACCTTCTCACCTGCCCCTGCCTCCGAACAGCCCAAAATGGGCTTCCTGGAAGAAGTTGACAGTGGCGCCATCATGTTACCACCACCTATTTCCAGGCACCAAAAGCACTTTTCTTGGTGAGTGGGGGGGGGGGGGCCTCGTGGGAGAGTGGGGGTCACATCAGAATGCCCTGCATTGGATCCTGCTGCTCCTGGAGCCAGCCCTGTCCCCACTGCTCACTTTGGTTGGAACTTCTAGCCAGCTTCAATCAGCAGGGACTTGGGTTGGGCTACAGAAAGAATGCACAGAGAGCAATCCTAAACTGCTCTGGAATAGGCAGGCCAGTGGGCCTGCACTGTATCCAGTGGTGTCATTGAAATGATTTAGGAACAGGAACTCACTTTTGATTGGCACTTGTCGGGAACCCGGAACCAGCCACGGAGCCCGTTAAGATCCGGAACTCCCGTTCTGGTCTGTTCCCCCTGAATGACATCACTGCCTTCGCCCCCCTAGGAATCCAGAGTCGCTCCCTTTAACCTTCTGAGTGCCGGCCAACCAAGAAGAAAAGCTCTTTGCAGAGGAATGGGGAGGGGGGAGGGGGGAGAGTGAAGTGGGCGGAGTCAGCCCTAATTTTTAACTAGTGGAACTGAGTTCCCCCACGTTCCCCCTGCATGACATCACTGACTGTATCCTGTGCAGCTTGGGAGCAGGCTGGAGCCTCCATGGGGCAAAGGCACTGTTTAGCATGCGCAGAACCTAGGACGCCACACAACCCGAATGAGGGCCACACAGCCTGGGGATGGGAACAGCTCCACCCTCCCCTCCCTGTGCTGGCACACCTCTGGCCTGCCCACTTCCCACCCAGAAACACCCTCCTGCCCTCCTTCACAGCGCCCAGAAATGCTCCTGCACCAGCCAAACTCATCTGGCACAGGAGCAGCGCAGTGCCGACTTCGGCCGGTGTTGCTGGTCCAACACTGCTGCCAGCGTTGGTCCTGCAAGATCCTGTTCTGCTGGAGATCAGAGTTGGCTGGGCTGGCCCAATCATGAGGGTGGCTGAAACAGTGGCCTCAGGCAGCAGAAAGCATCTCCATCCACCCACTCCTCCACATTAGTTCCCCTTCCCCCCACACTCTGAATTGGAAAGGGAAGAGGTGGACAGAACGGAAGTGTATAGGAGAGTAGAGTGGTGGGCTAGAGTAGAACATCTCCAGGCATGGAGACCAGGCAAGGGAAGGGCAGCACCTGGCCTGGGGCTTCAGGCACCAGGAGATCTTGGGCCAGCCTTGGCCATTGGGATCAGTCTGCGTATTTCATCTTTCCATATCCTTAATAAACATGTTGGGAGAGGAAAGCTATTCCTGTACGAAAGGGTCCACCAGTTCAACTTCTCACTTCGCAGCACAGATGGCATTTCATTAGATCTGCTATCTGCCTCCAGTGAGTTCTCTTGACTCAACCGTAATGGAAAAGAGGAGAGTGTTGTATATATTAATGATTGCTGCTGGTGCCAAGAAGCATTCTGGAATCTTGATTAATCTGACCCAGATAAAATGCCTGGCTGTGGCAAGCGAAATGATGGTGCACAGGAAGATTTAAATAAAATGGCACTGCACACAGCCTCTCCTGCTCATGGACTCCTCCTTCTCCATGGCAGCATTCAGACAATCGTCATGTGTTATCTGAGGGAGCTGCAATATGTGATTAGAGGAAAAACATGCGGTTTCAGCCTGTAGTGGCTCTCGCAGCAGGCTGTGGGTTCTTTGGGATCTGAGGAAGGAGCAAGTCCAGTCCAAGGCTGAGGGGGTTTACCCAGTAGTGCTATCCAGCCGGTACACTGGGCGGGACTTACGTTTGATTGGCAGTCCGCCTGTTGCGTCACGCCGCGTTCCGCCGCTTTCCCGCACGCCCCGGCGGAATGCGGTGCGAATGCGGTGTGACGCAACGGGCAGACTACCAATCAAACGTAAGTCCCGCCCAGCGTACCAGCTGGATAGCACTACTGGGTTAAGCTCTTTATGCCAAAGCAAAGCAAGGCAAACAAGACAAAACGTACAAGGCATTGGTGGGGTGGGGTGAAGGCATCGAGGGTTGGGGGCTACTGCTAAGTTAGTGCAAGGCTATATGAGGAAGTGCTCACTTAATTGGTGCTTAATTGGCTAAAATTCAACAAATTACAGAGGAATAGGGCTGTTGCGGGGGTGACCAGGCTGCAAGCAGGTGGGAAACAAAGACATTCCTGTGGCCAGGGAGAGTGGGCCTTCGCCATCGGTGATGGTAATGAGGATGGGAGGATGGACTTGTCCAATACACGTTGGCCAGGGCCTTGGTTTGTGGCCCAGTCCCTGCTGCCTCCCATAGCTACAGAGGACTCGGGGGTGTTGGGAGGCAGACAGACGGTTTCTGGGCCCTGCACACGTGCCATGTAATAGTCAGAAACAGTTCTGAATTTGTTTGAAGAGACCTTGAAAATTGGCAAAAGAGTCAGGGAGGGTGGGTCCAAAATGTATCACACACAGCCCTCACCTAATGGAGCACAGGCACTGCGCACACTTGCAATCTCTTGAGCTCAGAGGGGTGTGCATGGTTCCCCCTTTTATCTTCAGAATAATCCTGTAAAGGTAGGGGAGGCTGAGAGTGATTGGCGCAAGCTCTGTGGCTGATCAGAGATCTCAACCCAGGCATCCCTGCTGTAAGTCCATCACTTTAAACCCTGCACCACAGAAAAATGACCAATAAAATAAAATAAAATGCACAAATGGGACAATCTCCCATAAATCTGCTCTGCTGCCTTAATGCATAACTCTGAGGAAGACTACCCTGCAGAGCTGGCCTTGAGGACAAAAGGCATGCCACATGAAAGAAAAGAGCCCACATCTCACACCTGCGGCTGCACACAAAATGTGCCCCTTTGCTGGATCAGGGTCAGTTCACAAGACCCCTTGTCTCCAGAACTGTCAAAACTGTCAAAAGCAGCACACAACAATGGCATCTGCACACATAGCCACATGGGTGTACCCTGCCTGCCACATTTCTAACCTCTGAACTGGGGTCAATATTTCTGAGGCAGCATGTACAGTATTTTTTCTCTCTCCAGTAGTTCTTGATATAGATGTATACCGTATAGGGCTGTGTGTGCTTTGGTAATAATATAAAAGTCCACACAGTCATATTCTTTGCAGCAATTATTTCTGCGTTGGCCTGAGGCAGTTTAATACAAGTCTTAAACAAATCTCATAAAAGAATAAGAGATGAAACTTGTACAGTGTGTCCCCCATGGGCTAAACATACAGCAGGATATTAGTTTTAAAATGTACTAGTGGAGACCAATTAACACATATTAAAGCCATTTTATTACTCTTGAGTTGTTCAAACCAATAATAGAAACTAATTGCCAGAAGAGAGCAGAGAATTGGGAGCATTACTGTTGATGGTGTAAAGGCTTCACTCCAGAGCCAGGCGCATAAACAACAGCCCACACTGATTTCGCATTCGCATCCAAAATAGACACTGTCCGCACGTTCTGTATCCAAAATCACAAAGGCAGATTAGAACTGTTGCTCCACATGTAAACATATCATTGAAAGATAAACATTCACTTTTGAAACTATTTTTAACCCATCCTGACTCCCATCAACAAAAATGGTTCTTTCATTACATGGGGAAAGCAGCAGTTCAAATCTATCAGAGTCTTCAGAGCCCCACCTTTTGCATAATCAGTACTGGAATCAGGTTGCTGGTGACGTGGATCACAGCATGCCCCCCAGAACACCTTATGGCACACTGGGAACTAGCACTGCCTATGGTACTGAGGGTTCATGGGTTAGCTTGGCCCTTTGGTGGCAGTGGGCGCAAGGTGGCCAACCTCGGATCTTTATGTCACACAGGCCATGCAGCACTGACAGCGCAATTCTAATCTGGGGTTAGGCCGGCAGAATTAGGCCAGCAACGTTTGGCCAGCCCAAGGGACACCGCAAAGTACGTTTGGGCCATTCTCCAAGTCAGAGAGGGCAGCACACAGACGTGCACCATCCTCCCTGACTCCAAGAGTGGTCCAAACGTGCTTTACGTTGTGCCAGCCTTGTGCCAGCCTTGTGCCAGCCAAACTTTGCTGGCCAAACTCCAGGTTAGGATTGCGCTCTGAAAGACCTACTCTGGATCTAATCCAAGCCTGATTGCTGTGCATGACTGAGGCCAGCATGAAACCAGCACTAGACAGCAGACAAATAGCAAACACCCAGAGATATGGTGGCCTCGTTTACATGTACTTTGGCAGAGATTCATATACTTTTAAAATGGAAGGAACTAGCTGTGTCTCCTTTGCTATTACCATGAATACTAAGAGTCACAGCCCAATTCCACCTAAATGTCCATACAGCAAGGCATCAGAGCAAAGGTGGTTTCCACTGCATCAAAAATAAAAAAATGAAACAGGTGAGGAAGACAGAATATGGAGAAGCACAGGAAAACAGCACAAGCCAGGGTCTGTGCCTGAATAAGGTAATAGAAAGAGCAGGAAAGAATGGAAAATATTCGGACTAGTTGCATGCATGGGAAGACTCATCATGAAAATGAGTCCTCAGGTAGACCTGCAATCTCAGGATTACTTCCTACAACATATTTTGGACTCAGGGAAGGACACCAAGGCCCTAGTCCTGTAGATCGTACTGCTGGCTCTGGGTGTCATAAATGTGCTGTTAAAGCAGGGAGAAGGTACTGTCTGTGTTGGGGCTGCATCAGTCGGTGCTGCACCCCAGCATGGGCGGTATGGATAGATAGTGCTCTGATAGCATCAGCCAGCAGTAAGGCCCATTGGGGCAGGTGGGGAGGGGTGGAACTGGGCAGGGGGAAGGGAGGAGAGGGCCCGGTGGGGGTGGGGCCAGCGGTGGCTTCCACTGTTGGATCTTCAACCCCCGTGTCAAGCTGGGCAGCCCAACACAGGGGTGCTCGAGTCTCCACCGGCAAAATAGCCGGCAGAGGCTCGATGAGTCCCATTTGGAGCCCGTGCATTCCTTGGGGGGACGGGGATGAGCGTGGCAATCCATCAGAAGTGGTGATCCTACCTATTTGTGGGGGAGAGTCATTTGCCCCCAGATGCCATGCTGGTTAGAGCGGAGGGCGTGGCACGAAGGCTTGTGGCACTGCCAGCGGCAATTATGACGAGAAGCATTTGTCTCTCTCCCCCGCCCGTGTCTGTATGGCTCTAAAATGGAGCGATTCCGGACCTGGGGGCGGGGCGGGGGCAGCACAGGTGGTGGGGAGCCGGTGCAGGAGGCAGCGCTTTTCTAATCTGCGCTGGGGCGAAGACTCGGGTAGGTCCGCCATTGTGCACTCATGCGCTGGAGGCCGCGGCCCCTTCCCTGCTGGTGGGGCTGCAGCGCCTGTTGGCTGAGGCTGCTTTGTGACAGCCATAAAGCAGCCTCTGCCAGTGCAATGCTGGTCAGGCTGGCGGGGAGTAGGTGGGAGTTTGGATTGGTTAGGATTGGGATGACAGACATGCGTTTGAATCCTTTGCATTCAGGAAAAACGCCGTATTTTTTTCTTCAGGCATGGCTAAAATCCATTTCAACAGTTGGAACTTGCTAAAATAGTAGCACTCCAGCTTGCCTGGTTTATATCCTGTCCAGTCTTTGCCTGCATTAGAGAACCTGTTTAGACATCCTGATTGCGGACAGCCTTCCTCTTCATCCTCTGCCCTGCAAGTTTAGGCAACGCTTATCGCAGGCAAATGAGCATCAAACTGCACACCAATAAAAAGCCTTATAAAGTTTAATGATTCCATCCACATTTAGGAACGTCACATTTTCTTCATGCTGTGGCGATATCTTTGAAAGTTTTCTGCCTGCTCATCTTGTTGCTAAATGTCAGAACAGGGGGGGGGGGCTTCTGAGGCTAGGCAGGAATGAAGAATGATCAAGCAACCACAGCCTTCACCCTGGGCCAGATGTCTATGCATAGATGTCAGCTGAGTTTATTACTTATTCTTCCTTCCTTCCTCTTCCAGCATTCTAGAGAGGCACAAAATCTCCCTGAGAAGTGTTAAGCTAAACTTTGTCAAAAATTATACGCACTCCTGTCAACATTTCTGAGGACGTTTTGCGCAGTTAGGACTTGGGACCGCCTATTGCCAGAACTGGTCTTAGCCCAGATCCATGAGCTTCAGCCAAAATCCAGTGATAGTTGTAGCGTAGTGATGGGCAAACAAAAAACGACCTACCTCTCAAATCCTACCTGGGCTTGGTAACAAACCGAGTTCTCTTTACAAAACAAATCAGAAAATAGCTCACATCATTCAGAGCTCCTTGCCCGGACCGGTTCTGACCCTGTCATGTTTCAGATGATATCACTGGGAGCATGAGGGGGTCACATTAATGCTTCCCCTCAGTGCCCGCTGATCTCCAAACCCTAGCCTGCAAGCTTCTGGAGCCTGCCCTTTGCACTTACCCAGCCTGGTGGGAAAATCTCACTGGAAGATTTTCACAGATGCCACTTTCACAGATGCCACTTCACAGATGCCACTTAATGCAGGTGGGTCCTCCGTATCTGTAAGACCAGTAACGTCATGCAGGGGGTACACGGGGGTACACAAGTACCGGTTTCTAGGATTACAGCTGGCCCTGCCCATTCGCCCGCCCACTCGTCGACTCCGCCCTCTGCAACGTTTGAATTTCCTGCATGTTTGAGTTGCCTGCTTGTTCTCAGAGCCAGGCAGGCAGGCAGGCAGCGAGCGGAGCCTTTCCTTTCCTTGCCACTGAAAAATGAGTTGCTCTGGGGTTTTAACATGATGCCAGGCCTCCTTAACATGTTCTGGGGGTGCTGTGGAATACTGTTGCAACTGTTGGGTCAGTTTAAAATCATCTGAGGCCTCAAAAAGGGCTTTTTTCATGTCACTTCCTGCCACGACATCACTTCTGGCTTATGACGTCACTTCCGGTGGGCGGGTCCCAACACGTGCCAATCAAAAGTGAGTACCTGTTATTAAATCATTTAGATGACACCACTGTGTAAGACTTTGGTTCTGAAGCATTCTGGGGCAAAGCTGGAGGAGCAAGGAACCTCCCCACAACCCAGAAGTGGGTTTTTCAAGCCTAAAAATTGCTGTAGATGCTGGGAAATGGTTTTCTGTTGTGAAGGTAAGAAGCCTGACTTTGGTGTGCTTTTTTTTTTTTAAAGGCTCCTGGCAGTGGAGTTCTTAGAGGGGGTCACAGCACTATGTTTTTCAGGCATCTGAAGTGCTGTGCAAAGTGGCCCCTCCCCCTTGCCTTCAGAGCTATTTGTGTCTATGACAGCCATTTGTGGAGGTGTCTCCTCCACTCTGCTTTCACAGCTGCAAATGGCTCTGAAGGCGAGGGGGAGGGGCCACTTTACACAGGCATGCAGGAGCTTGAAAAACCTAGTGCTGTGAACCCCCCTATAGGAATACCACTGGGCCCTGGTAGCAGCTGGCATCTGTGGTGAGTTAAATCTGCAGGTGCCAAATCTGTGGAACTGCCGATCCACTGTATCTTCAACAGCTGTGTTGCTTGCACAGAGAGTGAAGATTGTCCCTGCTGCATTGGAGGTAGGACATACAGAGACTGAAGAAAAAAATTGTGATAAGAGGGAAAGGCAAGACCCACCTGCCAACATCTCCTCCTCTACTTTCTTTGTAAACTAGCCCATGTCTCAGGGGGCAGGGGAGACAAATAGCAGCAACAGCAGCAGTGGGTGGCCTAGCAGGGGGGCCAGGCAGTGGTGTCATCTAAATGATTTAAGAACAGGTACTCACTTTTGATTGGCACGTGTTGGGACCCGCCCACCGGAAGTGACGTCATAAGCCGGAAGTGATGTCGTGGCAGGAAGTGACAGGGAAAAAGCCCTTTTTGAGGCCTCAGACAATTTTAAACTGACCCAACAGTTGCCACAGTATTCCACAGCACCCCCAGAACATGTTAAGGAGGCCTGGCATCATGTTTAAGTGACCCAACAGTTCCAAAACCCCAGAGCAGCTCATTTTTCAGTGGCAAGGCAAGGCAAGCCTCCGCTCGCTGCCTGCCTGCCTGGCTCTGAGAACATGCAGGCAACTCAAACGTGCAAGAAATTCAAACATTGCAGGGGGCGGAGTCAACGAGTGGGCAGGGCCAGCCATAATCCTAGAAACCGGTACTCGCGTACCCCCGCGTACCCCCTGCATGACATCACTGGGGCCAGGGGACCTTAGGGTCGAGCACCAGAGTGGCAGAGGCAGCATTTTGAGTGCTCCCTCTGCCACCTGCCCTCCAGAGCCCTCCAGAGGGCCAGGCAGGCTGCATGCAATGTCCTGTGGCCCTCCGAAAACCTTCTGTTCAATATTACTTTCAGTTTCCGATGAACATTGGAAAGAATGTTTAAAGGTGTTCCAAAGGCTGTAGGACCCCTTCGGATGGACCAGGGACATCCTGTGAAGCTCCAGAGCTCCAGGTGAGTGGGGGGGGGAGGCAGTCTCGGGAGGCAGCAGTCTGCGGTCCTGGCCCCTTGCAGCAAATGGGCAAGGTACGCAACTGAGTAGCTGGCAGGTGAGAATGCTCCCCTTCATTCCTGTTTCTGGTTCACTTTCCCAGCAGTGGTGCCTTTGCTGGCTAAGCAAACTGGAATGGAGCAGCAGACTTTGCAAGATCGCAGGAACGAGAACATTTGGCTGATTATTGCCCAATTCCAGGCAGCAGAGTATATTGGTTAGTGCATGCTTATGCACACAGTACAATACGGGGAGGGGGCAGCAATGTGTACACAGTCGGGGACCCTGGATCTGCCCCAAAAGTTGGTACCACTCTGATCACTGTTGTGGGGAGGAAAGGGCAGATCCAAAGAACCAAAAGCATCTTTGGAAGTTTCCCCCACCCCAAAAAACGCCCATCTTGCTCCCCCATATTTGTTGGACAACTTTATTCCCTCACATACAACCGCCGTGCGGGAAATATTTCCTCCTTGGGGCAATCCCAAAAGATGGCTGTGACACACACGAATCCTACAATCACATCCTCACACACGTCTTTCTCAAATTATCAACCAGCAGGAGCAAGAGTGACAATTGGGTGGGGGACGAAATCTACATGCTCATGCCCAGCCATGTGCTTCTGCTGTTCTCATACATGCTGCAGCCATGTGGAGTAGCATCATGGGTAAGTGGGGCCTTCACAGCTATGCTTGTGAGTGAGAAGGTACAGTTATGTTCAATTTCTCTCTCTCTCTCTCTCTCTCTCTCTCTCTCTCACACACACACACACACACACACACACACACACACACACACACGCCCTCAAACAGGCAGAAAGAGAATCAACCGGCAGAGTCTTCATTGACAATGATTTGACTTTAAAGGATTCAGATTGCAGGCACACAAGCAGATTAACAAAGCCGATGCCAAATCGTTTTATTCATGCAACTAATATGAATGTTGCCTTTGGACATCCAGCCTCAACCCTTGAGAGTGCTGAACACCAGCTGGCTTAAAATCCTCTTCACACAGCAGTGCTAATCAGAATGTTTTAAAACTGGAAACAAACAGAGATTTCATTTCCCAGAAGTGTAAATGGTCTGTCCCAACTATGGAAACAAATCTGTAACAGAAAAGGGGGGAGGAAGCTCTCATCCGATTCTCCTTGGTAAGTTACAGGCAGAGGGCTAAACTTCTTTTCCAGAAGAGCTGACAGTTGTTTACATTTTCCTATGGAAGAATCCAGCCAGTCTGCAAGTTTATTTTTAGTGGGCATAAACCTCACTGCTTGCCTCTTCTTGCTGTGACTGAGGCTTGGGCATAAAAATGATGGCGTGCCAAGACAAAGCATCCTCTTATCTCCAATGCAGGAGGCAGGGCTGGCTTCTCAGGAATAATTTTTGGAGGAGGAAAACCGTAGAATACTTTCAGATCATTTGTTTGTTTGTCACATGAACGTGTGAGAACACAACATGGCTTCTCTGAGAGGGAAGGGGTGTTCCGCTCCCACAGAGTGGCACCCCTGCAAAGGAAGGAATCATCGTAAAGCAATGTGACAGTGTTTTGCCTTTGGCCTCCTGACAACCAGAGACGTTCTTGCAGAAACTTTGGCTCTGCTTTTGAAGAAGGACATATGAGGGCTGCCTCTGCAGGAACCCGCCAGATGTCGTTGACTGCAGTAATTGTCTAGTGTGAATATAGTGGAAGAGTTTGTCGTGATGCCCCTCCAGACCACAGACTACGTAGGCACACCCGGTCTTCTATGGAGCCTTTCCCAGCGGCTAGAGCAAAACGGAGGCTATGTTGGCTACGAATGGCTCTGAAGAGGAGGGAGAGTGGCTACTTGCAAAACTTAGTGCTGCGGCCCCCTCTATGCCTCTGGTCCAAGGCTCCACGTAGTCACCACTGACTTTTCCCTGAGCATGGGACATGCAGTGCTCTGAGCTCTGGCTTCTGTGGAGGCTCCCAGCGTTATGAAGAAAGGGGCATTAAAACGTGAATGAGCACATATTTGAAAACTAAACCTGAAGGTCACTGTGAGATACAGGAAGCTGGAGTAGATGGGCCTTGGCCGAGTCCAGCAAAGCTTTTCTTATGTTCTTAAGATCAACAGTTAGCCATTGCAATGGCAAGAGAAGACATGACATTTCACCTGCTTACTGCTATTGCCACTACTTGTTCAGCAACTAAATTTAAACAGATTACTTTAGTAAAAATACTGCATTACCCAAGTTTTCTGACAAACTGTCAGGCTAGGTCTAACCTTGTTCTATGGATTTTATTCGTCCACCCCCCGCCCCCAAATGATGTGGATGCAGTGCCTGTGATTGCAAATTGCCGGGCCATTGTGTTTTTAGGGGAACCATGCCCAGAATTCATTAGCCTTTCTGTTGACATATTGGCCTTGACACACCAGGGGCTCTGTGTGCACTGGGCCCAAATGCAATACTGAAAGGAAAATTACAAGCTTGTGATATATTCTGAGATGAGGCAGGTTATGGTCAGTGAGTGCATCTAATGCATTAACTCTTGAGAATACGCAGAAACCAAAGTGACACATTCTCTTCCCCCCTGGATTTTATGTCATGCTGGAGGAGAGCTAATAATAACCCTTTCATTTCCTCTAAGCTGTGTGCTTTTTACAGTGATCTCCAGAGAATGAAGCAGGTCTTTGTGCCTGCACTAGAAAAATTAGAAAGACAAATGAAGGTCAGGTGCTTCCTCCCAACGATATGATTTTATCACACGCAGGGGTGTTGCTGACGGGAAACAGGGGAGAGAAGAACCCTAGGACTTCGCCTCTGGAGGAGTGGTGATGTCGTTACAGCAGAGTGCTCAGGTGCTGTCTCTGAAAACGCTTTCAAAGGACCTGAGCTGAGAAGAAGAATCAGGCTCAGCAGGAGGCAAACTCAGAAATTTGCCTATGGGCATAAGTTACTGTCTAAGGCCATTGCATTTTCCAAGGGCTGCCTGAGAAATAGCATGTATCCCAGGTTAGATTAACAGCCCAATCCTAAAAGGCCTTGACACCTCTGGAACAAGTGTTCCAGCGTCATAAACCCCTTTATGGCTGTCACAAATGCAACAGCGCCAGTATGCACAGCCTGGCCATTGCCGCAAGTGCCATGTGGCTGGATCCCCACACTGATGGACAGTGGACACCTGTCAGAACAGGTAACAAGCACAGAACAGCAGCCATCACAGAGGGTGTTGGGAGGGGGCAAATGGTGTAGGGTGGGCAGAATGGGGAGGCAATGGAGTGGGGAGGAGAGCAGATCAAGTCCAAGAAGGAGGGCAGGTTTGATTATCCTGAAGCAAAGCTCTGCGCTGGGCTCACTATGACAGCCCCTGCCACTGCTCTGGTGCTAAGGGTTCAGGTAGACCCTTGGATGGATGAGGGCCCTCAACCCACACCCAACCTGGTCAGTCCTTGAGGCTGCCTGAGCCAGTGGGGGGTGGCTACAGAGAGATGAGTTGAAAAACACACCAAGTGGGGCTAAAGGAAAGAAAAACACAAGAAGGGTAAATCAGCAAGCTCAATTGTTTATATTTCAGTTTCACTTGGATTGTGGAGGAAGATGAAGCGGTTATGCCAAATAAATGTATTATACCAGGCTAATCTTATCCAGGCTGAGAATGTGCATCAATTTTTTAGCTAGTGGTCTTTTTCCTTTTTGGTTGGTGCATAATGAGGATGATTCAGAGTCAATGCCCCAGTGAACTGTTGCCTATTGAGTCAAAGGACTGATGTCAGTAACATCCTAAAATGGACTTAAAATGTATGTTGTGCTTTTCATAGCCCAATGAATAGCATACTGTGAAAAGTCATGTTGAAACATAAAACCATTATACAGCATTTTCTCATTATAACAATACTCAAGTCACAAATAAAATTGACATAAAAGGCAGTCACAATAGAAATGCAGTAGTGGGTGGCAGGAATGATGGTGGCAATGGCAAGGTTTCCCATACACAGTATAGAATCATCCTCTCAAGTGGAGATGTGAATCTGTGTGTTCAGTTTTTTAAGCTGAGAGATTCTGATGCTGTGCATTGTGGAATCAAAACATTTTCTGATGACATTATAAGTGGGAGGCCAAGCTACGTGAAGAGCAATCCAATTGTTAATAAAAACAACAAAGACTATTGCGGTGCTTTAAGGACACAAACCGGATTTTTCTTTTCATCATAAGCTTGCAAGGATTACAGCCCATTTCATCAGATACAGGTGACTTCATGAGTTGAGATCATAGTCTATGAACCCGTACGCAGAAATAATGTGATCAGTCTTTAAGGTGTTCTTTGTTGGTTTTGCGGCAGCAAAGACAGCTGCCCCTCTGAAAGCTGTTACCACTTGTTAATATCCAAGTAACTGGTGATCATTTTTTAAAATCCCTCTTTTGACATATATATTTTTCTTTCCTTCCTCCTTTGCCTGTAGTAACCGCCAACACACCAGGAAAAGCCAATATCACAGTTAAATTCCCCACTGGCAGTTTCCAGCTTTGCAAGGGACATGAGCGCAATTCCCAAGCTTGTGTTGGTCAAGTGTCCCAAAACAAAATTCCATTTGAAAAGTGTTCCTTTGGAAGAGCTCAGAAGTCACAAATTCTGAAGATGGTCCATCATTATTCCAGTCCAGATGTGCATACATGGATGAGGATTTTTAGCGAGTCACTTCGTTTTGGAGCAAATTTACATCAATGTAATGTCTATGTAAAATTTGAGTTGTATCCAAACTTTACTCTGGAAAAGATGTAGTAGTTAAGAAGCATTTAAATTCTTGAGTATATTTATTCACCATGAATTTACGTTTTAATGCAGTGGACTCTCAGTTTATACCCAGTAAAGAATTCTAAAGCTTGACATGTTTTTATTTATCTTTTATATTGTGATGCAAAAAGGAGCTCAGCAAATATTTTTCTATTAAGGAACAACATAGTATAATGTAATTCTGCAAGTTTAAATTTGGAGGAGGGTCATTAGTAGGGATATAGGGGAACAGCCCTCTACCAGCAGAACAGTGTGCTTGTCAATTAGCAAAAAACTGATGGTGTGCCTCGACAATTTTAGGGCTTTGTCAGTTTGCTGTGACATGGAAAAGGTTAAATTGCTCTCTAGGAGGATTTTCTGCTACAGGCAGGGGGGTTGGACTAAATGGCTTTGTGAGTGCCTTCCAACTTTTTGATTCTATGTAATGGAATCTCTTGTACTCACCCTTTCAATGTAGCAGCCTTGTGAAATTTCTGAAAGTGTTCTAAAATATTTCACACATGTTCAACATAAGGAGGCATCTAAATGTTTTTTTCTAGAGTAAAAAAGCTGATTCTGACAAGATCACTCAAATGCCCACAGCACAGTCAACATCCAGCTGAGGTCAAGAGTGCATCCATTGCTGTGGCTTTTTATTGCATTGCAACCCCCCCTCCCCCAATTCTCCAAGGCTATGAGATGTATTTTTCAACTACTGGTATGCTAAGGGAATAGCAAAGGACAAAACATATGATGCTTAGCAAGCTGGGCCATGGCAAAGAAAACACTTTCTGCCGGCTTTTTTAATGAAGAAAATTTGAAATAAAGTCCCGTTGGTTTAATAGCTTCATTCTCACCAACAGGGAAAAGGTTCGAGCGCAATTTACTTGTTCGTAAACTGTGCTTTTAGGACTACAGCTGTAGTTAGGACTATAGCTGAAGAGAAGCAGCCCAGCTGGGAACCAACAGAACAGTTACCCCTGCTAACTGGGCAAGAGGCACTTTTTCAAGTGGTGTCCTCTTATATTTAGCAGGGGGAGAGCAATTGTCCCTCTTCACCCCAGCACAGTGTCTTTCTCATGGCTGTTGCTGGTTGTGTTCTTCATTTTTTTAGATTGTGAGCCCTTTTGGGACAGGGAGCCATTTAACTTTAATGTTATTATTTGCCTGTAAACCACTTTGTGAACTTTGTGTTGAAAAGCGGTATATAAATACTAGTGATTGATTCATTGATTTTCAACTGGCGCAGCCTCATTGAGCACTTCTCATTATAATTCAGATTCCATATGACACTGTTAAATCCTCTTACTCCGAACCAATAGCAGCCTACTTGGCCCTATATAGTAACATCCAAAGAGAGCGCTACGTTTTGTATGGCTCCACAACTTGGCATGTAAGATGTCCCTCCCCCTCACTCTTGGGGCTATGTAATGGCCAGTGAAAAGCCTAGAAACCTTGGGTGCCTATCAGCAATCTTCCGCGTATCTCCCAGAGGCAGGGAGCTGCCCTCATGCTCACTGAACTGTTCCCATAAGAAGCAAGAGAAGTGGGATTCAAAACAAAGACCTGAGCTGCCGCACTTGGCCAATGTTATGAGGATGGGGCGATAAGATGCTATCCAGTTCAAAGCCCCAAACTATACTTATGCTTTATATGTACCAATTATTAAGCTGCAACTGCTAGGTACCCTTCTCCCTAATGAGGGGAAGATCTCCTGTTGACCTCCTTATTGGCATCTGTCCATCTTATTATCTATTGCATGTGGCTGATAAGATGAGAACATCTTCTTGTTTCCAATTATCGGCTGCAGGAGCATAAAAAGAGGTCTTCTAATGATGAGAACCCAAGTGATAGGTGTGATATGTATCATTTTGCTATCAACTAGTTTGTTTTTGCCAACTAGCCCCCATTTCCCGCTAAGAGCGCACCTAGCCTATATAAGCTTGCTGTGGCTTAGGTTAGGTGATGACTTGCACATCCCTGCATTGCACCTGAATAACACTTGGTAAATTTTGCTTTGCTTGGTGATGCAGGCTTTGTTTTAGACTTAGGAGAAACAAAGTGCCTTTGCATCCTGACTCTGGATGAGCATAGTCCTTCTGATCCCAAAAAGAACCCCCAGCTTGCAGCTAGAGTTGCCCGGCTGCAAGAGGCCATTCCAAGGGGCGAGAACGACGTGGAATGACCCCGAGAGTGAGGGGCAGCTTCCACGGCGAAACGTAGCATCCTGACCCCACACTCTCAGGTTGCCATAAGTCCTATGTAAGAATTGTTCCAGGTTGCTTGCTTCTTTAGTCTGAACAATTCTTTAGAATTGTTGCTTCTTTAGTCTGAGCAGCATCACGGGACTGAGCATGAGCCTCACCTTGCAAAACCACTACTAGACTGCCTTCCTGTCCACGATTCCAACTTCTGCATGGCCCTTCTGCTTGCTGTCAGTCTGGTCTGGCACAACAATGTCTGCTGTTTCTGACCCCTTTGGCCCTTCTCTGTCTGCTCTGTAATCCGACTAGCCCAAGGCCTGACATATAACATCCAAGAATCAACTCTCACATCACTCTGTCAAACAAGTTGTACATTTTTATTGCTGCCTATATGACTACCGTCTCATCATTACGCTCCAAGTCTTGGAGCAAGCCGCATCTGAAAATCTGTCCTCTCAGTTTGGGAAAGAAGGCTGGTTATGACCCTGGGTGAGACCAGAGCTGTTCACCTAATCCAGTGCTGGATCTCCAGGACCAGGACAGTTATCGAATCCTGCCCTGCCCTTTCCCACTCTTTCTTTTGTACCTGTGTTCACACTCAGGTGCGTATCTTACCTGTAGCGCCCCATGGCACGAGCCATGGGGCATGGGGCAGCTGCGGGGCGCCTTTGCGCGTGGTCCGGGAGAGACCGCGCGGTTTCTGCCTTCCCGCCCGCCCATGCCTCCTTTACGCTCCGAAATAGAGCGTTTCCGGGGTAAGGGAGGCGTGTCTGTGTGATGCGCGGGGGTGGGGCGACGTGGGGGGGCGCGGTTTCAGCGCCTGCCATGGGGCGCACTCCCGGACCGGACCGCCTCTGTTCACACTTGCACCTGTATTCACACTGTGGGTTCACACTTTCTAATAAAATGAACAACTGTTTATCGTAGCAAACTCACTTGTTATAACTGAGGGTGCAATCCTAAACTGAGTTAGGCCGACATAAACTAAGCCAGCAAAGACTGTCTGGGACAAGGGACACTGTAAGGTAAGTTTGGACCACTCTTGGAGTCAGAGAGGCCAGCACACAGATGTGTGCCATCCTTCCTGACCCCGACAGTGGTCCAAACATGCTTTATGGTGGCCCTTGTGCTGGCCAAACTTTGCTGGCTTAGTTTATGCTGGCCTAACTCCAGTTTAGAATTGCGCTCTGAGTTGACCATTAGAATAACACCTGAAAAACAAATATGCATTTTCATGCTTTTCCCCATTTTTGTAATCCTAGTGCAGGGCCGTGGGAGGTCAGTTGTCTAGACATGGAAATGCCTCTTTGGAAAATGGGTTCAGATCACATAAAACTGCTCAGGTTAGAGCTACAGAGCATGGCAATGATTATTCTTTTTTCATGCCTTTGAATTTTTTTTTTTTTGGCAAACATTAAAATATGCCAGAAGTGCAAATGAATTTTACTTTTAAAAGAGGCTTCTGAGGTCTTTTTTTTTTTAAGGGAAATAATAACCTTCCACCTACCTAACAATGAGGCATTTAAATATGTAAGAAAAGGCATTTAATTTTATCTGTATTCATTGTCAAACCATCAAGTCAGGCAAAAGCTGAAAAAACACATTCACATAATAAAGCCAAAGGCCTGTCTGAGAAAAATCAGTTTATCTTTTCTTCAAATGTGCAGTTATAAAATCTGCAAAAATCAGGCCACATTAGGGAAGCCATTATTTAATGTATTATTTGGCAGCAGCAGTAAGGGGAAAATTAGATCTGTCTTAGACTAGCCATATTTTTAAAATTCAAATGAAAGTAAATGGGAATTGCGCTATAGTTAGCCTGAAGCAATATTTCATTGGTCTAATCAGGTACAGTACACTAATGAAAGCAATTTTATTTTTTGAAATGGCACAGATAGGCCTTCCTGATCACATTATTTTCTTGGTTTTCTAATTGTAACATTACAGTGAAATAACCTTGCAGAGCTTCACACAACATGCAACTAGAAATGAACGAGGAAACATTGGTATATGACTAGAAGTGTGTGCGGGGGTGGGGATATGCACAATGGGCCCCCAGGAAGCATGAACATAGATTACCATTTGAATCCACATTAAGAAGTAGGTAGGAATGTATTCCAGAACCCAAACTCTGCAGAAGCACTGGAGTCTACGCTGGATGAGCTCCAGGCACATGCTAGGCCTCACAGTCACCTCTTCACCTACAGGGCCAGCCTGTAGGAAGTACATACATTTCTAACCCAATCCTATCCAGGGCCCATGGCAGCAGATTTCACAATTCACTAAAGGGCCAGTGGTTTTGTGCACATGCCATACTCTCCCAGACACTCTACAGGCCCAGATAAGATCGCAGAGCGGGCAGTTCTGGGGCAGTTCAGAGGACGTTCGAGTGGGAGGGGCAGTGTGGGGGGCTGGAGGGGGTGAAACTCTGTGGCAAAAATGCATGTTGGATCCTATCCTTGATTTTTCAACCTGCCTCCCTTCCTCTCCCGGACTTACATCAGCAAAATAGGTTGTATGGATCCAAGAAAACCCACAGGTGATTAGGTGGCCTACCAGGAGGTTTTGGCATACCTCGTTTTGCCCGGCTGATTGCCCCTCCCTCCCAGCATGCAGTGCCTGCTCTGTCAGCGCAGTTCCATGGCGGAAGGTGGTGAAGGACAGGATTGGACCGGGGGGGGGGAGTGTATGCAGTCCCCATTGCGATTTTATTTCATTTGCCTCTAATTTCAAGACCTGATTTTGTTGAGTCTCAGGCTCATGTGCTTTTGAATATTTGAACCTAGCCTAATTCCCCTTTCTGTTCTTTTTCCTTTGTAGTAAACTATTTTTGTTTTTGGAACGTCTCCATCCACTTTCAGTCAGACCAGAGCAAAATGCTCTCTCTCTCTTTGTTCTCTTAAACGTTGCCCATGGCTAAAACTACTGAGGCTTGTTGTGGATAAAGGCATAAAAGGGGCTGGGGTTGGCCTGGTCACGTAACCTTCCCAGGTGCTTCTTTAGCAACCAGTTTATGTGCTGCAGGAAGCCCAGTAATCTTTCTCCTAGATGGGAGAAAGGGCGTTAAAGGGTTTCCCTTTCTCGATTTTCCTTTCCTGGTGGCAGCAACTACCCTTACTGGGACTGTCTGTGTCACAGTGTTGTGTCTTGTCATAGGCACTCCAAGAAGTACCAGCCTATGTGCCTCGCATCTTCTCTCCAACCCTGCATGATGGGCCATGGTGGCCTCACAGGGTTATACACACAGGGTTACATGACAAATTCACGTCTTTAGTAGCTGTACCTTCCATCTGTATTGGGGACAACATTGTTCCATTCATTACTAATAGGATCAATGGATGTTTGGCAAAGAAGCTGTATAAACTTTCCGCCATAGCCTGATTAAGGGAAGCTATGTAGACAAAAACCCAGGACCATAATTGAGGACCAACAGGAGGGCTGTGCACATGTTTATCCTATAACCAGGCACTGAACATCTGTATCAAGGTATATACTTCTCTTTGAGTGACTTCCCTGGATTTGTTTTCACAGATCAACAATCCATGTACAACTTGTACCTGCACTGAGTGGAACATGAAAAACGGTAACTAGATTACAAACTAACAATGATTGTACTTGGGTACATAGATGTATCTTGGTACAGAACAATGTGTGAGCAGCCCTTAAAATGTCAAAAAGTTGTAAGCATTTTTAGTTGATTGTACTTTAGGATTTTTATCCTCCTAATAGATCAACTGGTAACTATGGCTTTTGAGTTATTCAGATAAAGAGGCAATTACTGGTCTAAATATAAACCTGTTTCATAAACCCTTTGATGTTGTTAACACTTTGGAAAACTTATTTTGAGTAAAAGCTTCGCACTGCCCTAATTTTTAAAGAAAATAGAATCAGAAGGTCACAAAATGTCTGTCTTCTATCTTGCCAATATTTAGAGAGTTTTGCAGATTATATAATATACTTTTTGCCTTTTAAGGAAGACCATTGTGATATTAAGATAGAAGCACATCTAGCCTCACTCAGATTTGCATATTTTCCTGACGTATGATTATTCTACAATGTATTAAAATTTCCCTGTCGCCGTCACGTCTTTCTCCAGTTTAAATAATTACCTGAATAAAGAAGGTGGATTATGCCTTTCAGGTTTTCCAGTTCAATCATGCTAATTTATCTTCCAGCAAAGGATTTGAAACTAAATTATTGACTTTTTTCAGATTCTGCATTAGTGGAGCATATTAATTACTTTTTAAAGCCAGATTTCTTTAAATTACAATTTAAAAAAGCACTTGGGGAGAAAAAAAGCATCTTGTGCCTATTCAGTCAGGCCTGCTGCCTGCTGCTTGCCTTTTTCAGACAAGAAGAGACTTCTGTAACTGATCCCTCAGGCAGATTCAAGATCTGAACAGCCTATTTTAAGAACTTGTATTTAATGGCTCCGAATGGAAGTAATCTGTATATAACTTCTGTAAACGCATCCCGCACCTCTGAAAATCTGACCAGTCACTTTCTCCTCTTGAATATCTTTGACAGATAGGATGTGAAGAAGGGACAGGTATTGGGATTGGAGAACCTACAATCCTACACAGACGTGTGGCATCTTCCCTGACTCCGAGAGTGGTCCTAACCCGCTTCACAGTGGCCCTTATGCGGGTCAAACTTTGCTGGCCTAACTGTGCCGGCCTAACTCCAGGTTAGGATTGCGCTCTCAATCACCTCCAGGCCACATTTTCATGTACATTTCGAGTGGAAATGTAACTCAAGATTTCCTGAGAGCCAGTTGGGACTTGGGGATGCAATTTACACACATGCATAGTGCATGGTGCTAGAATGCATGTGCAAGAATTCTCATGTGACATGACTTGATTTTGAATAATAAGAATAAGCATTCATACCACTTATTGTGGTTAGGCTATCCATCAGCATTAAGCAGCCAGGCTAAGAGACAAACCAAGCAAACATATGACAAAAAGCTTGAGAAGTTCTGGAGGCTGCCATAGTCTAGTTTATGATACTTGCATGCATACACATCTATTTTGATCGAAAATTAAATTAAATTAATTCATTTATGTAGCGCCATCAGTGTACATGGTATTTTTCATAGTGTAAAATGTAAAACCCCAAGAGGCTTACAATCTGGATATTGACACAAAGGAGGTATCAGCGGAAGGGAGAGGAAACCAAGGGTAGTATATATATAATTGTTTCACTTCCGCATACAGAGACAAAAATATGTAGAGTTTACTTTCAATATATTTCTGCTTACCGAACATAAGCAACAGGATAAATCCTGAGTCTTCAAGCTCATAATAACTAGGCAGGGTGGATATTTCTTTTAAAATAACTTATGGTAGGCTGGGCTGGGGCCCCCTGACTTCCAGTGTGGACATTTAGGTGTCCCATTAAAGCAAACAGCCCAATCCTATGCTCAGCAGCCCCAGGAGGGGCAGCAGTGCCAAAATGGTGACTGCCGCATCCTGAGGTAGCCAAGGTGTTTCTTCCCTTACCTCAAGTGACCCCGCTGCAGTTCCAGTGGGTCTCTTCGGCTCTGTGCTCACTATCAAGGAGACCCGTGTCAGGCTCCCTGGCTCATGCACGGGGAGTAGAATTTCCCTTGTGGGCCCAATCCTCCCCTTTTCCTGCCCCTTTCCACCCCCTTCCCGCTTCCCCCTGCTCCGGCAAGAATTACTGCTGGCCGGCGCTGGCCATACCACCCACACTAGCTGGCCATACCACCCACACTAAGGGATAGCATCAATCGGCACAGTCCCAGCACAGGTGGTAGTTACTCTCCAGGGGCCGTAAGTGTGCTTTACGGCACATGTACGACACCTGGAGCTTGTGGTATGAACGTACTGCCAGTGATAGAGTTCTTAGGTTTAGGCTCATAGGGAGCAGTTATAGCTGAATAGGACTGAAGACTCCCAGAATGCTTGTTAATAATAATAATAATAATAATAATAATAATAATAATAATAATAATAATAATAATAATAAAAAA
>JAJKFI010000003.1:26965562-26979971 GCA_029204185.1 Lerista edwardsae
ACGCAACGGGCGGACTGCCGCTCAAAGGTGAGTCCCGCCCAGCGTACCAGGTGAATAATGCCACTGTAACAGTGATTCCATACTCTAGGGTGGTCTGCAGAGTTCTTGATTCCCTTTTATCCTGGCAGGGATTTTTTTTCATTTACAGCTATATTATAGGGAAATGCAGGAGGCATTGATATTCTCAACCTGGGAAAACACTAACACAGGGTCAGACTAGGAGAATTTAAATCAACTGTTAACAAGACAATTTCATGCAAGAAAATTGGCTTAAAAATGATTCCATTTCCGCTTCCTTCCAGGTTAGCTCTAGCTTTGCAGGGGATTGAAGCCCAAACTGCCGCTGACAAAGCCTCATTCTTTAGGGTTGTTTGTCCCCCTAGACTAGAATAATCAATGAAGAAATGAGTAAGTAACCATTCAGCATTGAGGTTGCTCTGAGGTTTTGATCAAGTTCTCTCTCTTAGGAACAAAAGAGTTGTTTATTTTTCTACTCAGTCCTGGTACTAAAAATTGTGCCAATCCTAAGCATGTGACATTGCAGCTATTTTACCCCCATTACTACGAAGATAGTTTTTAAAATTATAGGCTATGAATTTGTTCAGTAATCAAGCCAATCCTGGGGTCTTATTATGCCCTAAGCAACGCCTATTCCGGTGATGGCAAACCTATGACACACATGCCAAATGTGACATGCCACAACGTTTTGGGTGACACACCAGCATTTGCCAACACTCAACAACAAACTGAGTTTGTTTTTGTAATGATTTGATGGTTTTTTATATAATGAATAGCCCCACAAATGATTTGACTGTATTTTTTGTAAAGGAATATGTAAATACTTCTTTCTCTTTTGTTGGGGGTGAGGAGTGACATGCCAGTAGAGTCAAGTTAGGCATTTTTGACATGGCAAACCTAAAAGGTTCACCATCACTGCTCTATTCCCATCTAGTGATTCCTAAGCCCCATTCCCATGACACTGTTGATGTACTGTAACCAATACTTCATGCCTGGTCGTCATTCACAATTTCAGCCACAATCAAAACCTACTACTCAATCCTGCACTTATCCATTGAGAAGTAACACCCACCGAGTTCATTGGGCTTCATTTCCTAGTATGTATGTTTAGGATTGCAGCCTTTGACTTTCTTCCACCCCTCACGTTTCAAACACATATTAATTCAAAGTATATGTGTTTATTTACATTGCATCATTTATTCCAAGCACAAAATACATTTTTCTGTTGGCAGAAGTTTCACTTTCTGGCACAGGCTACATCCCTCGGTACAGCCCTAATGATTTTTCTTTTTTAAAATAAGAAAATGAGACCAATTTGTCTTCTGAGTCAACACGTTCCTTTCAGTGGGAAAGTGGACAGTCATCCTTTTCCATGAAACTTCCAAAAATAGCTCAGCATGAGATATTCCCCCCCCTCCAGTGATTCTTGATAGTCAAGGGACATTTTGTGTCTGTGGGCCAAGTGAGAAGGGTTGCTGATTAAAAGGGCTTCATCCCACACTCACAGCAGGAGCCCTCCCAGGGTGCCATTGCTCTCCCCCGGAACACAGGTCCCTTTGTTTTTCCGGAGCTGCTTATGAGTACTGTCCATTAACGAAAATGAAGCAAGGTATCTGGTATGTTTTCTTATCATCGGGAAAACTGCCATGTTGTTTGATAAGTGTCACATGTCCAGGGCCCCTCTGTCTGATCTTCCACATTCCTGGTTGACTGGCCAAACGCCCCCCAGTGAGTCAGAAATGCATGTTTCAGAGAGCGCTCAAAACATACCTGTTTCATCTGGCATCTGAATGTATCTGGCATATTTCACACAGGATTCCAATGGTAATGAGATATACATATGTGTTCGGAAGTAGATCTGAATGTTTCATGAAGATGATTAACACAAGTAGTGTCAATCATACGTTAGGTGGTCCAAACATACCTTACAGTGGCCCTTGTGACAGCCAAACTTTGCTGGCCTAACTGTGCCATCCTAACTCCATGTTAGGATTGCGCCCTACGGCTATTCACGTTATTCTGTATCTGGGTATGTGTTTCTGGACAAATGACTGTACAGTTTTAAAGATTAACCGTTGTGTACCTGCACTAAATGCAACATATGAATAATGGTTAATAGGGCAAAAGGCACTTTTTCAAGTTGAGTTCCTATTATATTTAGCAGGGGAAGAGTAACTGTCCCTCTGTACTACAACACAGTATCTTTTCTAGTGGCTGTTCCTGGTGTTCTGCATTTTTTTAGATTGTGATCCTTTTTGGGATAAGGAGCCATTTAATTGTTTTACCTTGCCTGTAAACTGCTTTGTGAACTTTTTTTTCACAAAGTTTTTTTTTAAAGATTAACCGTTGTGTACCTGCACAATTCTGTCCAATTACAAACTAATCAAGATGGTACCCAAGTAAACAGATACAGCCAACTAAAACTATTTTAATGTGTGAACAGATCTGTTACATGATCAGGAGGCCTGTAATTTATGAACGTATTCAGGCATGAATCAGAGGTGAGTTGAGAGCCAGCATCTTTGACAAGATGAGAGCCTCCTGCTCCAGCTCATTTTCATACCAAGTCAACCATATAAGCAAAATGTGGCTGTTAACAGTACAATCCAATGTAACTCCTCACGTGGTGATGCGCTGGCACCAGGGGGAAGTCTGCTGCATCCCACAGGCGAGTTTCAGCCTCTGGAGGTTTCCCTCTCTAAGCCCTTGCCAGCCTGGTGGGTCTGCTCAGCAGAGGCATAACTAGAAGCCCTGGCGCCCAGGGCAGTGATGTCATTATGTCACGTGACATTGTGAAGTCACTTCCAGGTTCTCCCCGGGGGAGGCGGCACTGGCAGCTTTATACCCCTCATTCCTTCTCCTTTTTTCTCCATCCTGTTCTGCTCACCTCCTGCCCCATTCCACCCAATCCCCATCTCCCTCCTATCGCATGCACTATCCTACCTGGGGCAGCGAGTGTTCTTGGTCCATTGCTATGTGGAGCTGGGGGCTCACAGTTTCCAGCAGCAGCTAGCCCATGTGCTCTGGCATGTCGCAATTTGTGACTGTCAGAAAGTCTCTAGCGCTGCTGGAACATTCATTCTGGTGGTGCTAGGCACCATTGAATTGTGCCTTAATGTGATAGGGAGTTCATAGTCTGTAGCGAAACAGGAGACAAAAGTGGGTATGAAAACAGAACTCCATATTATGAGTGACATGGTGAGGTTGCCAGAAATGATACGGGTCAGGCTGTCCCCTTCTTTCCCATAATCTTAAGAGTCAGAACAAACATTACATTTTTGATGTGTTTCTGATGTTTCCATGTGAGATTATTTTGGCTGTGTGAGTGCAAGTCCATGCAGATATTTTTAGCCATGATTTGTTTTAGCATGCATCTGACAGGGTTCCTTTCTGCACCCTGAACTCACAATTATAGTCTTTGACTTGGTCCAAGGAATATTTCACACAGGATTCCCATAGTAATGAGCTATACATATGTGTTCAGAAGCAGATTTGAATGTTTCATGAAGATGATTGACACAGACGCGGCCAGGATCTGACTAAGATTCCCCATGGGCGAACAAATCTATTCCATGAGCATTTCATTTCATTTTCAAATGGAAAACAGACACATCCATTCCAAGCGACTAATTTCCCACACAAAAATTGAAAGTTGGTTCTGGTTCTCAGCCGTGTCATGATGTCCACACATCTTTGATGGCATAACCCAGAATGCCTCCTGATGCTGCCTTGGGTCCACCTCTGGGAAAAACAAACGAAAAGCGCCTTACCAGGGCTGGCTCCAGGAGTGGTGGGGTCCAATACGGGGTACTCCTGTGGGGGCCCCCACCCTCCCCATGGGGCGCCCCACTCACCACAAGAAGAGTGCTGGTGGTGCCGTGCACAATGTGTAGCTCCTGGAAATAGTTGGTGGTGATATGATGACATCCCTGCCAGCTGCTTCCAGGCGGACCATCTTGGGCAGATGGGAGGGCACAAGGTAAAGCTGCTCTGCTCGTCCCACTGACTTACAGTCCATAGAGATCCTGGCTGCAACAGCAGGTGATATGCTAGCTGCACAGGTGTGGGGTCCCCCAAGGTGCAGGGCCTAATGTGACAACATTGTGCCGACAAAGGGCCGACTCTGCCCCTTATTGTGCTACTTGTGTGATTTCTTCTGGTTTTATTAAAGAGGACTGCATGATTGAAGGAGCTCCTTCATTCATCCATTCCCTGTTAATGAAGGTGGAAGTCCCGTCCTTCTTTGCTTGAAGAAACCATGTATGTAGCATGGGAAGGAAGCAGATGATCTGCTTTACACTTGCTTTTAGCAGATCCTCCCCTCCCCCTGGCCCACTGCAGCTCATATCTGCAGTGGGCAAGAGGGATGAGTCAGCAGTGACAGAGTTGGAGTGATGGGCACCCTGAATTCACTGCCCTCTCACCCCCCCCCCCACTCAATCTGCTACTGATACAACCTGCATCTCACCTAATGAATGGGCTGCCTCTGCATCACATTGGGATTTTCCTCCCCCCGCCACCATCCTCTGTCCCCCATAATTGGTTGCTGTTGCCAAAGTCCATGATGACATCACAAAACAGGGCAAGTGTTCCAATGGAAGGAAAGGACAAATTTTGTAAATAGTTTTGCCCCCCTCCAATCAATTTTTTTACCCTGTTTTTATTTATATTTTTATTGCTTATTTTATTGCTCAATTATTTTTATGTACTGTACTTTTTGTTTTTTCCCTCTCTGATAATTGTCAGCCGCCTTGGGCATCTGCCTTGGCAGAGGAAAGGCGGGGTATACATCTCTTAAATAAATAATAAATAAGTTCAATAAGATGATGCTATTTTGGGCAGCATCCCAATATTATTGCCAATATGGTGTACTACCTTCCACCCTTTGCACCCTGGAATTCTTTGTGGAAACAGTGGTCAACAGACAGACAGACCCTCAACTGCAGCTTTTTGTGAAACTGCAATAAAGACCTGTGCTGAGTACAAGTATGTTTTGATAAAGATGCAACTATAGCTGATTTTAACGAGGACCCCTTAAAAACAATAAACACCCCGCATCAACCCTTTTCATTTGGCACTTCTCTAGAAGTGAACATAACATTTCACTTCTAAAAGAAGTGAAAAGAGAAAGGGCAGCTGGAATAGTATGTCAGAAAAATTAATAATCGGTGTCACCCAGCATTAGGATCAACAGCAAGAATGGTAACTTCTGGCTAGGGGCACGATAGTCAGCTCACGGCAAAGACAAGTCATGCTCTGTAAACACAGGGCTCTGGGAAGGCATGGGTTTCCTCCATCAAACCCAACGTGCTTTCCTGGTCTAAATGCAGGACTCAGTTTGATTAAGTTGTCCTTTCATTTAATATAATCACATAGAATGAGTTTGCAGCCTCTGTAGCAGGAATTATCTGTGACTCATCATGACAAAGGGCAATCGACAATTGAGTTCCCCCCCACCTCTCTCTCTTTCTCTCTCAGGGCTCAATCCTAACCTGGGGTTAGGCCAGCAAAGTTAGGCTAGCAAAGTTTGGCCGGCCCAAGAGGCACCGTAAAGTATGTATGGACCACTCTCGGAGTCAAGGAGGCCGGCACACAGATGTATGGTAAGCTCCATTCACGCCAGGAAAGCTTTTGCCAGCAGTAGAAGTCTCCAGTTTGCAGACCAGTGTTCTAAAGGAAAGGGGTGCCTATTTGTCCTGGGTCCCAGCCCCCGCTCCTCCCCTCCCCTGACCAAGAACACTTTCTTGCACCACCCAAAAAGGCTATAGTGCTGGGAACTGGAGAACGCACTGCTCACCAACCTATACTGCTGCCTCTGGGCAGTGCAGGGCGGAGTTCGTCTAGTGCTGGCGGTAAGGGCTTACCACTGATGTTGGAGGTGTCTTATGGTACTTTTTAAACACTATCATGGGCGGTACGCTGCAGCCCATAGGATTGGGCCCTGAATCCTATGCTGAATTTCCATTCACACACACACACACACACACACACACACACACACACACACACACCTGCTCCACCCACATGCATAGCATAATCACTCCCTATATCACTAGCCCTGCTGAATTCTGCAGTGGTTCCCTGGACTTTTTTTCTTCTTAATTTTCTGCATAAAGGTGGCCTCTTGGTTGGTGGCTATAGCCATCTTAAAATCCTCCTGATTCACATTATCATCAGGATGTCTGCAATGCACAAATGTGAAAACAGCATTTAAAGGATTTTAAAACAAAAACAAGGCACAGCCTCTGGTCCAGGGTTTCCTTTCTATGCACCCAATGACATCTGCAGGTATCCACCCCCACCCATGCAGAGATTAAGCCTTCCAATGTTCTCTGTGCTCCGTTTGACCCCTTTTATCTTCTCAGCCATGTTCCCTTTAATGAAAGTGACATTCAAGGGTGGCTCTTTGCCTGCTTTCTTCATTTTTTTCCCATTAATTGATGCAGAAAGGGCTGGGGTGGGAATGATTCCAGTTTATCGTTGGAAAATGTTTTGGCTTTCTGTTGATCCATGCATATTCTGATCAGGAAACACCAAGTTTTAAATGTTTTCCACCTAAGACCATTTCACTTACAAAGGGCAGGAATACAGTGCAGCCAATAGCTTTGTAAGAAATCCAATCTGTCACATACCGGAGATCTCAAAGAGTCTCGCTAGAAACAAACAGTATGCTTTTTGCCAGCACTCCTCTAACAAATCGGGGGGGGGGGAGCTAAGCTGCATACTGCTGCATTTAGCATCATCACTTGCTTTCTTAAAGTTATTACTTACTGTGGAAGTATTAAGGACTGTTCTACTGATTGCATGGCAGGAGGCTGAGGCTTACCTCTCGGGGCAGCAAGTGTGTGCAGTGCCTTGCATGACGCCCTTCACATCTGAGTCATTACAGGTTCCATTTAAACAATGAGAGAACTTCTTTTAGGACAGGAACATTGCTGCTTAGAACAGTGGTGATTTCGCTTACCCCCAAATCTGAGCACTCTAAAATGTGAAGTATTGATTTCCCTTGAATTGAGGGTGGATTTTTCAAGATCCTTTTGGTTTCTGTGGCTGCAATCCTCCCTAATATAAACACTTGTTTGTGAGGATGACCTATTGAACACAATGGGACCAGGGCCGGCCTTAGGGAATTGTAGCCTATGCCATCACATTGGGCCCTGAGCTCTTGCGGGGTAAACTGGGGTTGCAGACGGATCACTTGCTGCTGCAGCCAGCATACGGCACCCTGGAACACAGTGTGGTGAGCGGTGCATCAGTTCTTGTGGACCAGGACTTCCTCCCCTGAAACTATTTGGCCCAAAATAGGCCTTCTGGAAGTACTTGGTGGTAACATGATCATGTAAGTGCCACGCTTTGTCCACAAATGTCTGGCTTGCCACAGCTGCCTGGTGAGTGGGGGAGTCACAGGGAAGGTGGGGGCCCCACTCAAGCACCCCACATTGGGCCCTGCCAGTCCTGGGGCCGGCCCTGAGTGGAACTTACTCCCAAGTGCACATATGCAGGATTCAACTATGCAATCATAAGCATGGCAGGGGGTTTACATGGTGGGAAAGCTACCTGTGATCCAGGTGCTCCTGAGTTACAGTCAGTGAAAGTGGAGCTGCAGCCAGGCCTGGATGTCTGAGGAATGTAAGGTACATATCTTTGAGTCAATCCTAGCACTGATGCAACTGCAATGCAGCCCCTGCGTAAGGGAACAAATGTGCCTGTCTCCACACCGCAGAAGGCAGCATGCGCCCCATTGGCACTGCTACATTGGTGCTAGAAAATTCTTGTCCTCTTTGTCTCCTTTGCAGATTGCCTTTATGGATGTGCACTTAAAACATGCTTAGTTGTGCACTTATACCAATGGGATGTGCAAAGCAGCCATCAGACTTAATATAAGGACACTCTATTTTGCCTGTGTATTATATGAGACAAATCCAGTACAAATACAATAAATCTAAGGGAAAATGGGACCACAGTGGTGAAAGTATGCAAATTCCATGTGAACAATTGCATTCCCTAGGCAGGAACTGTGAAGCCAGGAGGAGGGGGAGAGAAACTCCAAAACTGCAAATCCCATCTAAATATTTTCCCCTGCCAAATTATGCATGAACTGGACTTGGTGTATTAGAGGCAGGGAAGCCAAAGCATGAGAAAGATGCAGAATCTGGTGCCTGAAGCTTGCTACCAAGCCTGTGAGAAATAGCCTTTCCAGGGAACCTATGCCCGGCTCTCCATAACGTTCAGCCCGTGTGAGGCAGGTACTGTGCTAAAAAATATGGTATATGAATGGATGTGTGTTCAACTCAACACACGGCCAGAGGACAGACTTTTCCACCCAGTTTGAGCCATCATCTTTTGAGCTTTAAAGCAGCAACTATGAACTAAATCAGAGATTTCAAAAAGTAGGGTCATTCCAGGCTACTTGGGGTCCCCATAACTTTGGCTGTGATTGTGTCTGAACTAATTTTTTTTTTATGTTCCACACCCTAAAGGTAAGCACTTCCCATAGATGGTGAGAAGATATAGACACTTCTCATAGATGACTAGGTTGGGAAAAACCGGTTTGGATGAATAGGTCTGGAAAAATGCTAGTCTAATTTTGCCGTGCGACAAAGAAGCTCAAGTAAGGTTGAATGCTGACTTTCTCTGCTCTTGTTATTGCCTTTGGAACAAGGTTGTGTTAGTGAGAGAAGTCACAACAAATTAAAGATACATCTCTGGTATTACTTTTTATGCACTCCCTCAGGACTGCCAACTACAGGGCCTGACTGATGCTCACTACCTTAGGAATGTGCTCCTTTCCAGCTCCCTTTCCACTGTGACCTTAATCTCCAACAATACAGGCAGTGCTTTAAAGCAATCAGTCTCTTGGAATATTAAAATACAGGAGGAACCAATTGTTTGTAGAGCAGAAATGAGCTTACATAACTAACAGTACAATCTTATCCAGGAATTACATCAGCAGGATTGCTGCTAAATCTCTACTGTACACTAACACAAGTATTATAATCATTTATTTAAAATAATAATTTCCTTAATATAATTTCCTTTCCCAAGCCAAAACAAATGCCCAAGGCGACTTACAAGGATCATACTCAGGATGCAATCCTAACCAATTTTCCAGCAACAGAGTAAGGGCAATGCAGCTCTGAGGAAAGGGAACAAACATTCCCTTATCTTCAGGAGGCCTCCATGACTATAGCTCCACTTCCGAATGCAGCACATGACCCATTGGAACAGGTATATCAGTGCTGGAAAGGTGGATAGGTTTGCGCCCTTAGATGTATAAGATGTAAAAACATGCCAAAAAAGAAAGAAAAAACTACAATTTGGCATCCTCAGGGCTATGTCCCACTTCTCATACTAGCAAAAAAGCTATCGTAACAAGCACACACCCAATGGAGTCAATAGAGAGCTCAAGTGATTTTTCCTACTCCCCAGCCACAGTAGATAATCTGTAGAAAATGGCAGCAGGTTACCAGGAATGTAGAGGCCCCTGGAAGAGCACACAGCTGTTGTAGCAAGAGGCATAGCATGGGACTCCATCACTCTATCACCATGCCTATAGCAGTGACATGCAGAGCGGATGGCTCTGAAGGCGAGGGGGAGGGGCCTCTTTACACAGGAGCTCAGGCTCCTGCAAAACATAGTGTTCTGTCCCCCCTTGTGGGAACGCCATTGTGTCACTGCTCCATAAAACTGTTGGCATATGTAGTGGGATGTTGATACTGGGGAACATTGATGAAGAAGTGCTTTGTGCAAAGGGAGCACTTTGCACCATCAACAGAATGAAAAGGAATGCCCTGATAAATCCAGTGAGCATTGTGTTAAATGGGGCTTACTCGCAAAAGAGTGTGCATAGGGTTGCGGCCCCTAACATGGATTATCCGTACAGGGAGTCTGCCTCAGGAATCCAAATATAAACATCCAGCGAGAATTACTCCACTGCTGTAGCAGAGATTCTAAGGAGAAAGAAGCCACACAGGGAAGCAAGTGAGGGGATTTACTCAAGGAAATTTTGAGGCCTCTGAAAGCCTAGATAAGCTATGCTGGGGCAGGAGCTTGGAGCTCTTTCCGGTAGCATGGTTGTATGTTACGTGTGTGATGGTTTCTGTGATATCTTTTCAATGTTCCTACGTTTTTGTGTATTGATTGGTGCCTTCTGCACAAGAGCATGGAGTAATCATGTATTACTGCATGCCAGTGGCGTAGCCAGAGGGGAAGCTGCGTGGTAAGTCATGCAGGCACTGCATTGCGCCATGTAAGCATCCTCTCCCAGTTGCTGTCAGAGCCATTCCAGGGAGCACCTGTGCATTGCCATTGTTGCCTGGAATGGCTCCAACGGTGAGTGGGAGGGGCCACTCACTGAGTGCATGGCAGCATCTGCAATACTTATGCCGCCGCCACCCCTTCCGACTATGTTACTGCCGCCTGCCTGCATGCTTCTTGTATGCTTAGGTGGAATCATGGAAAGTATCCTTGGGATCAGGGGGTTGTCAGAGACTCTGAGAATGGTTATCATTTTTGCTCTGTTGTTGCTTCTTTTTTTCCTTTTTATTTTGCTCTTGACATATGCTGCTGGGGGAGCATGGGATCCCCAACCAATTATGCTGGTGTAAGCTCCACTGTTGCAGCTGTCAGCTTCAAACTGGACCCTTGCATTGCCCTGCCTGCTCTCTGTACAGATTGTGGCTGAGAAACAACTTGAAATAAGACCAGATTCTCAGCCTATAAAATAAACACTGCATCACAAAACAAAACACCAGTTTTGTTCTCAAAGGGCCAAAATAATCTGAATGCTTAGTGCCCCGAAGCTGCTTTGCTGGCCAGATGAAAGATATGGGCTTATCCGTCAATATTTAATTAAAAGCTGACACATTTATTTTGTTCCAGGCGTGGCGCATATTGCTTGCAAGGGCATTCCAGAGAGAAACAAAGGTTACTGATATATTTCATGGTGCCAAGGCGGAGGGACAAGTCGTAGGAGCAATGCGGTGACTGTACAGTTCAATGGCACTCCATTGTTTGATCATGCAGACAGAACTTCCATTTCCAAAAATATTTTCTAGAATGATGTTTAAGTGCTCATTTTCAATTCAGGGAATAGATAAGCCAAAAAGAGTTCATCCATCAAATGGTGACATTAGCTATTAAAAATTGTAATCCCTAATGCACTGTTTCAATGTGCATACAAGCTTATACACATCTACTCAGAAGTAAGTTCCATTGTGTTTAATAGGGCTTACTCTTCGGAAAGTGTGCATAGTATTACAGCCAGGCAGCCCAATCCTACGCAGTGCTGGTGCAACAGGGTCACCAGGCCTGGGCTGTATCCAGCACTGCAAGTGAGCAGGTGGGAGGTCCCCCGGGGTAAGGGAACCCTTACTCCATGCAGTGCCCTATTCTGCTCAATGGGGCTACTCAGACCTGCACTGCCTAGTTTTAGCTGGCACAGAACTAAGTAACCCTGTGTAAAGCCAGCAGAATATGATGGAGGCCTACTCCACCATCCCTGCCAGCCTTCCAGGCCCTATCCACTCCCATTCCACCTTCCCTCTGCCCCATCCCAAAATCCCCTCCCTACCACCAGAACTCCAGCTCCCTGCCTCCTCACTCAACACTGACTTACCCCAGCAGCCTTTGGGATGGATGCAGTGCCTGCAGGACAATGCAAGCATCCCCGCTGGCCCCACTGACTCTCTGTGCTTTTACAGAATTGGGCTCTTTATAGGATTATGTTAAGTGTTACTGATGAATAAGCAGGAGCCTCTTTCATGTATGTACCACACTAAATAAATTTCATGTACCACATTTCATGAATACCACATTTCATGTACCACACTAAATAAATCAACAAAGAAGCAAGTTTAAAAGACATATATGCCAATCTGGAGGGGGGGGAAGCACATGGAATGGTAAACTAAACAATAAGAAGCTAACACATTTGCTGCATCCCAGCAATATCCAGCAATTTTTTTATTTTTTAAAAAGAAATCCAGAAAGAACCACCTAAGCGTAACGTTTTTGAAACAAGCATGGTTGAGAACTCCGCCTCAAACGGAAAGTTCAAGATGTAACCCATTTCATATGGGGCCAGCATCAAGGTTCAGTATCACTGGGCAGATTCCAAGGGCTCAGGGCTCTTAGAACGGTCCACAGCTGATCGGGGAGGGGGGGCGGTGCGGTTGGTTGTACTCTGTGTAGCAGAACAACAATCTCAGCCAAGACATCTGCTCCATCATTGCCTTGCCCCCCATCCCATCTATTAAGGTAAGTTGGTAAGCCCCATCATGAACTTATAGGGGGACTCACCCTGGTAGGAGGAAGCAATGATGGAGCAGATGTTCTAGGATAGTTTGCTGACCTGGGAATCTAGGAACAACCTTTATTCCTTACAAATGAAAATGCCAAATCACCAGGAATAGAATGGCCTTTCTTTCTTTGTTTGTTTTTCTGTTTAGTGATGGTCGAACACCTAGGGTTGATTGGGACTGAGAACACCATAGAAAAGTTAAACCTGGGCATGAATTTAACCCATTTAAGCCCCTCTCTATTCTGACAGAAAGCCCCCCATTCCAACCTCTGATACCATAGCTAGTTTTTGAAGGCAGAGGGGATATTAGATTCCAGAAAAACAAGGTACAATATGCATTTTACCTCTCTCCAAAGCTTTCCCCTTCCTCTGGGGCTCCCCGATGGACTTACTCGGTACACCATGCTCTGACTCAAAGGGCTCCATCTCCAGGTCCTATCCAGCCTCCAACAATTTTGATGTCAAGGTTTGGCAACCCTAGTTTTAATATGTGACTTAACTGATACTCATGTCATAGTTAAACCCTTTACGGCCCAATCCTACTGGGCCTTGCTGCCAGCAGAACGCATATTCCATAGGTAGCTACAAAATATTCAATAGCTAGTACATATTCCATAGATGCTGCAAAAGTATATAAACCCCATATATGCTTAGACAGACAGTCTTCTGCAATAGTGCTAATTTTGAAGTATCTATTCTACGGAAAGTCTCTTTTCTAGCTTAATGCTAAGGCTTTCCTTATATTAAGGGAAACAGATGGCAAAAGAAGCAAGCAAGCCGGAGTTCAATCAGCACAGCCCCTTTTCAAAGGGACTGTGATGATTGCCACTGACTGCTCCAGAGGAGATGAATCAGCAATTGTGGGACTGTTGTCTCCTATCACAATGTGTCCATCATTATTCCTAACACAAGAGAAAAAGCAGGAGGAGAAGGAAGACTCTTACAGATTTTGCCCATGTTCTTAGTTCCTTATCTCTTAATCAAAATCACTATAAAAGAAGGTGTAATTGAAATATGGTATTTGCTTTATAAAGGAATGCTAAAAACAGGCAGCATTTACAGTTTTCATGATAGCCCATATGAAATCTACATCCACTTATAATACTATGCAAGTGGATTTATCACAGAACTATTTTTAGCACATCATGAAATCTTTTCACACTCCATAAAAAGGAAAAAATATAGAAAAAGAATTTTGAATTGTTTAAGGCCTTCGAAAGCCAGCTATATATAGCTTTCAGAAATATATACTGTTAATCATAATCCTTTTAAGCCTGTGATAAAATAATGAAAAGAAGGTCATTGGGAAATGTAATTAGAAAGGGAAGTCTGAATGCAGCACACTTGATCAATTCTCAATAGACAATGTATTTTTTCCTATATCTGAAAAGAGCACTGATGCTAACTACAGCACATGTTACAGCGCAGACAATAGCTTGGACTTTTTACAGCTAGACATTCTCTTCTGTTTTTCAAATAAACAAGGGACAGGCTATTAATACAGAATTCAGAATATTTATACAGAGATTCTTTTCCTTTGGCAAACTGAGATCTCCAGCAGCAGTAAAGTAATAGGGATAGAAATGGATTTTTGCAAGTGTAATGAAGCAACAGAAGGCCCTTGACGTGTTTCCCATCCTGTACAGATGTGCTCACATCTAGCCTACAAATCATTTGGGCTGGCAGATGCAATGGAGATAGTTCCCAAACAACAGCTGTAGCATGCTACTGAAACTCCCATCATTGGGATTTCTCCCAATGTTTTGAAGTTCCAAATTACCTGGCTTTCTCTTGGAACTGTAACAAGAGCATTATTGTTACAATATACCAGAATATTGTAACAATAATGTTACCAGTGTATGTTCTAGAAGGCTGTCCCAAGCATAAAGAGAGCAAGAGAGGAACTGATGCACTGGGGCTGTAATCTTATACACACCTGAGACTCGGCTGAAATCCTAGTATACTGTACATCTAGTACACCTCATACACCTATTTGTACACCTAGTATAAATCAGTGCAGTAATGCAGAATCACATATACATGTGCCGTGCCGAAGCGAGGGAGAACTCACACAGACCAATATGATCAAT
>JAJKFI010000003.1:26979981-27009521 GCA_029204185.1 Lerista edwardsae
TGTCCCGATCCCATAGTCCTTAGCAAAAACCAATCTTTGCACAACATACATGCACATTAGTAAAGGCGGAAACGGAAATGCACATAAGGAAAACACAGCAAACTGCATATCCTCCAAAATTAATACTGTTAATTATTGGGTAAAACCAGAATTCAGGAGTAAGATGCAGAGCAGAGTGAACCCATAGGAGCACTGGAGTACTTGGAGAGGCCAAGGGGGCAAATGCCCTGGGGCACAACCCAGTGGGGCGCCGCAATCCACTCCCCCCCCCACTACCCATTTTTTTTGCTATTTTTTCTTTATTTTCCCTTCCTTCCCGATCAGAGGCCTTCTGAGGGCCATGGGCGACCTCCCTGACCTCAAAAGGCTTTCTAAGACCTCCAGAGGGCCTTAAAATATAACTTCCTATTTCTCGGGGAAACCAGAGGGGAAACATTTACAGAGGAGGCTGCCTGAGCCCTCAGAAGGCCTTTTTCACTGCGTAGTCTTGGACCAATTGCTGTTTTTCAGACTCAGCTCTCTTTAGTTAAGGCCACCAAGGTCAAGGTGGATCTGCCAATCCACATTATCTGCAGCCTGCAGGCTTTGAGCATATCTGTACAGGAATCAAACTACAGAGAAGCTCTTCCCCTTTCAGTGAAAACGGAATTAATTAACAATCGCTCTAAAGGGCATCAGGGTACTTCACCAACTCCTGCTAGCTCTACCTGATGTGCTCAGTTTTATGCGAACTTATTACCATAATTTATTAGAAGTGCTTGAATCAAATAGGAACAAAGGACTGATGGGAAAAGAGTAATCTTAACTGAATAAAAAAGCCTATAATCAATTTAGTCATTTTAATGAAACCTGCAAATTACTTCTCTCAGCTAATGGGCCACCAGGCTTTTTTAGGAAATACTTTGACTCTGCAATGCCGCCTGAAGATTAGCGTGCTATTCTGACCTCATCTTGATCTGCTTTCCACTCACTTGGTATTTGCCAAGGAAAGAATTTATTTTTTTTCAATGCAAGCCAAAATGTATTTCTCAGCTCCTTTTTTTCCAGGAAATATCTTGGAGAGCAGATTGCTCTCCTATCACAAACAGAATCTCAGTAGCTGAATAAATACATTGTGCTTTGCTTATGCCGTGCAGTAAACTTAGTGTTTAAAACTTGACAACTTTATGGTCTTGAAACGCATCGGCAAGGGTCAGCTGTCCGGCCATGGACAGAGGATGCAAAGGCAAAGGAAACAAATATATTGCAAAAGGTTAGAATAATTATTTGCTTTGAAAAAGCCAGTTGCAAAGCCGTGCATATCATATCAATGGCATCTGGCGGTGGGTAGGGAGAACTAGATATGGCTCTGGTGGCAGCTATGATTCCATATTGGCCCTGGAATCCTAGCTTATTTTGAAGACACACAACATCCCATTTCATGGGCATTCCAGACAACATGAAACAACAATTCTATTCATTCTCTATTTGTTGTAATTTATTATGATATTATTATGATCTCCTGTCAACCTGGCAGTTCGACTCCTGCCAACCTAGCAGTTCGAAAGCATGTAAAAATGCAAGTAGATAAATAGGGACCACTTTGGTGGGAAGGTAACGGCGTTCCGTGCGCTACGGCATATAGTCATGCTGGCCACATGACCATGGAAGTTTGTCCTAAGACAAACACCGGCTTTTTGGCTTAGAAATGGAGATGAGCACCGCCCCCTACAGTCAGTCATGACTAGACCATTCGGTTGAGGGGAAACCTTTACTTTTATTATGATAACAGGGCTGGCCCATGACTTCCTAGTGCCTGAGGCAGCATGTGAAACGCTACTCCCATCTCTGATTATATGCTCCCTCTTACTCCCTGGACTGTGAAGGGGAGAAGAGCAAAACAGGAAGTGTGGAGGAGAGAAGAGTGCAATAGTCTAGCTCAGCAGTTCTCAAACTGTGGGTCCTAATTTTTAGTGGTTCACTAAATTGATAGGATTAGGCTCTGTGCATCACGGGTTAAACAACTTGCTTCTTGGGGGTAGCACTGCTGTCCAATCACCCATGATAACCATAGAGGCTTGAGTGGCTGGTACAGTGAAACTTCTTTTTAGGTGGGTCCTGATGCTAAAAAGTTGGGAACCACTAGTCTAGCACACAGATCTCCTCCAAGTTTCCCTTTCTGCATCCTCCACCTCTTCTTTTACTAATCAGGAAAGAGAAGGAAGAGAAGGAGCAGTGGAGATGAGTAGGCAGACGGAAGTGGGTGCTTCCCACCCATCTGCTGCCTGAAACTACCACTCATAGATGGGCCAGCCCTGAATTACAACTAAGCGTAGCAGAACATACTGGTTCCACTTTTTTCAGTTAGCCCAAGCCACCCTATGCCATCACAATTACACATAGATCCAGGTATAAGATTGCATTCCTCTGTATATAAAAAGCCCCATTGCTCATGCACTTACAGAGAAATACATCATTATTTTTCTTGCCGAAAACTATGCCTGGGACAAAGTTTGTGCCTATGTGTTTCCCCAAAAATTCCATTTTTCTTTTCTCTACCTCCAATATTTTTTCCTAGTGTTGCCAGTGGATGTCAGTGATTTTCAGAAAGCCTGGTGTAGTTTTAAAAGCTTTCCAAACTTAAATTGAAACACTCCAAATGATGGAACAAAAAGAAGATTAAAGACAGGTAGGATTGCCAGCTGGCTGGCAAGCAGGAGATCATGCTCATCCCTTTAAACGTTCCAAAGCAGTGAGATAACAGGCAGCTGCTGTCTCCTAGCCCAGGCCTCTTCTCCCCCTGCTATCCTGCTCTACTCATAGTAAGCAGGCTTTTAGTTTTGCTCTTCAACAGGCAGGAGAGAAGGGTGGGAGAAGGGACTAGTAAACAACTAGTGGAACTCCTTGCCATAGGAGGCGGTGATGGCATCTGGCATAGATGCCTTTAAAAGGGAACTGGACAGACTTATGGAGGAAAACTCCATTACAAGTTACAAGCTATGACAGGTATGTCCAGTCTGAGATTAACAGGTTACTCATCATGAGGGCCAGGTATGAATTTTTTTCTGTCATCCGAATTGACCATGGATGGAAGTTTTTTGTTTTTGCCTACCCCAGACTGAGGAGGGAGGGACAGGTGTTCAGTAGGTTTCATGATTTACACTTGTGTTTAATGAAGTTTAACCCCAACCTTAGTCTGGTGTCTTCCTTGGGGGTGCTGCAAGGGTAATAGGCTACCTCAGAATGCCAGATGCAGGGAAGTGGCAGTGAGATACAAGCATCTGGTTCAGTGATGTCATGCACCCACTATGCACCACTACGCGAGTACTGGTTCCTAGAAGTTGAGCTGGCCCCGCCCACTCGAAGCTGGCCCACTCGAAGCTATTTAACCAGGGAACAGTTGAAGCAAAATATGTATATACCAAGTAAGTTAAATAACTGGATAGGCCATGACGTCACATTCTTGAAGCCGAGGACTTACTAAAATGGCTGACTCAGATCAGCGCCGCGAAGGAGGAGGATTGCCGCCGGAGGGGCTCTCTCGCTCGCACGGCGCGCGTGTAAAAGTTAATCTCAACGTCTTTAAGCATGCCTGCGTGTTCTGCATACGGGTGTGCGAATCGCTGAACGAAAAATGGGACTTAATTTCCACGGAAAGATTCATGTATTCATATTACATCGGCTCAATAAAACGACCGGTAATATTTTCGAAATTCTGAACATTAACAGACATTTTTTTAATGGGGCATGGTCGTTTTATTCCTGCTTGTGTAGATTTCAAAAAATAAGTCTGTCAAAACAGTGCAATCCGAGTTTAAATAGACTGCATTTCGTCTGGTGTGTTCAGTAATATAATTATGCGGAATTAAACCTTGGAATTGCATATTAACTCATAATATGGTTACCACTGATGTTTCTCCACAATCACACGTTGTTATTTTGGTAAGTTTTTACTTCAGGAGTAAACGATTCAGCCCTAAACATCATGTGAAAATCCATTGGAAATGCTTGGAATGAGCAATGTTTTGGACTTACTGTCATGGCCGCTAAGGCCGCCCACTGGAGTCAATTCGTTCCCATTCATTCTAAAGGGAGGGCCTGGCCCTGGTATATACACATCTCTAGAAAGCAACGCAATAGAAATTAAATCAACACTAACCACAAGCTGAAGTTATTACAAACGTGATCACATCCATGGCAACAATCATGACATCACTTCCGACTTATGACGTCACTTCCGGTGGGCGGACCCCGACAAGTGCCAATCAAAAGTGAGTACCTGTTCCTAAATCATTTGGATGACACCACTGGTTGTCTTGTTTGCACCCTGAGGCATCTGGTGGGCCACTGTGAGATACAGGAAGCTGGACTAGGTGGGCCTTTGGCCTGATCCAGTGGGGCTCTTCTTACGTTCTGAAGGCCCAAACTGAGTTGCAAGTTATTATAGCTCCCTCCCCACAGACAGGATAGCAAAATCTGTTTTACTTACCTCATATTTACCTCAGAATTTTACCTCAGAATGCCAGATACAAGGGAGTGGCAACAGAATGCAGACATCTTGTTGTCTTGTGGGCTCCCTGAGGCATCTGATGGGCCACTGGAAGCTGGACTAGATGGACCTTTGGCCTGATCCAGCAAGGCTTTTCTTATGTCTTTATGTTCTTTAAAAAAGGGGGGCATAATTGCCGCTGTATCTTGTTTCATTGCTACAAAGCTTGTAAAGGGCCAAATATAATCTCCAGGCTGACAGCTGGCAACACTACAATGAGAATAAGTTGTAAAAACAATCAACCTGAACATTATTTCATTAATTAAAACACAACAGAGTAATAATGAATATAATGCCAGTTGCAGGATTACAGTAACAACTGAAGAAGCTAGTAAGTGAAATGACAGTACTTAGGAACTGGAAGTCATAAACCAACCATTATTTGATTAGCAATTTGCTAATTGTCTGACTTCAAGGTTCCCAATGTCCTGTTCCAGACCAACAACAAATGACAATACAAACACTTTTATCTGATTCCAAATGCCTTTGGGAACATTCACAAGGTTCACCTAATCAGATGTTCAAATAAAATAAATGAAGATGGTGCATTCTCAGAGACAAGGGAAAAACACAACAAATTTGTCAGGTAACCAAACTTGAGTAATAGAAATTTCTTTGTAAGTTTTGTTCTCCTCTATTTGCTACAATATATTTTCCATCCCAGGGTGGTTTTTAGGGATGTGTATGTATCTATATATAAGAGGAATTGCCAGTTGCTTTAAAAAAAAATCAAAGCAAAGAACTCCGTCATATTTTAGTTTACAGTTAATTTTATTTTAGTTTCACTGTTATAACTTCTGGGACAAATAGAACCTGATTAATGGACTTGGGTGAGAAAAGGGACAAACTACACATTTGAAGGATACATATTATTTAGGTTCCATTCCATATTTTTTTGGGTTCCTGGCCGTGGCCCATCTCATTAGTTTAATGATTCAAAGTTTATCACTAAAGAAACAAATGTGAATATTTACACTATTTTAGTGCTCTGCTGCAAGTTTCCATTATGTCACTAAAATTTCAGAAAATATGCATGTGCTTTTTAACAAAAATATTTAAACATAGAAAATGTTGCTAATTTGTTTGCTGTTACCAGTGCCCTTATTTAGGCAAAAAATGTGATTTGCTTAAATATAACTAAGAGCCAAACTACATTAAACGCAGGACTTTTTCATTTTAACTTCAAAGTGCCCACAAGGGGCTCTGAATTAGATCAGAGCCGCAGCTTTAAGGCGGGAGGGTGTTAAACCTTTCCCCTTCACTGTTTTCCTGGTCAAAATGGTTTCTTCCCAACTATTTGTCACACAAATGCTTGCACAGAGATGCTAACAGTAGGGTTGGGGCAATTTAATTCACATTTGTCACGTCAAGCATGCAAATGTAAGAGAAGGCAATGCTAGGAAGTATTAGTGGAAAAAGAAGGGGGCAGACAAACAACACGCTGGCTCAACACCATCAAAACAGATACAAAGATGATCAACAATTGAAAGAAGCTGTGCTTGACAGGGTGGCCATAAAGTTGCCAAGAGTTGGATTTGACTGAATATAAGATCGTAAGAACACAAGAAAAGCCTTGCTGGATTAGGCCAAGGGCCCATCTAGTCGAGCTTCCTGTATCTCACAGTGGCCCATCAGATGCCTCAGGGAGCACTCCAGACAGCCAGATGTTTATATCTCGTTGCCACTCCCCTGCATCTGGCATTATGAAGTAGACTATTGCCCTTGCACCACCCCAGGAGGAAGATATCAGACTGTGGTTGAGGTTTAACTTCATTAAACACAGGGCCAAATCCTATCCAGTTTTCCAGCCCTGGTGTAGCCATCCCAATGGGATGCATGCTGCATTCTGTGGTGGAGGGGCATTCATGGAGGCCTCCTCAAGGTGAGGGAACATTTGTTCTCTGACCTCAGGGCTGCATTGCAGCTGCATTGGTATCAGAAAGTTGGATAAGTCTGGGCCCGCAGATGATCAGTTTTTAAGTCATGAAACGTACTGAACACACCGTCCCTCTCTCGCCAGTGAGGTTAGGGTAAAAATACATGCCCCTTCCCCAGCACAGCTGCTTCAATCAAATTCATCCTCCCTACTTTAAAGAACAAAACAAAAATCAGGAAGTCCAATTATGGTTACCCAGAATCGCGGGTAGTTGGCACTAACATAATTTAGATTCTCTAGCCAAGCACCAATAACAGAAGATGACCAAATAGACTCTCCTTTCAAATCAGAAATATGTTCAAATCAGAAATATTATTATTGTTATTCACATTTTGAATCCCTCAGCCAAACCATTGCAAACTCAGTCTTATGCATGTTTATTCAAAACTAAGTTGTACAACTAGCTCCACCACCACCCCTTGAATCACAACTTGGTTTGTGGCTCCTGCCTCAATTATATTTTTTGCAGCGATCACTTCATTCTAATAGTAGACAGTAAAGTTACTTGAAAATGTCCTTTTCTAAGGCCGTCTATAAATGGAGACATACCAGATTATTAAATCAGCAGGAAGGTTCCTGCCCCTTTTTAGCAAAATCTTTTGCTGCCATCATCTGGAGCTGATGTGCATTACTATCATTCAAAAAATTTTTTAAAAAAATTAACTCTATACCTAATTCTGAAGGACAAGGATGGTTCTTATAATGAACTGTGAGGATTGTCTGTGGACTTCACAGGATTGGGAAACACTGAAGCATTTCAGATGTTTTATGGACCATTCATATGTAAAGAGCTCAGCCCACAAACAGTAAACCTAGTCTGGACAGAATCGTCTATATTTTCTGTGAAGGCAGAAAAGTAGGAAAGTTAATAAGGTCAAAATGCAGTTTCAAAAATGTATGTTACATAACAGGATGAAGGGACTTCCAACAGCAGTAAAATCAGTAACAACTCAATTTTAAAAAAAAACAACCAAGCAGGTTAGATGACTGGAGTCGGCATGACGTCATTTTCTTGAAGCCATGGGTCAACAAATATGGCTGACTCAGATCATTCCCACCAAGGAGAAGGATTGCTGCGAATTCACGAATAAAAATCTCCCTGCACATGTGTAAAAGTTAATCTCAACGTCTTTAAGCATGCCTGCGTGTTCTGCATACGGGTGTGTGAATCGCTGTACGAAAAATGGGATTTAATTTCCATGGAAAGATTCATGTATTCACATTACATCGGTTCAATAAAACGACCGTTAACTGAAACAGTGAGTGCATTATTTTTGAAGCTGTGTAATTTCTTGTTGTTCCTAGCAGTCTTATTCACCATTTTCTGACACCCACTGTTAATGGTCTAGAAGGTAAAAAAATATATTTCCCCCCTCCTTTTTCCCCCCTTCCCATTTACACTTTTTTCCCACCTTCCATTTTCTACTATAATATTTTCAAAATTCTGAACATTAACAGAATTTGTTTTTTTTTTGGGGGGGTGAGTGTAGAAGTTTAAACAAAACTCTTAATAGTCTAGAAGTAAAAAAGAATTACTCTCATATTGACAACTACTTGTGTTATGAAGATATTTTAATGTAATTTTCCTACATATTTATCTAATTTTTGCCCACCCTCCCCTTTTTTTCTTTCCCTCCCCTTCACACTTTATTTTTGGTTGTGTAGATTTCAAAAAATAAGTCTGTCAAAACAGTGCAATCTGAGTTAAAATAGACTGCAAGTAGCATTTCGTCAGGTATGTTCAGTAATATAATTATGCGGAATTAAACCTTGTAAGTGCATATTAAATCATAATAAGGTTACCAATAATGTTTCTACACGATCACACATTTTTATTTTTGTAAGTTTTTACTTCAGGAGTAAACTATTCAGTCCTAAACAGTACAAGCAAAGCAATCTGAAATGCTTGGAATACGGATTGTTTTGAGTCAACCAACATGGCTGCTAAGCCCGCCCCCTGGCTTCAATTCGCTCCAATTAATTCTACAGGCATGCCGACTCCTGTCATCTAACCTTCTTGAAAAAAAACATAATCATAGCCAGTGATGGGATCAGCTAACGACTCGGGGGAATGCTGGGTGGGCAGCAGGAAGGCTGGGCGGGACTTCCGGTTGATTGACAGCCTGTCCGTCTGGGTCCGTCGCCCGCCCGCCCGCCACATGGGCTGCCCCCGGGTGGCGCGCCCCACCGCTGCGCGCCCTGGCACCCGGGAGCCCCCACCCATCCCCCTGGCAAGCGGGCGCCCCCTCCGAGGCCAGGGCAGCCCGTGCAGTGGGCGGGCGGCGGACCCGGACGGACGGGCTGTCAATCAACCAGAAGTCCCGCCCAGCCTTCCTGCTGCCCGCCCAGCGTTCCCCCGAGTCGTTAGCTGATCCCATCACTAATCATAGCCAATAGTCAGACATCTCCTCCATGAATTAATTTAATCCCCTTTAGAAGCCAGCAGCTGTGCCCACATCCCATGGTAGTTAATTCCATACATTACCATTGCAATTGCATGTATGTTTGCTCAGACGCAAGTGCCACTGTATTCTGTGGGGTTTATACATTGGCAGGAGTGCATATTATTCCAGCCTTATGGCCCAACCCTATGCATGCCAACTCAGAAGTGTAATTGAATTTCATGAGACTTGTTCCCAGAAAAGTGTGTCTCAGATTGCAGATTTAATGTGTGATGTACACATAAAAGGTGACATACTTAGTCACCTTTTCTGGTAAATTAAAAATCCCCAAACACTTTTGCTTTTCTTTGTAGAGTTGGTGCTACACCTTGATAATTTTTGTTGTCCTTTTCTGCACCATTATATGAAATCATAGAGTTGGAAGGGACCTACAAGATCATCAAGTCCAACCCTCTACCAATACAGGCTGCGCACAGCTACAACACACACAACAGATAACTTTCCAGCCTCTGTATAAAAGCTTCCAGCACTGGAGAATCTATCACCTTCCAAGGCAGACTATTCCACTGCCAAACACATTAATTGTACTGTCAGGAAGTTCTTTCTAACATTCAATTGAAATACACTTTGTTGTACTTTAAATCCAGTTCTCCTAGTCATACTCTCTGAAGTAACCAAGAACAAAATCTACCCCATCTTCCACGACAGCACCTCTGACATTTATAGCTAGGGTTACCAGACACAAACTGGGACAGAGTGCCTATACCTTTAGCCATTGTAGAAGATGAACTTTTGGCAGGTGCAGCTTTTGAAACCTTCCTTGATGGGCTGCATCTTCCAAAATTGCCTCTTCTATACAATTGTTAAAGATATGGGCGCTCTGTCCCAGTTTCTAATTGGTAACCCTATTTATAGCTGGTTATCATCTATATCAAAGATGGAGCAACCAGGGTCTGATTTTGATTTTTATCGTCTGGACCAGCCCCACGTTAGCTTCCATACACGCTCATGAAAGGTGTGTGGCCCTGGCTCCTCCTCTTGCTTCTAAGGCAGTGGTTCTCAAACGTTTGAGCACAGGGATCCTCTTTTAGAATGATAATCTGTCCGGGTCCCACCGGAACTGATGTCATGGCTGGAAGTGCCATCATTGTGATGCCTGAGCCTGCTACTTTCCTGAAAATGCAGCAATAAATTGGGTTATTTCTCAGCCATTTTCCAACACCAAAGTGAATCAGAAAGGGAAAAAAGCCCATTTACAACCTTGACACAAGCAAAATAACCACACAGCCCTCCGCCTTTCCACCATCCCATCTTCCCATATTTTCAATATGACTGCTTTAGGTGCTTTGAGATCCACTGGTGGGTCCCAATCCACAGTTTGGGAACCACTGGTCTAAAGAAATTAGGGTCTTTTCGTCTGACTTTGTAGGATTATTAGCAATCAGTTTATTGCAAAACTCCCAAACGCTCCCAATTGTAAAAAGAGGTGCCAACACTGTGCACACTCCATGAGCGCGCATGGCAGTTCATTTTAATTCCAATTGTCACTTTTGGGGCTTTGAATTTCAACATCCGTCGCCGCCTAACCTCCAGCTCTTCTCTCGCTGGACCTGCGCACCCAGCGGCTGCTACCATTTTGCCGACGGGATAGGTGGCGGGAAACGGCCTTTATCTCGTCACACGTTGGCCCCTCCTCCAGTTTCCAAAACCCAGGCCAGGTGCTGCAACCAAACCCGGCAAGGAGGCGCGGCCAGGTTTCCATAGCAACGCTCCGTCTGTGCAGTCACCTATAGCGTGGCTGTGGTTGCTAGGGAACGCGAGGCCTACCTGGCCTGAAGCCGCTCTCGGCGCTTAATAGACCTGTGGCCGGGGCAGGAGCAAGATCGGAGTGGGCGTTGTTCAGCCCTTTCGCCCGAGACAAGAACCTTCCTGCGACGCGCGGTATGGGCCTGGGCTGGGGCAAGAGCTCGAGGCAGGCGGGGAGCAATGGCTTCCCAATGCGGTATTAGGGGAACGGGGCTAAATTGGGTCGATGTCGCCTGAGATCTCGCGGGGAAGGGGTTCTAGGCTTGAAATCGAAGCGAGAGCGAAGCGCGGCGTGCAGCGTTGTGGGTGAGCGCCTCGTCAGCTCACTTTCCTGCCGAAATGTCTTCTCTAATTGCCGTGTCCGGGAGAAGGGGAGAAATAGGGAGATAATGAATTATTGGATCAATGGAACTGCTGCTCATCTGTGTCCAGGATTGATGCAGTTTTATTTGTATTTGTAGATAGCACGTAGCAAAATAATTCATTGCCACCCTGAGTCTACAGTGCAAAGGCTTGCATGTACAAATTATGATTTGATGTTTGAAAGTGCCCCCACCTTTGGAAAATGTTTGATATTCCAGGGCACCATCCCCAAATTTGTAGATAAATGGCCAGATAGCTTCGTTTATCTTTCATTTTGCATTCCAGAGCCCCACATTGCTCCATTCTATTAATCCAGCACCATAAGATTCCAGTGTATTAAGAAATGTAGCTTCTTACAGTGCAGTCCTATGCATTTTTACTCAGAAACAAGTCTCATGCATTCAGTGAGGCCTACTTCCACGTAAACGTGTCTGAGATTGAGCCCAAGTTTTGTTGTTGTTTTTTTAAAAAATATATTTTTATTATAGACACAGGTAAAGGTGAATGGGAAATACATATGTGGGAATAAGAGTTAGGTTCACAGAATAGATGCACATTGATTACCGCATAATTTCTTGTAAATTTAGTCACAATTTGTATATGATCTAAATAGCATCTCAAATAATACTCTAAATTACATACATATACAAATCTTAATTATCTTCCTTCTTCTATTTTGCGCCTTTTTTATGGGGTTTACAACCTATTCAGCTCAATTTTCAATATAAATATTACTGTTTTGCCATTTAAATTAATCTCTACATCCTCTCTTCTAACCAGTCATAAAACGGCTTCCAATATTTTTGAATTTTCTCTACAGGGATTGAAGCCCTAGTAAATGGTGTTCGGAAGGGAAGGGAAACCTACCCCTTGAAAAGTCTGTCAATGCTAGCATAAAAATCCCATTCTCTTATTAACATCCAGGAAGAAGTTTTGCCTTCACTGGATCACAGTTGAGCATAAAAGATTAATTTTCTAAGATCAAGCAACATGTCTGATGAAGATATCATATCTACTTTAGCCTATACCAAGAGCCCAAAGTTCTCCAAAAGAACTGCTTTTCAGGTAAAATATATTGACTTTCAAATCACAAATGTTTAGTGCTGCACATTTTGTGAGTTATTAGTAAAACATATGTTTGCTTTTGTTTCAGTTTTTCCCCCCAATAAAAGTACTGTATTAGTCTGGAACTTAGGGGAGTTGGGGGTGGGGGTGGGCTGGCTGGCTATTGCCTTCATACTTTTCTTGTGGGTTTGCTGGAACTACCCAATTGGCCACTGTGTGAAATAGATGACACTCTGTAGCACTCTCATTGCATTATTATTAAAAGATGATAAGATGAGCTTGTTGAGAGTGATTGGTTATCACTCTCAGAGCACCAGATAGTGGGGGAAATACAGGGAAGGATTGTTTCCTTTATTCCTTGCTGTTTGTAACTTCCAGGGAACATCTGGTTGGTCACTATGTGAAGCAATGTGATGGCCTATTTGGTTATCCAACAAGGGCTCTTCTTGTGCCCCTTCTTACGGGCCCAACTAGCAGGGGCCTTTTACTAAGTGGTGCTCTTCTTTAGTGGGTGAAGAACAACTGTCTTTTTTGTTCTTTCCATTTTCTGGTGGTTGTTTGGTGGTGTTTTTACTGCATCTTTATAGATTGTGAGTCCTTTGGGAACATTTGATTTTCTCTGTAAACTGCCTTGTGAACTTTTCTGTTGAAAGGTGGCATATAAATACTTTTATTAATAGTGTGTATGCAAAAAAAAAAAATGTTCACAAAAACCGGACACCGTGGAAATAGCAATGCATGTGTAAATGTGAAACTGGATCTTTGATTGAATGAATTTATTCCCTGCCTTTCTCCTGGTAAGGGAAGTTCAAGGTGGTTTACAAGAATAAAAAAATATAATAATAAAACAAAAAAAAGTTAAAAACAAAGAAAAAACCAAGACACCCTGTGAATCGCATAATATTAACAATATATTCAGTTAAAGTACCAGTCCACCACATCAGCCATTAAAAGCCATCCTCAACAGAAAGGACTTAAGGTTCCACTGCAAGATCTTCAAAGATAAGAGGGAACAGTTCTTAGTTCCAAGGGGACTACAGCAGGTATATGACTGAGGGTCATATGACTGACCCTAACCTGGAGTTAGGCTGGCACAGTTAGGGACACCATAACGCATGTTTGGACCCCTCTTGGAGTCAGGGAGGATGGTGTATGTCTCTGTGCTGGCCTCTCTGACTCCGAGAGTGATCCAAACATAGTTTACAGTGTCCCTTGTGCCGACCAAACACTTTGCTGGCCTAACTGTGCTGGCCTAACTCCAGGTTAGGTTTGAACTTAACCTAGATGTGTGGGTCTTTCACAGCCCAATCCCAACCTGCACTGGAATAGGGAGGCCAGCTGGCCTGCCCCATAGCCAGCATGGGGTTCGGACTGCATGTGGCACAACTTGGAGTAAGGGGAATATATTCCCCTTATCCTTTGGTGTGCCACAGCAGTCCTTATAGGGCTACTTGGAGCTGCACCAGGGAAATCGCTGACACAATTCCAAGCTTCCCACGTAAGGCCAACCAGGCCATGGATGGGGGGGGGTTTAAGGATGAGGCCTAAGTGCTGGAGACTTAGTGCGGGTCCCAACCAATCACTCCCTAGGCCAGTGTACCCACAGGCCTGCCTTCCCCCAGCCCCAATTCACCTAATCCTCGGCGCCAGCTTCCCCTAGGCCAGCTGAAATCCTGGAACCAGCGCAGGGAGGATGGTGCATGTCCAGGCACCATCCTCCTTGACTTGAAAGGAGGTGCGAATGTGCACAAGTCTCTTGTGCCGGCCTTAGAGCACTGTCAGAAACATACAGGCTTCTCAGTATTGGTGGGCTGATCGCAGAAGGGGTCAGATTTAAAAATTATGAAAGTTGCTGCATTTAATTATTCTTTTGGTATTATTATTTTAAAGCAATGCTTACCAAACTTTTTAGCACCAGGACCCACTTTTTAAAATGACAATCCAACTCACGTAGCTTAAAAAATAATATAGAATGATTTTTTTATTAATTTTTATTAATTTTTTATTTATTAATTAATCATTTTTATTAATGATAATGATAAGTTATTAATAAGGTCCTGTGCTCCCAGGGTTGCTACAGACCTTACATATAGTATGAATGTAGTCATTTTCTAGACACTCCCTAAAAATGAAGTTTAAGGACTGTTTTCCCACACCTTTACCATCATTCCAGGATACCCAAAAGGCTGAACTGGAGAGCAAGATGTACAGTTAGGGATTTCCAGGCCAGACAAAAGGCTGAAACTGGGTTCACTCTTGACCTATGGCCTGCCAGTTACTACAGAAAATAGGAAACTGTGACATTTTAATTGGGGGGAGGATATGAAGATTACTTCATACCACAGGTTAGCATTCGAGCCACAAGAATGATATCTCAATTCAGATTGCCCACTGTTGCAATTTTCTTTTGCAAACTGAGCAAAGGTGCTCACAGGTTTTTTAAAAAAGTATTTTAGAAACTTTTCACAACCCACCAAAAATCAGCTTACAATCCACTTGTGGGTGTAAAACAGTGTGGGAAATACTGTTTTAAAGCATTTGTTCAACCAGCTTATGTCCTGCTTTATAAGGCTCAAGGGAACTTAGCCTAAGACTAAAGAATAGGTGAATATTTGAAAAACAAAACAATAATGAACAGTGTAAAAAAAAACCTCAAGAATTTTGAGAAAACAAAAAAAAAATGCCAACGATGCAAATATTTTACCAGTTGCAGTAAACTTTGTGTTTAAGGTCATAAAAAAATTCTTGAAAGAAGTTTTCTTCCTCAAAGCCAAGAGTTTATACATTTGAAGAGGAAGCATGTTCCATATCCATTTACTGAAAATATCTTGTTCCACTCTGTTCTGATTTGCCTTTCCTTTATGTCTCAAAAGTTGTTTGCCTCTACAGGTTAACATGGCTATCCACCTGGATGGCCTCCCGGGTCCCTTCCAACTCAAACCAGAGACATGCCATGTGTGGGTGGCAGATGAGGTAGAAGCACTCACAATCCATGACCTCCAGCCACCATTTAGAACACAGGGGCTATGAGCAGGGTGACCGGATACAGGCTGCAATCCTATACCCACTTTCCTGGGAGTAAGCCCCATTGTACATAATGAGATGTCCCATTATGTCCATTAAAAAGCTGCACCTGCCAAAATCCCCTCTTCTATACAGTGGTTAAAGGTATAGGCACCCTGTCCTCCATTGTATATGCAGGTAATAGACTATGAAAGGCATGAAAGATCAACACCAGTGCTTATATATGATAGTTTCAGTGCTGAAGCACAACTCTGAAAGCATCTAACTGGTTTAGTACTATGATGGCTGCATTGTCTCTTAAGTAAATTTTGGAATTCCTAAAGTGCATTTTTGAATTCTTAAGGGTACAGACGTGTATACACTCAACGGTGAGCAAAATCCATTGACTACATTGAAAAGGATTTACTCCTGAGTAAATACACATATAGGCTACACAAGACAATTGTTGTCACTTATAGTAGAACTAAACCAGTTAAATGGCAGAGTGCTATACAGATTTGTTTCATTCAATGTAATACCTATTATGTGTTTAAATGTTTTAGGAAGAGCTTCAAGAAGCGCTTTTTGCTCGCACAGCAAGACAGCAAACTACTGAATATTCAGAAGACTTCGAAAGTGATGAAGAAAGTATGATATTAAGACATTTTAGAACGGGATTTGTGGGTGCCCTCCTGCTCCATTCATAAATGGGCAGTAATAACTAAATGCTGTGCTATCCCTTTTTATGCATGTTTACATAAAAGTATTTCAAACTCATTTGGGACTTGAGCCCTAGAAAAATGTGTCTAGGAATAAGAACCATAGCCTTAATGTCCCCAAAGCTTGTAGCAGAGCCTTAATTAAATTTAGAGGGAAGTGGCTTAAACCTTTTATTTTATCTAGCTTAAAAGCTATAAAATTTCACCTCCATTTTTAACTCTGCAGGGGGACATAATTATCATCTCCTATGTAGTGATTTGGTTCATATAAAAAACTTAATTTTTCTGTTAGATGTATACTATATATAACTGTTTTGAATTTGTTTTGTTCTTTCTGCATCTAGTACAGCAGTGGTCTTCCAAGTCCTACTTGGACATTGAAGCCACTGTGCTGGGGCTGGGGCTGGGGGTGTGCCCCAAAGGCACCGCAGAGAACTGAACTGTTTTGATCTGAATGGGTTAAAAGCACATTTTCAGCTAACTTTGTGTTTTACTTTATCAGTGATGTTCCAGGCTTCTGGTACTGAATTGTGACAAACTTTGATAAAGTACCTCCATTAATTCAGCAATGTTCAATCTTTTTCATCTCATGGTGCACTAGATAAGGCGCGAAGAGTGCAATCCTAACCTGGAGTTAGGCTGGCACAGGTCCCTTGTTCTGGCCCAGAAGAATTGCAAACACACCGTAAAGTGCATTTGGACAACCCTCAGAGGCCTCCCTGACTCCAAGAGTGGTCCAAGCGTGCTTTACGGTGTGTTTATAACACTCCTGGGCCAGCACAAGGGACTTGGGCCAGCCTAACTCCAGGCTAGGATTGCGCCCTAACACTTTCAGGGCACACCTCCAGTTTTTTGACAACTGACAAGGCACACCATGCTGCCAGCAGGGAGGCTCACATCCCAAATGGCTCTGCTAATAAATTACCCTGTCCCAAGCCTCCATGGTACATCTGCTGACCTTTCACAATACACCAATGTGCCACAGCACACTGGTTGACAATCACTGCATTGATTCATTCACAATTATCAAACTGCACTTTGAATTGCTATACACTGTGTTTTGAGATTTTCATGCATTGCTACCTGAGAGCCTGGAGAGGTAGCCAGAAATTGGAGACAGAGCACGTGATTTCAAAGTTGGCATTACAAAGTGTCAGATGTGTGTCAAGCACAACAATGCATAGCTGAATTATGTTTTGAGTTGATGAAAGACTTCTACGTTCCTTTTTATATATGAAACATCAGTATAATCTTGTTTTCAGATTCAGTGGAGGAACCTGAAAGTCTGGGAAACACCCCAAAGAAATCAGTGCCCTTTGCAATACCGCTGTCTACTTTCAATCTTCGCAACATGGGCACTTTGAGAAGTGAAAGTGCAGGTGATTTGACTTCATCAGATGACGATGAGAAACCTCAACGTGTGACCATGTTGGAGAGAGAAAGTTTGAGCAAAGGGAGGCAAGCTGTCACTAATTCACTAACTGAACATTCTGTGGCAAGTGAAGAGAGTGCCGCCAAAAAGTCAATTTCATTTGACATATCTCTGCCAGGTGATTACTCTTTAGAAAGAGAAACTGCTGATTACTTCACTTTGCCTGAGGATGATCAGAAACTTAAAGGAACATCCATGTTAAAGAGAAGATATCTGAATGAACAGAGGCAAGAAAATGACTCAGGTTCTGAAGCAGGTTCAGGTTCTGAAGAGGAGCATAATCAGCAAGAAGAGGCCCCTGAGCTCCAGTTAGGGCGGGATGACATGTTTCATCGCAAAACTGAAATCAAGCCAGTACCAAAGCCAAGAGAAATCAAGGCTAAACAAGCGTCAGCATCAGGTAAGGAGAGTGTGTCAGAATTCTGCTGCTTTGTTTTTTGCAGTTTTGGGGTGATTTTAAGTGATGATTATGGATCTATAATAGTATCTTCATAATGTACACTTGTAACCTTTGAGTGGGTATATTTTAATGAGGGTAAAATGTATCCTGCCCCAACTATTTTGTCCTCTTGAAGAAATAGGTTGTTGATGTATGGATATTCTGGTCATAAAATCCTGTATGTAAAATCTGGCCATTATATGGCCTAGATTTTATTTGTGATTAAACAAATTCATGAAGGCAAATAGGTCTATCATCGGCTAGTTGTGATGACTGCAGGATAAGTACCGCCATGTTCAAGACATTATGCCACTGAATAGCAGTTGGTGGGGAATCACAGTTGGAGAGGGCTGTTACCTCCAAGGCCTGCTTGTGGGCTTCCTGAAGGCAAATGGAAGGTCATTATGGAAAGCAGTTGGCTGTTTTCCAGAGTTAATTGATCATTGCATCCGAATGTGACAGGTTGAAATTGGCTTCAGGAATCCTACATCCAATAAAATACCCTGTTTGTATCAAGAGAGTTTGATCTGACAGGGCACTATCCTAACCTGAAGTGGAACTGGCAGGCCAGCCAGCCTGCGCTGTATCCAGCGTAGGTTGGGAGCAGGCTGGAGCCTCCACAGGGCAAGGAGACAAACTTCCCCTTACCCTGGGGTAGGTGCCAGCCACCCCTTCGGGGCTGCTCGGACCTGTGCCTAGTGTATAGGCCTCCCCTATAGTGTTCAGCCCTCCCCCTGCCTCGAATAGCCTCTGCTCCAGCTGAACTCAGCTGGCGCAGGAGCGACTTACCGCTGGTGTGTTCCAGCATTGCAGGGCCGGCGCAACTGCTTGCCTTGGCCCTGCGCCAGAAGCACTGGCACGGACATGCTTTACAGCACATAAACAACAGCGCTCGGCTGATGCAAGTGGCTTGCGTCGGCCAAAGGGGAGAGGAGTTGGATTGCACTGTGAGTTTTTCACATAAGAACAAGGGATGACTACATGCAATTTACAACAGTTTTTCTATGACAATTTCTGAGAATGAAACATTCTCTTGCTTATCAGAGTTCATTCTTTGTGAATGTCAAATTTCAATGTTAATGAATAACTGGGATATGATAATATTCTCATGGATGTTTGAAGCACCTTGACGGTGGTTAATAAAAGAAAGCAATTTCAGGAGACTGTTAAATAATTCAGACTAAACTTGCAAAGTAATAATTTTTAAAAGCTTGTTGGTAATTATTATGCATTTTCAGCTGAGAACATCAGCATTCCTGCTCTAAACGATTATTTGAAGCCGTCTCCTCAGCCCAGGAGTGTTTTACGAAAAAGCAGTCACATAGAGGACCACGAGGGAGCCTGGTCAGAGGACAGAGCATCTTACAGCCATAGATCGTTTTCACTGTCTGCACCATCTTCCCTAACAAGACTAAATGATCAAGTGACAAAATCCAAGATAAGAGCACTCTCTGAAAGTCCTGGTCCTGAGGTCAGAAAATGATTCTCACACATATTCTGTATAAGCAAAAGTTATGATCACAAATAAGGCGCCTTTAAGCCTGTTACCATTGTTACCATTTGGAGAGACAAGCCCATGGGGAAATGATGGAGGGCTTGCAAGTAGCTTAGCTTGGGAAGTTACTGAGTTTCTATTTATTTCTATACGTATAAATCAACTGCCTAGTCCTGCCTAACCTACCTCACAGGGTTGTTTTGAGGACAAAAGGAGGGTTTTTTTTTCTTTTGCATGTATGGAATGTGTTTGCCTCGTAAGACTTTAAAGAAATATAGTTGGAAACATCTTTTTAAAATAAATAAAAGCACATTAATAGAATTTTATCTGCTGTGAATAATTCACAGATGTTTGGGTTTAGTTGGTAATGTCACTTTGTTCCACAGGGTCCCTGGATAGCAAGCTCCTCATCACTATACCCTATTCATTTTTCATCAGCGGATGAGAGAACTGGAGATTCTAATATGACAATATCTGGGCAAGACTCCTCCTCAAAAGGTAAAGAATATGATCGTACCACTTTTTTCTGAATTGTTGATTACATGAAAGTATATTTTAGTAATTAGTTACTTAAGAATATAAATACAACTTGGCAGGCAATTGCTGGTCATCACACACACACACACACACACACACACACACACACATACAGAGAGAGAGGGGGGGGTAAGAGGGGGTGAGTCTCTTGCTCAGAGAGCAAGAGCGACTAGTATATGTCTTGCCCATTCCTTGTTCTTCCACTTTATAAAATAACATTGGAAGATTTATTATATTTATGTCCCACATTTCAACCAGGACAGGCTATCAAAGCATCTTACGATTTAAATAGTAATACAATATTACAATACTGTAAATTTGGAATGGGTTGGGATGTGCAAGGATGCAATCCTGAGAGCCCATTCATATGGTGACATAAGTGCTGGCCAAAGAATGCTGCAGACATGCTGTAAGGCATATTTGTTCCACTCCGAGAGGGAGAAGGGCTGGTGAGGGGAGTTGTGCTGACCCACAAAGGCTGAACTCAGCCTCCGTGCTACCCAGGTAAGCTGGTGCCATGCTGGCCAAGTTCAACTGGCGTGTGGCCGCAGGGAGAGGCAGGAGAAGGCGGGAGGGAGGCAAAGGAAGACAGAGGGAGGATGGGCCCGGGGTAAAGTGCAGATCCGGCACTTACAGCAGATCCTAACCCCCATTCCCATCCTGGTTAGACTTGCACAGTCCTCTCAGATTTTTACCCATGATTTTGCTTGTGCAGATCCGAGAAGCCCTATTGGAGCTGGTGGGGCTTACCCTGCTGCAAGTGGAAAATATCACCTTGAGATAACTTCCAGTTGCCTCCTGTACTATGCTGGATACAGTGCAGGCCTACAGGCCAGCCTGTTCAACACAGTATAGAATTGGGCTGCCTGAGAGTCTAGCTAGGGAACAGAAGGATCCTGTAGCTTGTTGGGGTATGCTTCGTGTTGTCTAACTTGATGATTCTTTGAAAGTTCTGTGCTATAGAGAAGATTTTTTAATTGTCTGTTTATCAAGAATGTTTCATTCTTGCACTGAATTGACAAAGTGTTGACCTATGTAACGTATAGTGATAAATCACTTATAGGCTATTTTTCCTTTGCTTCAGTGTAACTGAAATACTTAAGCAGTAAATATAAAATATATTGTGAGCATGATCCTTCCCTAGAGGGGAACCATATCGGCACATCTCAAGCTCTCAAAGCCTATTTGAATGCCCTTTCTCTGCCCCCTCTCCCTTCTTATGTACTGGCAGAATACATACCATGGCAAGAAATGGGGCGGGAACTGTGTGCTTCTTTTATATTCTCATTCAACTCCTTTGCTCAGACAAGTTAAGGGCAGTTCAATCCTGAGGTGCCAAACGGCTACCTCTGCATCTAGCAACAGCCACATAGCTGCTGGGACATTTGTCCCCTTCCCCCAGATATGCCCAGAGTCCTGCCAGTGGGTCTCCTTGCATATGCACCGGCTATTATGTATTGCCCCCTCTCTTGCAATATCTGTTCTACTGTGCTGGACTTATTTCTGGTTTTGTTAATTTTTTGACATTAGATAAAGAACAAAAAGACACTGATGACTGCAGTGATCTCAAATTGCTGGAGAGTGGCAGAGAATCCCCTTCTGTAATAGAACTAATGATGACAACAGTTTATGAAAATACTAAAGAACTGCACAAGTCAACTGAAGACTACCTGGAAGAAAAGCTACAGACATTAGAACACAAGGCCACCACGGATGGATCAAACGAGACAGCCAAGAAAGATAAGCCTGAACAGAAGGTAGCACTAAGTACTGCAAAGGTGACACTGAATGCTTCAAAAGATTCATTAAAGGTAGACTTACTACTATGTTCACATACTAGTAATGGAAATCTAACACTGATATATCTGTGCACGCTTGGGTGCTGATATACATAGATACATTGGTTGTTAGTAGCATATGGCTTGGATCCAAAGATTCTGATGGTGTTAAGTGAAAAAAAACCCAACATTTGTTGGATACAGTATTCCAGAGGATTTAATTTTTGTTTCCTCACTGAAGCAAATACTTGATAGAACAAAATAAATAGTAAAAGATAGAGACTCACTATCACAGCAACAATAGCAAACATAAGCTTGGATCTAAAAGATTGATGGAAGTCCCTTTACCCTTCTTGTAGCAGCAATTTGCCCCCCCCCCCGGAGGTTCCCCTCATTCCCTGGAACCAGTTTTCATGAGGCTTCATGAAAGTTGGACAAGTTTCCAACTTTCCATGAAGTGTGGAAAGTTGGACAATTTACTGATTCTCTGAAGAAAGCAACGAAAATTATTACTTGGCTGGGGCACCTCCCTTATGAAGAAAGACTGCAGCGTTTGGGGCTCTTCATCTAGAAAAAAGGCACCTGAGGGGGGACATGATTGAGGCATACAAAATTATGCATGGGATGGATAGAGTTGATAGAGGGATGGTCTTTTCCCTCTCTCACAACAACAGAATCAGGACAGCCACTAAAATTGAGTGTTGGGAGAGTTCGAATGGATAAAGGAAAATACTTTTTTACCCAGTGGGTAATTAATCTGTGGAACTCCAAGACTAGATGGGCCTTTGGACTGATCCAGCAGGGCTTTTTATGGTCCTCACTATGTTTTAATTTATATTTAGCAACAAGATAGAGATGTGTTTACAAAGTATGTATAGTCAATTTTATTTTATAATGACATTTTTGCGTTTTCAAGAGAAGATTTGTCGCACCACTGATAATTTTGCTGCAATAGTAGTTCTATGTAACAGCAGTACAACCAGTTTTCTTTTTGGTTTTCTTTAGGAAGAAGTTGAAGAAAAAGAGACAATGCCACAAAAAGCAAAATCTTCAGTAGGCAGGTAGGAAATTCAGACTTGAGCTCTTCGAAATATAACCTGGTTTGGATCATTTTATCCTCAAAATTCAATAGCTAAGCTCCAAGACTTTTGGTGCTTGGTGAGGGTCAGAAGTGATGTCATTATGCAGGGAGTAACATCATTTATGCAGATGATGTTCAGAAATAAGCAATTTGGTCTCACCTAGGAATCCATTAGCTGTAAATGAAAGAAGAGAAAACATGCAAATTTTGATCATATTTCAAGATACGGGAGAGCCCAATTATCATGTGGCCTGTCCTTTCAGCAGTGCCACCTGCTGAGCAGTGTTCCCTCTAGTTTTTTTCCATATTGTGCAGAGCAGTTAGTGACCTGAGGAGTACATAACACTGTCATCTTAAAGTGGGTAATGGCCAGTCTGATTTAACTGTAATGACCATGACACCCACATTCCCTGATGCTCCCTCAACCAGCACTCACCCTCTAAAATTGCCTCCCTCAGTTACCACACCCTGTCCCTAAGTTACTGACTCAGGGCACAGTCTTAACCAACTTGCCAGCACTGACATAACTGTGCCCATGGGTCATGTGCTGTATCCTGCAGTGGAGTAGTAGTCATGGAGGTCTCCTCAAGGCAAGGGAATGTTTGTTCCCTTACCTCAGAACTGCATGGCCCTTACCCTGGTGCTGGAAAGTTGGTTAGGATCACACCCTTGGAAACATCACTTCTGTCAGTGATCAGCACACTTTGCCTGTGAACCTTGCCAGGAGGAAGATAATACAAAAGAATGAGATGTCTTTCAGTTCCTATTACAACTGAGACCCCCCACTTTGCAGCTCAGTTATCACAGTTGATAAGGGGCTCCTGCAGGCCTGTTCAGGCCCACTTGTGTTTGACATCCCTGCTATATATTGCCTGATAAAACTAGACATAATCACGGTGGGAGGACACAATTTTGGCAGTTCATGATTTACACATGACGAATATTAAATTTCACTAGCTTACATTTCTGTAAGCAGGCCTATGAGGAGGAGGAGGAGGAGTTCTTCTTATTGAAATTATATCTTAACTTTCTGCCCCATAGTGGGGCACCCAAGGCAGCTTACAGCAGAAAAATACAATGAATAAAAGAAAAACAATACAAGATAAAAATTAAAACAATGACATAAACAACTAAAAACAAGCAGACCTCAATGGATATCAGCAAATAAAACTACAGATTAAAAATTAAAATGCCAACCCAGCATGTCAGCAACTTAATAAAATACCTTCTTAAATAGAAAAGTCTTAACACCCGCTGAAAGATCACTAGCGAGTTGGCGTACCAATTTGCAGATTCAACATTCTGAAATGCAAGTGCCCTCCCACCCATATCTGCAAACGTGGTATCTGCTGATTCAGTGATCCGCATGTCCAGGCACCCCAGCACACTGAGGATTGGGGCTATGGAGATAGGATTCACCCTTATCTGCAGGTGGGGGGATTGGGGCTGAAAGGGATCCCCTGCAGATTCAGGGGGATGCCTGTTGGTTTATTGACTGAATTTGGTTTGCTTGCTTCACCGTCTCATAAAGTTCCTGAGTTACTGGCAAACAGATTCAAACAAATAGTTTGTTTTACAAAAGGTGTGCGTGTTTAAATATATTCCTATTCATGACTATTTAAAAGAAGGCTTCCACAGGAGGAAACTTTGAGACTCCCATTCCTACAACCCCAAATCAGGAATTAATTAGTTGAGATGAGCCGGTGCTAGCCAAAACATTCTAATTCTGTTCTCCGTTTCTGTGACATGATGGATGTTTAACCCCAGAAACTTCAGGACCTGTTTCATTCTCCCATTGAGAGTGCAATCCAAACAAACTTTCCAGCACAACGGTAAGGGCAATGGAGCTCCGAGGTAAGGGAACAAACATTCCCATAGCTTGAGGAGGACTTTATGACTACTTTTCAACTGCAGGATGCAGCACGTGCCCCATTGGCACAGCTATGTCAGTGCTGGAAAGTTGGTTAGGATTGTGCCCTGAGTGTTATAAGCAAATGTCTCTCTGCAAGATACAGAAGTCTCTGTGCCTGGTTGTTTTGATGTTTGATTTCTGGGTTGGAGACCAGACAAATGGAAGCACCTTTAACAAACTCAAGCCTATAGCCGTTTTTTCAGTAAAAGGGGACACAGTGTGTCTGTCCTTTAAGCTTTGAAAACGTGATATGTCTTTTATTTTTCAGATCTCTGAGCTCTACATACTTGAAGAAAGCTGGAAAACCTTCTCTTATCCCTACAAGTACATCTTCTCAGTACCTCGGAACATTAAAGTTCTTGGACAACAAGCATTTACAAAAATACAGCGCTGAACTAGATAAAGCGGATAGTCTGCGGGCAGCAGTTTATCAGGTAAGCATTTTATACCTCCTGCATAGAGCTCTCCGGCCTGTCCCTCTTTTCCTTGGGGCAGCATAAACTTCTTTTGGTCTACAGATCAGTATTCTGATAAGATATGACTATGCCTGCAAACTGGGAATCTTTTGTAGTGGTGGTTCTTTTGCACAATATTTGGTACAGAAACAGCATCTGTCCCTATTCAACCCAGAATCATGTCTTTTCCACTGGCTATTTGCTGGTGTCACTTTTGTCTTAAGGTTGTGAGCTCATGTGGAACAGGGAATTATCTTGTTCTGCTATGCAACCAGTTTCTGAACTTCTTTTGGTAAAAAAGCAGTATATCAATACTCTTATTAGTAATAGTATCCTGATCTGTATTTCAGCTTGCTGCAAAATAGTTATATACAGACTAAGTAGTTTTTCTTTAAAGCTTTTTTCATTTAAACAAGGGAAAAAAGTTTGGGGTGTTATTTCATACAATTTGTCTCAATGCAGAATGGTCACAGTGTGTGGCTTTGGAATTAAAGCCATTTAAGCCTACATAGGGACTTTATGGTCATCCTGAACTTCAGAGGACTCAATTTACAGAGCAGGAATAAAGAGGGCTTATGTCACTCTAATAGCCAGTTCCGGTATTACTTTGTCCCTGGGATTCTACCCAGTGCATGATTTGGAGCAGACCTTGAACTCACACTTCTTCAGCCATTCCTCACCATGGATTAAAAGTGACAGGTCAGCAGAATAATTCTCCATTTATTTGAATGTAAGACTTCTGGCCTATGAGATCACCCTCTGCCTAACTAATCTTCCTGGAAACTGGGAAAGGAATAGGAGCATGCGTTAGCACTGTATGAAGAATTGTGATTTGGAAAGAAAAGTATTATTGCCTGGTATATGTGAAGAAACACTTGACTGTACTGAGGGTATGTTTTGATCATTGTCCTTTTAACTATGTACCAAATTATGAGTCAGTTCCTTAAAATTATGAGATGAGCTTAGATATCATGAGTGTGGGAAACAAATGTTTTCCAACATTTGTTTCCCACACTCAACATTTTCCAACATTTGTTGGTGCTAATTGTAATACACTTTGTTGACTCTATATATTTGTTGACTCTTGTATATTTTCAAATAACAAGCCCTGGGTTAACAAGGAGGTGCGTCTTTTATTAAGGGCTAGGAATGCTGCTTTCCATTCTGGCAATATGATACAGTATCGAGAGGCTAGAGCTAAACTGAAAAGGGGCATTAAGGATGCCAAAGCTGTATATAAACGAAGGATTGAACAACTTTTTGAGAGCTCGGACTCCTGTCAGGTATGGCAAGGTTTGCGACAAATTACGGGACAGAGTAACAAGAACAGCTTGACTTGCTGCAGTGATTCCTTGGCAGAGCAACTAAATCAATTCTTCGGCCGCTTTGAGGCGGGAACAGGAACAACTATTGCCCCGGCATCTGAAATTGAGAGAACATCAATGTCTAACACTGACATACAACCTCTCCTACTGCAAATTTCTGATGTGAGGCAGGTCTTCCAGAAGGTTAATATTCGTAAAGCAGCTGGACCAGATGGAATTATGGGACGAGTTGTTAGGGACTGTGCTGCAGAGTTGGCTGGAGTATTTATGGATATATTCAACCTATCTTTGCTGCTGTGTTCTGTCCCAACATGTTTGAAAACATCTATCATAGTACCAGTCCCTAAGCAGTCCGTAGTGGCATCTCTTAACGATTATAGACCTGTGGCCCTAACACCTTCATCATGAAATGTTTTGAGAGACTGGTGTTGAATTATGTTAAGGCTAGTCTACCACCCACTTTGGATTCATATCAATTTGCCTATAGGAGCAACAGATCTACGGATGATGCTGTGTCTATTGTTGTTCACATGGTATTGCGACATTTGGAACAACAAGGTACTTATGCAAGGCTGTTATTTGTGGACTACAGTTCGGCTTTTAATACGATATTACCTAGTAGGCTGTTTCTCAAGATGCGTAGTCTGGGCATACATCAGAAGATCTGCCTGTGGTTAAAGGATTTTCTGACAAACAGGCTACAGTCAGTAAGGATGGGATCCCATTACTCTTCTACTCTAATATTAAGCACAGGTGCCCCTCAAGGCTGTGTGCTAAGCCCCTTCCTTTATTCCCTGTACACATATGACTGCACGCCACTGTATAGCACCAATGCTATTATTAAATTTGCAGACGATACAACAGTAGTGGGGCTCATCAATGAGATCAACGAGACTGTGTACAGAAAGGAAGTACAAGGGCTGATATTGTGGTGTAAAGAAAACCATCTTACACTTAATGCCAAAAAAACTAAAGAGCTTATCATTGATTTTAGGAGGAAGAGAGATGCGCATTTGCCTTTGCTCATAAATGGTGAGGAGGTGGAAAGGGTTGGCAGTTTCAAATTTCTGGGTACCTACATTTCATCGGACCTCACATGGACATTAAATGCCGATATGCTAGTGAAGAAGGCGCAGAAGAGGCTGTACTTCCTAAGGGTGCTTGGGAGGATGAACCTTTCTCAGCGTCTACTTCTGGCTTACTACCGTAGCATCATTGAGAGTGTCCTTACATACAACATTTTAGTATGGTATGGGAGCAGCTCTGTAGGGGATAAAAAGGCACTACAGAGAATTATTAAAGTGGCCCAGCATACCATCGGGCTCCAGCTACCCACCCTTGAAGATATTTTCGCCACCCGCTGTTTAAGGAAAGCACATAATATCCTTAGAGACTTTTCCCATCCAGCTTACAACTTTTTTGAATTGTTGCCTTCTGGCAGAAGGTATAGGACTATTAAAACTCGGACAACACGTTTTAAGAACAGTTTTTACTCTAGAGCCATAACAGCATTGAACAATGAACTGAAGTACCAGTAGATAGGGGCAGTCGGACTGTATTATTTCCTATTGTGTGGATGTTTATCATTCCCTATTGTGTGGATTTCCTGTTGTGTATCATTTCCTATTGTGTGGATGTTTGTGTTTCAGAGGAGGAATTTTTTGAAGGGGGGCGGGGAGTGTGGGGATTGGGGGGGACTGTTGGGAATTCAATGTGTGTGTTGGTTTGGTCTCCGGGTGTCAACGAATTTCATTGTATTGTGTAATACAATGACAATAAATAATAATAATAATAATAATAATAATAATAATAATAATAATATATTAATAAGTAATTTGTCCAGATAATTGCCTATCAACCATATGCTCATCTTTATTTCTTTTCTTTTATAGGACTGGCTAGAAAAGAAGAGAATCTTCCTATTGGAACTACAAAGAATAAAAAGAAACAAAGCAGAGAACTTGCGAGCTAAAACTGAAAAGGTTAATTTTGAAAATAATTTCTATAAAAGGGGCTGCAACAAGCTTTAGGGTAGCACATAAACTGCCACATGTATTTGTCAAGGTGCTAGTTCCTGTGGACTTGTGAGATCCAGTTGAGCATCTCTGACACCATATGAAGTTTGGCCCTGAGCCTAAACAATCAAAGGTGGAGGGTGGAGTAGCAGGGATGGGCTAGTTGAGGTTGATTAGCCAAATGTTTCTAAAAAGTGTGGGGGTCTTCCTCAACCAGGGGGTCTCCTACTGAAGCAAGCAGGAAGGGACATATAGTTAGTCTTCCCTCTAGTAGGGCAGCCACATTTCTACAAGGGACTTCAAATACCTAAGCATTATCTCAAAAATAGCAATTAGAATAATGACGATGATATTTAACATTTGTATATGCTTTCTGAATACATAGAGCACTTCATATGTAATACTTGACAAAACCCTTACAATAACCCTGTAAGGCAAATAGTAGCAATACCTCCATATTGCCCCTGGGGAGCTGAGACTGAGAAGGAGTGGCTTGCCAAGCCCTTCTATTGACTTCATTGAAGAGGTGAGACCAACTAGGAAATTCAGGGGTCCAGTTAGAAGTGTGTCCCAATCAGGACTTAGATTTAATTATAAATGGGGGAGGGGTATGAAACAAGGTGGGGGTAGGGAGCTTTAGCAGTTTACTCCCATTGCAATTTTTTTGCCTGATTATGCCCTCCCCAGGATACCATTTTTAAATTGAAGAAAATATTTTGCAAACCAGTGAAGTTTCCCCCCCCCCTGTCATTTCAAAAATAGCATGTGGGAGTGACACACTCAAAATGGATAAAACATACAATTTGGCTTCACATGGTAAGTGAAGCAAAAAGGGGCTTAAGGTGGGGTAGTGTACGTCAGTGGCTCCCCAACATTTTTGACTGGCAGTTCCCTTGATCTACTGGGCCATTGGCCATGGCTTCCCATTAGGAGTACAACCTTATACATCAGCAGTTCTGAAACCAGTGGATCACGATCCACCAGGGGACCTGGAAGCAGATCATACCCCCTTACCGGGCATCCCTTGCAGGAATGGCAGCAATGCAGTCCCAAGGATTGTGCTGCTGCCAGGGACAAAGGAGTTTTTTTCTGCCTTACCTGGCAGCAGCACCAACCTCTAGGGTGGGGGTGCGGGGAACACCGCAGAAGCCTCTGCAGGGCTCCCCAAGCCTCTTATTAACTGAAATAAACGACTGGAAACGGCTTCCTGTTTTGCAGTTGAAAACCGGAAGTGGTTTCCAGTCCCCTA
>JAJKFI010000003.1:27016081-27088526 GCA_029204185.1 Lerista edwardsae
TGAGTGAGTGAGTGAGTGAGTGAGTGAGTGAGTGAGTGAGTGAGTGATTTTAATGCCATTGTAAAGGATGTTATTGGAATCTGTAAGGTTCTTGCATCTCAGTTTCATGAGAATAGTTATTACTTTTCAATCAAATATTAGTTCTTCAGCCTTTTCGTTTGTTTGAGTGTCTTATGTAGGGATGTTGTAATTATTGCAGGATGGTGTCCTCTTTATGAATTTCTGCGCAAGCTTCCTTTATGAAAGAGATGTTTGATTTTATCAATTTTTCTACGGGTGGAAAAATAACTTCAAAGTGCTCAAGATGTTTCAGAGGCCTTCAATTTAACACAAAACCTTCACTGTACATTCATTCAATGACTCTGGTTACTATGACTGTCAGAAAACAATCTTGCCAAGGGAACAGTTTGTTGAATTTCCGTGGAACCTCAAGAGGTTCACAGATAAGGTCAGACATCCTATCAGCAGCTCTGTTCTAGGCTTCTGGATTTCCCGGGGTAGGCTGATTTTTGTCACTATGACCATTCCAGTTTTTTTAGTTTTATGTCCCATCAGAAGAGCTAGCATGAGGAACAAATTAATATGGCCATTAGGGTGATAATTGAAAGTTGATTTCTTTTTATGCCCAAATGGCAAAAGCTGATTTGGGTGAATAGACCACTTACATAGTCAAAATTGTAAGTGAAATGGATCAAACCATCTGTTGATTTATGGAAGAGCTGACAAAGCAAGTATGATCACGGAGCAAATAAAGACACCAAATAAAAGGGGGGTTGAAAAATCAGCCAGTACATTAAGTACCCTATGTACATAACAGTTAGGTTTCAGAGGACTGTAAGTAAGTTGAGACATATGCAGGTTGAAACAGCCTACATAGGCCAGCACAGCACTTTTGCATCCGAGAAAAAGCACCACCAAAGGACATAAGGCCTTTGGTTGTTCTAAGCGCAGTTGTCCAGAATTTGCAGAACCAGTGTACAAAATCGTAAGATAGCATACATGATCATGATTGTACATGTACAAAACTCCTCATGCCCTTTAGTTGGTCAAATTCCTGCTAGCTTTCAGGCTGCAGTCCACCAAATACATCTCTCAGAAAACAAATCCTCACCGAAAACAGTGAGACCTCCCTGAACAATCTTGTACTGGCCTGCACGAGAAGGCTGCAATTCTATACGCACTTTCCTGGTGTGTGTATATTTCCACATTGTGCCACTGAGCACAATGAGACTTACTTCTGAAGAGACTTGCATAGGATTCTGCTGTCAGTTCCCAAATTCAATCCAATATGGCTGCAGTCCTATGCACCTTTACCTACAAGGAAGATTGTAGGTATACAGTTCTTATACTCTTCCATTCAAACTTCATGTACCATTCAATTCAACACATCATTTTGCCCCATATTCAGAGTCTGTAGATGTCATGTTGTGCATTTGTGTTGACCATAGTCGCATATGGCCTATTTTGGACACCATTTGCCCCTAATGAAAGTCCCCTTTGCTTTAAGTATCATTTTAACTGAGCAAAAATCCACTTTTCATGCATCCACTTTTCTCCGTGTGCCCAAATCTGCAAAGCTAAACTATTGCGTTCTCCACTGCTGTTCAATGAGTTACCATTACCTGGGGTTTCCTCTTGGTCAGCTCAGGCAGCCTCATTTGGGCAGACATGAACTTTTCTTCTTAGCTTAGAAAACATGAACCGCTGGCTCACACGGCTGCTCAGGAAACCAGTTCATCTTTAGTCACAAAGCGGTTTGCAAGATTGTGCTAACGACAATGGTTTGTTAGTTATATTGATTGAATAAGCATATGGCTTTGTAGCTGAAATATTTGCAATTACGATAAATACGGTTCTGTCAAAGCATCTGTCTTTATGAAGTTATTTGCAGTAATTACGGGTGCTCAGCAAATGCAGCTTAATTTAAGGAATTTTTACATGCTTCACCAAACAGTGCGTTTGCAAATATTTATAATGTGCAGAAATGAGATCATCTTCTTGCACAGTTGAAAGAGTGTTTTAATGAGAATACTGCATTCAAGAAAAATGTTATTAATCAGAAAACAAAAGTAGTCTCTGCAAACATTTTGTTTAGCCTTTCATTATATTAATTGCCTGGTGCTGCAAGTTATAAAAATGTCATTAAGACCTTATGGCATTGTTAGCGTGACATGAAGATAACAAATTCATTTCATCTAAATGGTTGCCATCCAATCTCATTGCATTGTAAAACTGCAGTAATTGGATACTCCCAGATAAATAATAATTTTGAAACTAGTACACAGAAGTGGGCTTCTTTTATGCCTATAATGATAAAGGAAACAAAGGTTTTATAGAATCTAGATTACAAATGTAGCTTTTATCCCAAGGATTGTGAGTAATGTATTGCAATCTGTTATATTATTAGGAGAAGAAAGAGATGAAGGACAAGCTTCAGAAAAAGCAAAAGAAGCTTCAGGTTATCCTTGAGGATGAAAACCCACCTCCATGGAGTCCACCTGGCAAAACTGTGTTCTCCAGAAGCTATCGGTACTGAGATGCCCAGTGCTGTGAAGAAGGTTCCAAAATTCTGCCATCATCTAATTATCATTATTGCACAGCATCTGATTTTAACATGAATTGGAATTGGCTCTTGCATCCTTTCTTTGTTAAGTGGTGATTTGGCTCACGTCAGATGTCCTAAATCTGGTGTGTGGCTCAGAATATAAACGGCACAGTTAATACCACTATCCTAAGTAGGTCGGATTTGTTTGTTCGTTTCACCAAAGTTGCTGGTAGTTATAAAACTTACAGTGGAGCAGTTGATAAACAAACTGCATTACAGCTCCGTTGATAAAAGGTATATTTTGAATCTTGAAAAGATAGCAATACCATTTGTCTCAAGGGGACCAACATAAGAAGCTGTGATTTGCCTCTTATGTGCATCTTAAAGCACTAGCGGATCCTCTAAATTGCAGTGTGTGCTCATCTGATACTTGGCGATGCAAGAACCTATGCAAATAAGTCAAAATAATCTATTCTGACATTTTAAGAACAATTTGATGTCAAATTTATTTTTATCCAGAAAGAAGCAGATGAGTTATACAAGTCCTAGCAATAACAAATGAAGTAGGGAAGAGTGATTTTTTGTTTTGTTGAAAATGAAGTAAGTTTGTAAATGGGAACAAGAAATCTGCAGTTCTCTGAGAATCTGCACAGTGCACCAGAAGCATGTGAGGGTGTTCAGCCTGGTGCATCAAGTTTTGCTGCATCATATTGATTATGACTGAACCAAGGAAATCACTGTAAGATCAGCCTTTAGGGCTTGATTCACAAGTATGAGTGACCATTTTTCTTTCCATGTGATTGTGTACAGAACAGCCATGGGTATGGGAATTGCTATGCCTCTCTCTCTCTCTCTGTCTACTCCTTTTTCTCCTGTAACTTACAGCTTATAGAATTGTTTTCCCCAAGGTTCTGTTTCCCTGTACATGATTGCATGCAATTAAAAACAGCTACTTGCATGTCTGAACAGAGCCTCAGCAATCATTTCTCACAAATGGTTGCCAAGTATTATGATAACTTATACATACATGATCATTGTAATGCACTTTAAGTCCATTTCTTTCCATGCGACATCCAGAATTGTAAAAGTGCTCTTTTGAAACGGCTCAGACTTAAGCATGTTTTTATATATCTTCCAAATCCTGTAATTTCTCAGCTAAGGGAATTGGTTATTAAAGGATTTACTAAAGTAGAAGTCTTGTTACAGGCAAAGGCAGAAAGGCTAGAACTTTCATTTTCTAAGAGGCCAAATTATGTTTTCCTCTTATTCTGTCACAGTCACTTTATCATCATTCACTTTTTCTACAAAAAAAGACTGTATTTTGAGTTTCTCACATGAATTTCTTGAAACCATTGCAGTATGAAGGGCATTATTCTTCCAGCCTGTTGAGTTGTGATCATAAAACATACCAGTTGTGTTGCATGCACAAATTAGTCATGTTTGTTTGTTTCATACATATTTACCCTGCCTTTCCCACACTGAGGGCATAATCCTAACCCTGCACTGTATCCAACACATTGGAACTGCGCTGGAGCCTCCACGGGGCAAGGGCACATCTGCGCCCTTGCCCTGGGGTAGGCGCCAGCCGCCCCCAATGGGCTTGCTTGGATCTGCGCCCACTGTATAGCAGGCGCAGATCTGAGCAAGCTGCGCGGCCCAGGGATGGAGGCTTGGCTGCAGCCTAACGGCCGCATCCCATCTCCACCCCCCTCCCTGGGATGGCACACCTCCTGGCATGCCCACTCACACCCAAAAACGCCCTCCTTACCGCCCTTCCCCCTCCCAGAAACGCCCCTGAGCCAACCAAACTTGGCTGGCGCAAGAGCGGCATGCCGGCAGCTTGCGTCGGCCCAACACAGCGCTTGGGTTGCGCAGTCATGCAAGCAACCAAAATGGCTTACATAAAATCAAGAACCATTATGTTAAATGAAAAAGCATCAATATAACACACTGTAGCAACAAAATAGGAAAAAGAAAGACCAAAAACCAGAGGTGGTGGCATAAAAGCATCATAAAATGTCATAAAAGCATCAGCAATATATCATCATAAAAACATAACAGCACAGAAAAACAGTATTATGCTTGAAATTATTTCATAATTAGTGCTTTCATGCACCACTTTCATTCACATGAAAGCATCTACAGATCTACATGAGTCAGCAGTGTGATACAGCTGCAAAGAAAGCTAATGCAATTTTAGCCTGCATTAACCGAACCATAGCGTCCAAATCACAAGAAGTTGTGGTTCCGCTATACTCCACATTGGTGCAACCTCACCTGGAGTACTGTGTTCAATTCTGGGCATGTCAGTTCAAGAAAGATACAGCCAAATTGGAGCAGGTTCAGAGAAGAGCAATGAAGATTATCACAGGGCTGGAAAACAAGTCCTATGAGGAGAGGTTAAGGGAACTGGGTATGTTTAGCTTGGAGAAGAGAAGACTGAGAGGGGATATGATAGCACTCTTCAAATATCTGAAGAGCTGTCATAACGAAGAAGGGACAAATCTGTTCTCACCTGCCTTTGACAGTAGAACTAGGTCCAATGGGTACGAACTGCAAGAAGGGAGATTCCGGCTGGACATGAGGAAGAATTTCTTGACGATAAGGGCTGTTCGACAGTGGAATAGTCTGCCAAGGGAGGTGGTGGATTCTCCCTCCCTAGAGACTTCAAGCAGAGGCTTGACAGGCACCTGCTGGAGATGCTCTAGAAGGATTTCCTGCTACAGGCAGGAGGTTGGACTAAATGACTTTGTAGTCCTTCCAACTCCACATATCGGAAATGTACATATAATAGCCTAGAGAGCTCCTGGGTAATTTGGACATCTTCCTCTGGGTCCGTATGCCAGCATCTCTAATTATGTCAGGGCAATTGAAGATGACAGATGGAAAGCAACTGTTCTTATTCTCAAGGTCTCCCCACCCACCACAGATTTCACTGGACTCTCAAATTCAAGTCTGTTATAGGGGCCAGCTATAGCTATCATCTTGCTTGGGCTGGCACAAAAGAAGATAGTTATCTATACAAAGGCACGGGAACTAGTAAAAATACACAGGCAACCAGTTTCCCCAAAACTTTGTTCAGAATGTTTCTTATTATAACAGAGGCAAACACTTAGAAGGTGACTTTGTTTTGCTTTGCTTTGCAAATTTGTATCATCTTGTAAGAGAGTCTGGCAAACAGTGGTATGCTGTTTCCATGCTACTTTAAGGATTCAAATTATTTTTCCACTTAGCTAATTATTTTAGGAACAGTGTACACATTTCTTTTGAGATTGTCTTGGCATAAGCAAAATAGAAACCCCTGCAACCTCCTTTTTATCAGAACTCTTCTGGCAGTTGCAGCTACTACTCCCAAAACTTCTAAGACTCCTACTGCTTTCTTCTGACTTCTGTTTCTTAAGTTTTGAACAACTGCAAGTATTTTGGAGTAATTGTCATGGCAAAGGCTGTTCTTTCTTGATTCTGCTGCTTATACAAACTTTTCCATTTCTACTTAAAATAATAACGGCAAACTTTCTTGCAGAAAGAATGCACTTTAAACACATCGCTTACAACAATTAGATGCATTGTCTTTTAAAAAAACTTTTTCTAGTACATTAAAGTGGAATAATTTGTATGTATCCCCTTAAGCTGACAGCCCAACCTGCCAAATATAAGAAACATATTAGCTATGCAAAATGTTATCTAGTGGAAATAAGTGCCCTTCAAAGTGAATCTAATGTTCTACCCAGTATCTTGTGAAGGAAATATTTTTTATATATATAATGTATATTTCTTTCAAGATACAAGATACCAGGTAAAACATTTGCATATGCTGTATCTTGGCATATAAAAAAAAATCTGCAAATGTTGGGTAGAATATCCCCTCTGATAACTGTGCATGCATCCTCTGTTGGCTAACATGTGCTGTTTTAATGAGTGACCATTTACATGGTACTTTTCCTACATCAGAGTTTTTTTAAAAAACAAAAAAACAAAAGGAGTTGAGAGTTACATAGAGATGGGGAGACTCCCATGTCAAGCCTAGTTTAGCATGAAAGGCAATCATGAAAATCAGGATATCCAGAATCATGAAAATAATTTTTTGGCCTACTCAAATATTTGGGGAGGTCAAAGCCGCACTATCTCTACATAATTAGGAGGACCCACTAATCACTGGCAGCTGCTGCCCACCATCTAAGCCAGAATCACTGCCCACTTCCTGCTTAGCAAGTTGGCCAGCACAGCAGTGGAGGCAGCTCTTTCCCACCACTGCCGACCTGTCCAAAAATTCAGATTGGTCATCTCAATGTTGCTGATCCCCGCATTAGAAACATTTGTTTCTAAATTGAATGACAGCATGCTTATTGTTTTACATTTGCATCCTGCTCTTCCTCTAGGGAGCTCAGGGTGATGTACATGACTCCTCCCTCTCATTTGAGCCTATAACAATCCTGTGATGTAGGTTAGGCTAAGAGACAATGATAAGTCCAGTCACTAACTAACCTTTATGGCTGAATGAGGATTTGAACCCAGGTCTTCTCAGTCCAAGTCCCACACTGACCACTATACCACACTAGTCTAGATGAGCATCCTGATGATTAGTTTTGGCCTTTTAATCAAAAAGCCAGTTTCAGAGTTTACTTCGAATCAGGAAATTATTGTAGCTGATCACTAATTTATTATATTTTAAGAAGGCCAACCATGCTAGTCTTCAACAGGCAAAAAATGAAAGATAGCATTAGATCTCTATGGCTCATTTTTCTTATTTTTAAGTGGGAATGATTACAGGCATGCAAAAACTGCTGCTAGTTTGTTACTGCTGAGTGCTCAGTGTATATTTATTGTGCGGGGGGGGAGAAATCTTAAGATTTTTGTGTAAGGTGTTTGATTAACTTGAAACAAAATATGGTTTCTCTTTAAACAGAAGGTATGGATGTATTTATTGCATTTTTAAGGGGAAATTTTATATGTAATAAACTCTATTTTGATTAAAGGAATGAGTGGTTTTATTTAGCCAGAGGTAACTAACAGCACAGTTCTAACCAGCCCACCTTTGGCCGACATAAGCTGTGGAACAATGTGTGAATGGAACAATAATAATAGCAAAGAAAGAAAAAAAATGGTGGGGAAATGAATTAGTTTTAGTTGCACCAATTTGCCTGATTTCAAAGCTAATGGAACTACCTTGGGGTTTTGGAAAGCTTTCCTAGCAAGTAAGTCCTAATATATGGAACTTCCTAATCAGTGTGTTAAAATGAATGAAGGAAATACAGCAAGAATGGTTGGAAAGCATACATGACCTAGTCACACTTTGTTTAAAAAGATAGGGGCACTGAACCCTTCACACAAAAGAGTCAAAACAAGAACTGAAGTTCAGTAACCTTTTTTCTTAAAGGAAGAATGTCAAGGGAGAAAAATCCAGTTTTTCACCAACTTTGTAATGTCATCCCTTAAAGTAGAATTTCCTGACTTAGGGCCCAATCCTATGCTTCCCTGGCGCCCAGGGCTCCAGTGGCTAAATGGCTACCACTGCATCCAGTGGGGCCAAGGAAGCAGCAGCAGGTCTCTCCACGGTAAGGGAACAAACATTCCCTTACCCATTCCCTTGACCTACGGCGGCCCCAATGGGTCTACTCAAATCTGCGCCCACCTTTGAGCAGGCGCAGTTCTAAGGAAACTTGTGGTGAGTGTTCCGGCTTGGGAGGGAGCACAGAATATGGCGGCAGAGTCCGCTGCCATCTCTACTTCCTTCCCAGACCTGGTCTGCCTCCTCTACGCCCTCTTCCCTCCTTCCCCCCACCCCAATAAGGCTCACCAGCTTGCAGTGGCATATACCTCAGAAGATCCAGCAATGTGTCATTCCAGCACTGAAGCTGAGCACTAGCTGGCACTGATCGCAGTGCTTACGGAACTTTTCACAGTAAGAGCATATGGATATGGGGATAGCATTGATTATCAGCACAATCCTATACCCCCTTAGCACCAGCGCTGTGCTCTTGCGCTGGCCAAACGCTGTTGCAAATGTGCCATAAAGTGCGTTGGAGCTATGGCGCTCCGCCGGTGCAAGCGCCAGCGTTTGGGCGCTGGCCCAACTGTCAGCAGAGCCGGCTGTGTGCCAGTCAAGTGCTGGCGTCGCTCGGTCGGCACAGCCTCCGCGAGGGCATTCCAGAGGCGTTCTGGGGGTATAACTGGGCAGCGCAGTGGATAGAGAAGAGGGTTATGTCGTGGTTGTGACGCAGGACGGCCGTAGTGCCATATCCAATCCGAGCAGGCCCATAGGAGTGACTAGGGCTTACGTGGGTGCAAGGGGAAAACCTCCCCTTGTCCTGCACGTTGCTGCTGCTGCCTCCTAATGGGCCTTGGGATATGGCCCTGCTGTGTCGGCCTTACTAGGCTGGCATAAGATAGGAGTGCGCTCTCATTTGATGCATGCCCACCAAAGAAGCCAAACCAAAACAACTCCATACCTAGCAATCAATAGACTCTTGAATTTCATCAAGAGAGCTAGTTTGCAGAAGCTGCTGGTGTTTCAGTTCAGTTTACTGGAGATGTATTTTCTCTCTTCTGATGGAAACCAGCAGCAGTACCGCCATAGCAAATAAATCACTGTTGGGTAGTAACATCCTGTTTCTAGAATCCTGCTAGATTTTATCTAGATACAGTCCTGCTGCTGCATTCTCAGCTTGCCCGTTCTCAAAATAGGCAATGCCACACTGTACCAACCTCTCCCCCGCCCCGAAACCCCCCCCCCCACACACAGGTACTTTCTATTAATTCAGGTTTGATATTAAGCAGCAAAAATGTATCACAATAAATAATAATGCTGTGACTTGATTAGGTTTTTAAAAATGTACTTAATTATATGACTTCTAGTGGATGAATCAATCAATTGATTAAATTTGTATAAATATGAATTTAAAAATGCGTGAAAACACTGAAAAGTTTTAAAGCAAAAAGTTGTACATTGTTTGCTTCCAGATAATACATGAGTATGTCACAGGTGAGAAGTATGTGAATATGCTGCAGGTGAGAAGGGGAGTGCCTATTTTAAGATTTTGCTAGTCACTGGCAGTTTTATAAGACCTTTCATTTAAAATGATTTTTTAAACTGCTGCCTGATTTATTAGGGACACCTTTATCATTTATCAAAAATTTTCTAATTGATTATACTACTTAACATTTGTATAGCACTTTCTGAGTGTGCAAACTGCTTCATATGAATTTTCCTCATGTAATCTTTATAACAACCCTGGAGGGGAAGTAAGTGTTCTTGCCCCCCATATAAGCAGGCCTGTTGGGGGAGTAGAGGCTTACTCTGAGGCAGGGATAACTGCCAGAACAAGCTGCCACAACACGTGTTTTTTGCTGACTCATGTCGACTCGAGTTCCATATGTCAAGGATTTGGGCACTGACTCAAGAATGGATCTGAAAAACCTGAGTCTAAAAACCCACGATTCTGGGTGTGCCTGTTTACTTTTTTCGCGGTATGAGACCATCTAGAAGCTGGCAGTTCCAGCCAAGAGGCTGGGAAAGGTTAATGTTTTGCATCAGTCAAGAGGCAAAGAGGGGAAGGCAGAAGCAGGCCCTCTTGTCTATCTGTGAAGGACGGATGGTCATCAGATGAAGGATGGGCAATCTGGTTTTTTTTTCTTTAGACAAGGGAGGGCCCAAGGGATTATTGCCTTCGAATTGGCTGTAGTCTGAGAAACCCAGGGAGGAGATGCGATCATGCCTTCTTCCAATCTCAAAGCTTCAGCGGGTGCCAGACTCAGATGTTAGCTGAGAGGAAGAAGCCTCGGTGCAATAGGACGATTTCTAAATAGAGCTGCAAAGGATTGGGTCATACTGCTGATAACATCCGCCTCCCTGTTGATGCTGAGCAATCCTGCTCCCGCTTGCCGCTTCTGTCCCCTCACACTGTCCATTCCGCCCCCTCCCTCCTTGCCCAGTCCCAAAAACAACCTTCAACAACGGAAAACGAAAAAACTTAAGGTACTTCTAAATATCTGTGATTATAGCAGCACTTTCATCAAAGGAAGGTTTTACCACACATCAGCTTCTGTACAATGTTAATATAATGAGAACTTTTTCCACAAAGGCAATATATTTCAGAGCTTGTGCCAATTAGTTGTTTATAGTTTCCATTTATATCCTGGCCTCAGTTCCCAGCAGCTGGAAATCAGAAAATGGAAGGAAAAGCCTCAATTAAGTTCAACGCACAGTTCTCCGAAATGAATAAATCTTGCTATAAGCTGTGCAGAGAAAAAAAAATTAGTGAAGTTCTATTTGTATTACCTTAATATTTCAGTTCCGTATTCACTGTCTCTGTGATACTGCACATTTTAGGTTGCAAATGGCATCCTTAAGATGTATTACTACTTTCTGGGCTTCAGCACACAGTTCCTTTTGCTGTCTGAAACGCTGTCGTTTCCTGGAGCTATCACATCACACAGCTGGATGATCACAGAATGTGCGAAATTAAACACATTACCGTCTACAGAAAAAAAGGACTCCTCTGATAAATAAAGGTTTTACAGTGTGGGGAATAATAGTATTTTCATCTGCCCTGAAATCGACTGGGAAACTGGGTGCTGATACAGCCTTTTTATCTTACCGCACGGAGCTTGGAAGAACTGTCAGCCTCTGAGAGGGGCTCGAAACATCAAATCAGAATTTCGATTGCACCGTGCCTTCGGGCGTTCAGTTTTGAGGTAGATGGTTTTCTGTTGGTCATATAGGAGAGTGATGTAAATGCAGGTGGCACCCAAAGCCACTGCCATCTCTAAGAAACAATTTCAGCTTTGTTGGGAGGAAAAAATACACCTCTTTCTGAAGCAGTTCTTTAAAACCGTATGAACAAAGACAATAGCAATAAAAAAAATTGGGATGAAAACAGAAGTGTTGAGAAAGTGTGGGTTATTGTTTTTCCTCAGAAGGGGATGTTTGCCTTTTTTTGTTACTTAGAGCACATTCCTAACCATTCCTAACATTACTTAGAGCACATTCCTAACCCATGGGGCAAGTGCAGCACCCAGCAGTTGGGGGGGCAGTCACGGAGGCCTGTTTGTTCTCTTACCTCAGAGCTGCAGTGCTCTTATCCTGGTGCTGGAACGTTGGTTAGGATTGTGACCCTAGTGCTTCAAAAACGAGCATTTGTTCTGGGCATGACAGGAGTTTTGAATAAATAAACAAGGGGACACAGCCTTGGCTGGTAAGCTGTGACAAAGAGCGGCAGTCAAGGTGGCCTGCTAATGAGGTTAGGTGAAGCTATCACTTGGAGAGATAGCCATGGGCACCCTATACCCACATATAAAATGGTTGGCATCCAGCCTGTTCCCTTTACTGCTTCCTCTATTCTATAGAGTCTTTTTAAAAAAAACCAGGAAGAAGAGTGTGAGGAGATGCTCCAGGGAGACTTTTGGAGGGTGCTACTCTTTCTCCTCATGCACTGAGGCTTTTCTCCTCTTCATTTTTTTTAAAAATGCCATTGTAGCAGGAAGAAAGGGCAGTGGTGGACATAGCAGGAAGGAAATGGGGGTGTGCACACGTGAAAGCAAGGGAAGCAGATGGCACTGGCTCACTTCAGGCATGGGAGGACTTGAGCTGAGGCTGGCACTGGACCAAGTCTGGCCCAGTTGGAGATGGGATGCTTAGAGGTTTAAACAGAGTAAGACACTCCTTCCTCCACCAACTTTTTAAAAAAGTGCTAACTCCACCCATCTTACCAATCCCTGGCGCATTGAGACTGTACAGCTCCTCAACATTTGCCCAACCAGAGAACTTTAGAAGGTGCAAAATGGGCCCTCCACTAGGGATCTCAGAAGTAATCTAATCCCTCAAACTCTCCCCAAGAAATGGGCCTGTCCTGGTCTCTTCAACAGGGGTTGCAATATCCTGCTCCTTCCACACATATGCTAAAAACGAACAAAAATTTTCCACTGATTTCTATTTGGTTGTGTGTTTGTTTCAGCTGTCATTGATTGGCAGTTTCCAACTTGTTCCTGGGGTGTGCACATCATTTTGCAGCACCTACAAACATATGCAGTTCCTGTGTATTGAGTCAATTTGTCCATCCAGGACTATATGGCCAAAATGGACTGAGTGGTTGTCCAAGATCACAGGCAGCAAACCCTCCTACCCTAGGACCTTCTGCGGGCAAAGGAGAACCTTGCCACTGAGCTACAATCCTGGGTCCTAAATCTACTGCAAAGCTGCCAGATTAGCCTAAATAAACACTGACCATGTACCAGAGGATCTGCTCAGGAAAATGCTATTCCGTTCATAGTACACCCAATCATTATGAATGGGATATTCAACTGGGTAATGACATCTTTTGACAATATTGCTACTTTTCACATTGACTGGCCTGCTGAGGAACTTCTGAGCGCCTATCCTGAAGCCACAGCATATGGAATGCACTTGACGCTGTCGCTGAAAACAGCGGGGGAAGATGAGCTTTCCGAAAAAGCAGTCCAACATGATTGGCATGCTCACAGAGCTCCCAAAAATGCTGTCATATTGAATCTGGCAATCTTATCCTATGAAAGAGCAATCACTTCAGAAGAGGGTTGCTGGCTCTGATGGAAGCAATTTCTGGAAGCCAAGGCAGCCCTCTTAAAATCTCCAAGATCACTTTTGGTTGTCTTGGGGAGATGGATGCTGCTATCTAGGAAAGTCAAGTGGGACAGGACCCTATTATATGCTCCCCTTGCAGACAGATGTCTAACTGGGGAGGCGCCTGCCACCCCCTACCCCTGACACCTTAATGCACTGCAAAACCTAAGTGAAAATCATCAGTTCAGAATAGTTTGAAAATGGGGTGTAAGGCAAACAGCTCATACCAAAAGCTCTTCTTCAAGGTTTTCTTCCTTTGGCTCTCTTGCTGACCGTAGCAGACCTGTGTCCTGATGCTACCTGAATCCCCCCCCCAATAAAATACGGCCCTTCTGCATATTTGCAAGCATGTCCTCCTGGATGAGGGGGGCAAGCGGGTGGATAGGGGGTAGTGGGCGAGTGGGCAGGCGAAGTGGGCAGACTCACTTCCATCCCCTTATGGGCACACAACGTGCAACCTCCCAGCTGGGTTCCCAGCATGCATCATGTCTTTCATGGCAAACAGAAGTGGTGCGGAGCAGGGCAGCTCTTAGCAAGTAAAAGGAGGGAGGACATGCTCCAAATTGCCTCTCTCTGCCTACCTGGTGCTTCTTAAGCAGTGGCAGAGCAAAGCAATTGGGAGCCATAGCAGCTTTCCCCTCCTTGCCCCGTCTCCCTCCAGCAGCACTGTTGCAATCTGCCTTGCTTCAGATCTCTTCATGGAAAGGCCAGTCCTGCTTGCTGATGTCATCTTAAACTATTTGCTCTGCTGGTTTTTTCTGTAGTGTTCCTATTAGCTAATGGGGACATGAGAAGAACATAAGAGGAGCTCTGCTGGATCAAGCCAAAGGCCCACCAAGTCTAACATTGTGTTTCCTGTACATCCTGTTCCCAGTTGCTTCTGGGTAGTCCAAAAGCAGGAGTTGAGGGCATATCCGTCCTCTGCAAACTGCTTCCCTGCAATGCTTTTTCAGAGACACACTGCTGCTGAACCTAGAGGTAACAAACAACCTTCATTATGGATAGCCAGTGATAGCCTTGTTCTCCATGAATTTCTCTAATCCTCTTTAAAATTCAATTAATTCTGAATTCCATTTGAATGCCATTAATTCTGCTCTCTGTGAAGTACTTCCTTTCATGGGGCCTAAATCTCCCACCAATCAGGTTTGTTGGATGACCCTCAGCTTTAATATTCTGGAAGAATCTCTCTCTCTCTCTCTCTCTCTCTCTCTCTCTCTCTGTGTGTGTGTGTGTGTGTGTGTGTGTTCATTCCCCATTTAGTCATCTTTTTCCTATATGAAAAAGCCCCCAGAGTTGAGTCGTCTCCTTGAAAGTGCTGCAACTCCCCAATAGTTGTGATTACCCTCAGCTGCATGTTTTCTAGCTTTCCTTTTGCTCTTTGCCCCACTCCTCCTTTTCCAAATCAGGTAGTGGGAGGAGCAGCAGCAGCAGCAGCAGAGGCAAGTAAGTGGACAGAGATGGGCACTCCCCACCAATTTGTTCCACTTCAGCTGGCCTCCTGGATGGTCTGGCCCTGGCCCCAGTTTCAATCCTTGCTATCTTCAGGTGAGGCTGAGAAAAACCCCTATTAGGAACCTAGTGAGCTGCTGTCAGGCAGTGTTGCAGTGCTGATCTAGATGAACCAATTGACTCAATGGAAGGTAGCACGTCATGTTCCATATGCCTCGGGAATTCTTCATTGCAAAGCAGCATATAAAGGCAATGAATACATAAACCGAGACAGGCTGTGCCTCAGCATCCACAGGCGTTCCATTCCTGCATTCATGCATGCCCATGGATGCAGAAAACCACGGATAATGAAATCCGCGGTCCTATTTTCTGAGGCCATGGAGGGAGGCCACACACAACCTCCCTTCACATCACAATGCCTGCTGGAGGCTTTTAACAAGCATTTCTAACAAGCACAAGCGCTTCCAGCAGGTCTTCTGTGGGTCCTCCAACCGCAGGTTTGGAACCAGCAGTGGGTCAAATCCAGATACTGAAACTGCAGTCAAAGAGGACCCACTGTATATGTTGTTGCCTTCATACATTTTGCACTGAGTTCTTTCTGGATGCGGCTACAGCAGCAATACGTACCAATATATGTCTGGAAAACAAAGAATTATCAAGCTATTTGTTCTGGTCCCCCTACATAATAAACAGGCATTATTAAAGTAATCATATCTATTTTCTGTCCAGTCCAAAGCAAAGGAAGAGGTGAAAGATAAGGCAGATGGTCATAAGGATGCATACGAATACTGCGTTAATGAAAATACATTTCCCCAGACTTAACAGCTGTTTTCAATATCTTATTATGGTCCCAAGTCAAAGGGCTGATTGGAACCAAAATTGGATGTTGTAGAACATACCATGACTTTCCCTTTGGCCTTTAGCTGTGCAGTATAAAAGGAAAAATTGGAACCACTGAAGCAGAACAAAGAAAAGAAATTTAAGTCACTATGAAGTCAAAACATGGTACATGATTTAATTAACCAAAAGTTCCCTGTTATTAACTGAAGCCGAATGGAACATTTATAGTTCTTTTTCCACATCTGAGACCATAATTCACAATCTCAGATCTATACCTAGGAAGAAGTTATTATTGTAAATATCTTCTTAGCAGAGCTGAAAACAAAGATAAGGAGATAGTAAGAACCCTTTGAAGCAAAGGCACTCGCAGGGGTTTGTGCTATCTGATGACTTTGGCCCTATGTATTTCTATCTCAGAAATGTTAATTTCATTTATACAGCAGTGCCTTAAAAATAGTGGAAGATGTTTCAGATTATGCTGGTAATTAAACTGGAGCACCCAAGTGTGTTGTATCACAACATGCGAAAGGAACATGGGGCGAGGTTTTGAAAAACAAAAATTGAACTTGTCTGTGGATACTGTTTCTGGCTTTTCAGAACATCATGATAGTTGATCAGCAGAAGACTGTGACCATGCTATAATTTAGCTCATCCCCCATGTCTTTTTTTGCTAGTATATTTCCATCTCTGTGGCAAACAAGATTTGGCTTTTCCTTCATTCATCCAATTGTGAAGGTCTTATACAGGGTTAACCCTCTGACTTCTAGCCAAGGAAGCCCTTTCCTCATGTAGCAATTGGCACAGTGCATCTACCTCCCACCTCTGCTGCTTTCCCCCTTGCACTCCCTAGATTCAGAAAGGAGGGCAGGAATGAAATGGAGGAGGAAGTTATGGAGAAGAGCAGAGTGATGGGCTGGAGTAGCGGTTCTCAAACTTTTTGGTCTCCGGAGTCCTTTACACTCCTAGTCTTGAGGAGCCCCACCAGTGCATACACAGAGTCTTGCAGGGAGGGGGGGGGGCAGTGGGCTGCCACATGTATAGATTGTTGCAGTGCCAGGCAGAGGGATGCCACTTATGGTGGGTTCATGGAGTTCCTGAAAGGGAGCCCCAGGCCAGGGCTCCTAGAAGCACACTTTGAGAAACAGTGAGCTACAGCATTTCTGACACTCTAGCCCACCACTCTGTTTCCATTCTGTTTCTCCCTCTGAATCCAGAGAATGGGAGAGGGACTGGCAGAAACTGGGTAGGTAAGGGGGATAGCCTTGGCTTGGCAAGGGTCTCATTGTGTGTACGGAGGGGGGGCAATTTGACATGTGCTTTGGGTACTTGAAGTTCTTTGGCTTATCACATGTATTTTCATTTTCTTGGGGTTTTTTGGCCATAACTTTTGATAGAATGAAAATATTATACTCTGGTTTGTTTCATTGCATTCTGCATTAAATCCCACATCAAATGGTATATGATGGTATTATTCATACATACCAGGGTTTTCACAATTTGGGCCACTAGGGTCAAGCTCAGCTTGTTGCCTGGTGCAATTGCACCACCCTGCACTTTTTTTTAGCTGTGCCCCTATATCAGGGCATTTGGGAGTCCCCATTGGGCTCCACTTTTAGTCAGAAGATTCTTTCCCACTACCAGATGCTTCTCCCTCATTTTGCAGGAGCTGGCAGTCTTGTGACATGACCCTCACCTCAGGAATCTCCATTTTTTGGATGCCCTCCAAAACTCGGCAACCCTCATCAATTATTTTTCTCAAAACAGACCTACAGTTCAATCCTAAGCCCCCGCCAAACCCAGGGCTATAGCAGTGCCAAAATGGCTGCCATTGTATCCTATGGGGCCTGGGCCATTGCTAGAGCCTCCTCAGGGGAGCATTTGTTCCCTTCCCCTGAGTAAAGCTGCAGAAGCCCCAATACCCACAACTGAGTGGGCACAGTGCTGAGGAAGCCCATGTAGGGCCCAGTGGTGCAGGCGGGAACATTGGATTCAGCAGCAGAGTCTGCTGCCAAACCTCCCTCTGGGGCACCCTGTCCCCACCAGTTCCACCTCTCCCCTCCTTCCTCCACCCTGAAAAGTTGTTCCACCAGCTGGCAGAGAAACTCACCACTGCCAACGCCACGGTGTCATCTCCTCAGCACTGTGGCACTAGTACGGGCATTAAACGCCTTGTGGCACTTTTGATGAGAAACTAGTACAAGCGTACTGCTGGCAATAGCAGCCGTAGGATTGGGCCCCTAAAGTGATCCATTGTAACATGTTGAATCTGGACCAGAACCTTCACAAAATTTTCTGGTTCTTAATAAAAATTCAGCTTAAAAAAAAACCAACACGCACACCTGATATTGTGGTACTCTGACTGACCCAGGTGCAATCAGAAAGAATCATGATCAAATAAACCAACATTTGGGAGAAGTTTTATAATACCGAACTGGATTCAGCCAGGCTTTTTATATTCAGCTATCTTCAAGGGCTGTGAAGCAGCAGGGAGGATAAAAGCCTTCAGGCTGAAATCCACTGTTAAAAACTGGCTGTTCAGTATGTATTGCTGCCAAGGTACTCATCTGTTGCATCCCAGCCACGGCTCCTGCCAGGAGCTGAAGGTTCTTTTGGTCAGACCAAGTTCACGGCTGACTTACACACAGAAACAGAACTTTATTACAGACACATCTACAGATAGGTACAAACACTTTACAGACATCAGACACAGGAGCACCCCAGAGGTGCTCCAGGTGCAGACACCTACATGTGGGCAACCCACCCCAGGTGACACAGCCTCCACAGCCTCCATCATGAACAATTTGCTTTGGTTTTCAGTTCCTCCAATCACTCACGCCCATCTTTCCCTAACCCCTGTAAGCACTAAAAAGATGCCATAATGATTTGATTCTATCCATTGGAAAGCATCAGGGGTCTTTTTTTGCGGTGTTTTAAAGCTAGAAATGAATCTTGATGCCACCATGCTTAGTCACATCAAGCTTGGTTTTGTGGTGTTATCAATGCATGCAAATCTATATGAGCAGCAGTAAAACACCAGTAGAAGTTTGATGCACCTGTACAACCAATAACGAGATTGCCTTTTTGTAGTGTGTTATCAGTGTGCACATGCATATTGATAATATAGGGAAGGGAAACTATGAAGGAATGAAGAGTTTGGCAGCTACATGCACAGTACTCTGATTATTTGGAGAGAGATAGAAAAATGAACAACTGAACATTATTAAAATCAATAATGCCTTGATTTTACTTTGGAAATAAGACCAGTTAAGTAGGAAATCTAGAATTTAGATACATTTCAGAAGCATCCTTCAGTTCCAATCTTTCTTAGCTGAAAATCTCAAGTAAATGTATCAGTGTGGTGTAATTATCTCTAAATTAGAGTGCAATGCTACACTATGCCAGCCTAGTAAGGCCAACATAGCAGGGCCATATCCCAAGGCCCATTAGGAGGAGGCAGCAGCAACATGCAGGACAAGGGGAGGTTTTCCCCTTACACTCGCATAAGCCCCAGTCACCCCTATGGGCCTGCTCAGATCTGCGTGGGCAAAATAGCAGGCTCAGAGGAACATGGACAGGAGCGGTCTGAAGCAGGGCCGCCCTAGTCGGGAACTGGCATTAGGATATGGTACTACTGGCGTCCTGCATCACAACCACATCACAACCCCCGTCTCCGCCCACTGCACCGCCCAGTTACGCCCCCGGAATGCCCTCATGGAGGCCCTGCCCTGACCGAGCAATGCTGGCACTTGGTTGGCACACAGCTGGCACTGCCAACGGTTGCAGCAGGCGTGCTTTACGGCACGTTTGCAACAGCATTCAGCCGGTGTAAGAGCGCAGCACTGGCACTAAGGGGGTATAGGATTGGGCTGTTAGAGAAGTATCACCACAATGTTATTCATGACTGTGGGGAACAGAACCGAACAAAGCACACTTTGTCATTTAAACATACTATTTTTAATATAATTAAGATCAAGGTTTGTTATCAAAGATTTATAGCATTTTGAATGAATCTCACTCCATTAAATTAAAAATTATTAAAGCTAGTGGGAACAAAGTTTAACTCACACAATTATCACAAGCAAAGGAATTGTACTTATGGCAATTCAACCCTGAAGGAAAACTGTTCTCAAATGCTTTGGAAACGGCATTTCTTTCTAACTGGACTGGAAGAGAAATATAACTAATGTTTGACTACTGTGGGCCATAAGACCCTTAGAAACTAGATGAATGTGTTGAAGAAAGAGTTGAAGAAAGAAATTTAAGAAAATGCTATGATCGGTTTTTGTCTCTCCTTCCCCCTCCAGATAACGTTATTAGGCTACCTCTGAGATAACTATTCAAGTGGGTAATGTAATAATAATAACAATAATAATAACAATAATAATAATACTTATGTACTGCCTTTCTTAGGTCACCAGATTTCTCTAATGACTATAAAGGCAGTTTACATAGGCAGACTTTATTCAGAAACCCGAAGGTTTTTACAATTTTTATAGAAACGTTCTATCTTCCAAGAACTACACACATACAGATGGATCTTTCTGGATTTAGTCCTTCTTGCTGGCTGATAAGCGGCTTCCCTGCTCCCACCAGAGAAGCAGCTGACTTTGGCACAACTCCCCCTCTCACAAGGCAGCCGGAGACAGTTCAGCTGTTAATCAGTCGCAATTTACAAGGTCTGCTGCTCACAGAGACTTCCGGTAGTCCCAAACTGGCGACCTTCAGATCTTCAGCTCTACTCTTATCTTCAGGTAAACAGAGGCATTAACCCTCTTGACTAAATCTTCTGCCCTAATAAATGTAATAAATAATAGTAGTGCATTTCACAGCATATGCCAACTATCGTTGTTAAAAATTTATGTTGCCCAAAGAGTTTACAAACCTTACAAAAATGTACTTTCTTCACTGTGAAATCACTGATGGTCTTTTTAGATATTTTTTTATTTAAAAAATAAACAATCAACAAAAGACAAAAAACATCCTACTAATGCACATCTGAAAAACTACAGCAAGAGCAAAAGCACATATCCCAATCACCTACATCTCCATTCTCTTCTCAACCTAATTTCCTTATACTCTGACCGCCCTTCTTATTTCCTCCATTGATTTTCAGATCTCTTGCCCCTAAATTACATTTGTAATCCTTAACTGATGGTTTTTAATGAATGATGAATAATGGGTGAGCTCTCTTCCCCCCAAAGATAACTATTTTGCTGGCATAAGTCCAATGAGAGAAAGGGATGGGATGGGTAGGTGACCAGACATCATCATCACAAAGGAGGACACAGCACCCCAAAATGTAGGATATTCAAGAAAAATGTATGACATTACAAAATAAGAGCTAAAACAATCACAATATTGGGGGGGGGGGGGTTCTTGTCCTTCTTTAATGCAACTAAATGAATAAAAGAACAAATGAACAAGCAACAATGAAGGCAGCCCCCTTGACGTTGGCACCCCCTATCTTGCAGTGCAGGACATTTTGAAATTTACACAGGACAGAAGGTTGACATGTAGGACATGACCTGGGAAAAGAGGACATCGGTCACCCTGGGTTGAAAAATCAGGGATATGAACTTGTGTGCACCATTGCGGCCAAGATTCACCCCTTCCAGCCCAATGCCTTCAGAGCCCTTCATGGTTTAGGTCCAGGTTATCTGAGGGACCCCCTTCCCCTATACATTCTGGCCTGCCCTCTTAGGTCACCTGAGGGGGCTCTCCTTAAAGTGTCACCTTTGCCCCAAGTTAGAGGGATGGCAGCATGAAGGCATCCATACAGCCTTCTCTGTAGTGGCACCACAATTCTAGAATTTCCTACCCCACCCCTTTATGTCTCTTTGGTAAGGGCTCAAAAAGGTTTTGTTTTGTAGGGCATTTGGGTGATGGGTTGGTGCCTCCCCTTTGCACCTCTATGTGTGGTGTTTTATTTTGCTGTCTGCTCTGGTCTAAATAGCCCTAATTGTTTTCAATTGCTTTTATTCATTATTTTGGTTATTATACATTGGCTTTATGAAGCTTTGTGAGCCACCTTGGGCAGGTGCTTTGGCACAGGAAAGCACAATAGAAATTTTAAAATAATCATAGGGATATGCACACTAACTTGGCAGTCAGTCCCATTGAACACAGTAGGACTGTCAGACTCGTATATTGAGGAGCAGAACAACATATTTATCAGTTTCTAAATTCTCCACTCCTGTGATGATAGGAATGCAGACAAAACGGCCAACCCACAAAGAATATGGAGGTTTCTTTACACTCAGTGAGCTTCAGAGATTTGCAGGCATACGAAACTTTTTGGAAAAAAAAAAATGTTAACTAAAGGGAGCCAAAAGGGGAGCTAAGGGTTAAAGAGAGAGTCTGGATTCCTACTGCTACAACTTGAAATTTCCTGCTGGGCAGAAAGGAAAAGATTTTCATTTTCAGTGTTTTCACAGCAGGATTTGGAACTGTACTTCTTGGCTAACACGTAAAAGGAAGAAAGGCACAAAGTGATGGGGGGACATAATTTGAAAGCAAGAGACAGAAAAAAGTAAAGCTTCCTATTTAATGCTGCCACTCAGTCCCTGCCACCTAACACTATAGTTCAGAACAGGTTTACTCTAAAGCAAGCGCCCATGTGTAGGGTTACCAGACAGACTGGAACAGAGGGCCTATACCATTGTATAGAAGAGGGAATTTGGGCAGATGCAGCGCAGTATGGAAGGTATCGAAAGCTGCACCTGCCAAAATTCCCTCTTCTATGCCATGGTTAAAGATATAGGCACTCCGTACCAGTTTGCACCTGGTAACCCTACCAATGCGTCCAGTGGGATTCACAGCCCAATCCTACAGAAATCCCTGCACAGCAATGCAGCACCATCGGTGTGGCAAACACTGTATCCCACAAGAGTTTTTCAGCTGCTGGAGGTCTCCTCGGAGTAAAGGGAAATTTGTCTCCCTTGCCCAGGGGTAAGACCCAACAGCCACTTGTCAACAGGTCAACTTGGATTTCTGCCAGTGATATCGCCAGTGCAGGTCTGTGCTGATCCATGAAGGCTGATAAGGCCTGGGAATGGGATTAGGAATTGCTGTGCACCACCACTGCCAAACTCAGCCCCCTCCTGGACCTGATCTACCCTCTCCCCCACCCCATCATTGCCCCATTTGGCCACCCCCTCCATTTAACCCCTCCCCGCTTCCCTCCAACCCGCTGCATGGCCTTGCTGCGCTAGTGGGTCTTTGTGGCTCTGCTGGCCTGTGGGAGGCCCCTCCAGCTTGCCTGCCAGCGGACTTGCAGAACGCAATGGTGGAAGCTGCTTTGCGACTGCCGTAAAGCAATCCATCCTGGCACAATGCTAGTTATGCCAGCCAGGGAAGACGCTGCAGTGCGACTGCGTTGACTCTGGCAAATGGGATAGGATTGGGACCTCAGTCATTAACACTCAGAGGCCATTATGTTGTAGTCGCTGCAGGGTTTTGAATGAAAATTGAGATGGATTCTATTGAAGTAAGCCTGCTGGAAAAAAATGAAGGCAGCACCAACACAGGTTGGCGATGTGCGCACATCTGCAGAACTTGCAGACGTGGGAACTTTGCAGAACATTGTTTTGCAAATCCATTATTTATTGAACTGTACATGTGCATTCTTTGTTTAGTTCTTCAGCCTGCAGGAATTCTGATTTGATTTGACAGTGCTGTGGAACTGGGAGCACAGCTGGCTGAAACCCATGTGAGCGTCTGTTAGCCTGATACTCTGGGGACTTAACAACTTCAGCATTTCCGAGTCTCCTGGGAATCTCTGCAGTAGCTTCACTTTCCTGTCGAAACGGTATTTGGGATCATTCAATAGAACACCTTAGGGAAGGAAATTAGCACCTTGCTTACACTGCAGCCACACCACAAAGGTGACAGTCTTACTGCTTAATGGGAGATTGGATTTGGCAGGCCTGTACAACTGGTAGGTCACCAAGATGAATGCCACCCAGTGTTCATGAATTGTGCCCTGTCCATTGCTTAACAGCAACCTCTTGTTTTTGCAGGCTCAGGCAAGAGGCCGAATGAAGTCCCCAACTGGGCCCAGGTTTGCCTGACTCTGAGTGCAATTCTATACTGCGCTGGAATGGCAAAGCCGATGGCCTGCACCATATCCAGAGCAGTATAGTGGAGCCTGGAGCCTCCCTGTGGCAAGGGCAGGTTCGTGCAACAGGCACAGATCCGACAGCAGGCGCTGATTCAAGGAGACCACGTGACCCGAATCTGAGCAGCGCGGCCTCACAAATGGCATTAGGATTTGACCTTATGGCTGAATTCCAAGCCCGCTCCCCCTCCCGGGCCAGCACACCTGCTGACCCACCCACAGCCCCACCCACCACCCCTCCCCCAACCACTTCCTCCCTCATCCCGAGGAGCAAACCGTTTGCCCAGGAGCAAAACACAATTGTTCTCACTGAATCAAGTTTCTGAAATGACTCGGCATTTCTGAGTCAGAGGCCTGACTCGCAAGTCGGGGGTGGAGCCATTACATGTGAGACTCAAGTCTTATGAATCAGGCCAAAACGTTAAAACTTGAGTCATGACCCTTGTTTTTTTTCCAAACAATGAAGACTATATATCTGTACAAGTGCAACAGGAGTGATTTGTTTCTTGGCCCCTTCCAAGCATCCCTTACAAAAGCAAGTGGAAATAGTACATCCCAGAGACCCCCTGAATCAGTTCAGGCAACGCAGAGGGAAGTGTTCTGCCAAATTCCCTGCCAGGCCTCCCCAAGGGCCCTAATGCCCACACTAGGCTAACTAGTTTCCCCTCCAGATCGGCCTCAGAGATAGGCAAGAGGGAGGGGGTTCAGTCACCCACTGGGCCTCCTCTCTTGCAGCAGCTTTGATTGGGATCACAGGCTGGCCAGCCTCTTCCAGACTGCCCTCATTACTGGCTTAGCGCCAAACTACCCTAAGTCTAACACCAACAAACAAAAGGCAGTCAGCTTGCCCAAGCCACAACTTCCTCCTTCATTTGATGGCTCCAGGGGCATGGCAGCCATACAACAATTTCCCAATAGTCTACCCCAATAACCTTCCCTTAACCAGTCCTTCCTTTATCTAGTCCAACAGTCTGTCCTTCAGGCAGGCAGGCAGGTTATCCAGCCAGCCCTCCATCATAACAATCCATCACCTACCTGGTGCCCTCCTCCAGCACCTATCAAAGGTCCTCATCCAGCACCTTCCCAGGAGCTTTACTGCAGCTCCTGCCTCCAACATTATACTGAGGCCAGCCAATCAGTGGGCAGGCTTTAATTCATCAGCCACACCCATCTGCACCTGTGCTGGCCTCCCTTCATAGCCAGGGGCCTCATCAGCCTACAGCTGTGCTCCCTAGGCTTGCAAAGACCTTGGGGGTTAACGCTGTAATCCCTGGTTTATCTGGACAAGGGGCCATTGCTGATACCATTCCCTCACTCCTGGGGGTAGCTCCTACCTTTTCCAATACAGGAAGTTCCCATTTCTTTTGGGGAAGGACACCTGCAGGCAGGGCTGCCAGCAGGAAATGGGAATTGATTATAGAAGCCTCTGAAGCAAACTCCACGACTCGCTGGGAAGGTGTCTCAAGGCTGCCAGGTAGCCACTTTTTAAAACTTCTTGGAGCACAAGAGAATTGCTGATCTGTTCTTGCAGGCACTTCTCTAATTGGGAGATGGATGATCACCCCAGATTCAGAAGCTCCTGCCGGATCACATTGGCCACTGGGAGGACTAGTTGCAGGGAGGTCTGGTGCACACTAGCAGTAGAAAACAACTCTCTCTGCACTCCAGTGAAGCTAAAAGGAGTATTAGAGAGTCATTGCTCTTCTTCCAAGATTCCTCCCACCAAGAAATGGATTGTTGTCCCAGAAGCCCCTATAATATCACGGAGGCTCCTGTAGCTATCTCCCATTTCTCCACAGAAGAAGTGCCTGGAAAGATGCAGTTTATTTATCTGCTGCCTACTAGGCAGTGGTGTGCAGTGAGGGTGTGGCAGGTGAGGCTGAATTGCCCTACTGCAGTTTTTGGAAAAGTGCCTCCACTGCTGCTGCAGTGGATGTGATCCTGCAAACACAACCCAGGGGCTTCACGTGCTCAAAGCCCATGGGTTGCAAGTGTTTGCGTGATCACAGCAGTGGGGCACTTTTCAAAGAATTCCAGTAGGGAAGTTCTGCCTCACCTGCCACACCCTCACAGCACCTCACTGCTGCTAGATATTTCTCTGACTAAGAAATGAGAAATTGGTCCAGTGTCTCAGGTGAGCAGATGTCTGAGTATGCTGACCTGTGGTGCCGGCTCTTAATTGAATCTTCAAAAGTAGCCAACATTTATTGGAAAACACAATTGCTCAGTGCATTTTGGTATAGCGCCTTCTTCCTTTTGAGACAGCCCATTTCAAGTGAGTGGCTCTAAGGGAGAAAGAGAAAAGAAAAAAATGTCACTGGGGCAGTGGGACAACTGCGCGTTTCAACCCACCTTTCAACTTCCAGAACTGTTTCGGAGGCTTCACTTGCCCGGTTTTTGGAATGCAAATGAGAACCTTGCTCCAGGGGCTCGATTTCCTCCTGAGCTCTTTTTTGGGGGAATGTCAAATCGTTCTTTCCAGTGGAGACGCCTGGCTGTTGGGGAGATATTCTGATCTGCGTTGCACCAGCAAGGAATCCCTATTAATTTGCCAGTGCTCATCATTTGTCAATATCCTTAAGTCTCACCATGTACTGGGTGTTCGGAAAGTCACTGTGCACTTATGTATATTTATTTATGAAAAGTGCGCAGTGACTTTCTGAACACCCTGTATATGCCGCACAAGGAAGCCTAGCAGAGCCTCCTTTTTACAGTGTGAGCTGTTCAAAATGGCAAAGCAGAGAACGTGGAAAGAAAACAGCTGCCTGCATAAAAGAAGTTGCCACCTGTTGCAGTTTCACACCACACACTCCAGAACTGGTGGAAACTGGCATTCCGTCTCTCCGTCTCCAGATCAGATAGAGCACCTGCGTGTCCTTGAGGTGGTCAGCTTCCCAGCTTGTTAGTGCAACCTGGTACACAGTAGCTGAACTCCCTTTAGATAGCGTAACATAAGCAGGCAATATCTCTCACGAGAAGCGCTGACTAGCAAACACCCACTTTCTCATGAGACCATGGTGTTCAAAGGGTCACCCCATTGGTCGACATGGGGCACAAGGGTCTTCAGGTATCCACCTACCAGATAAGCTCTGGCTACACCCCTTTGTTCCCATATATCTGTACTTTACTGTGTGCGCGCCTATACTATAATAACATGCGCTGAAACGCCGCTCGTACGCGGCAAGCCTTCGCCGGCTATCGCTGACCGGCAAATAGAACTTCTCACCTTCTAACTATCGCTACTGAAACCAATAAAAGACTTTGATATTGAAATGTAGCGATCGCTTCGTTCCTCCGCTCCGATCGCGCTAGGCAAGCGCTGAATGGGTCCACAAGCCCCCAACTCTGCTATAAACACTCAAAATAGACAACACCACCTCCCATGCCAATTTCAAGCTCAACGTTCGCCTGCAAATAGTCAGCTATTTGCTTAAATTCACCAAAATGGACTGCTATTTCTCTGCCAATTTTATCGTCCTAGCAGGAACAATAGAAGGCTCAAGGGATCATTTCCTTTTGCCTTTATTCAGAAAGTATAACATAAATAGATTGTATTCTGTCTTGGGCTGAATGCTTTTTTCAAGCGAGGTGCTGCTAGCAAATTCAGCATAATTCTTTCACGTTTTGTGCTAGGGCAAAAATCATTATGAGGAACTGATGGAGTCCAAAGAAATGTGTCGTCAATCTCCTTCACTTCAGCCTTCACCAGTAAGATCAGAAGCCACTTTAAAACTTGCATGTATTGGGAGGTGGAACTGATTCCTGCGCATTTGCTTCTTATGGGCATCATGTTCTGATGCTAAGCATTGTTATTGCCTTTCTCACAAACAGTAAGTGGCTGAATCACTTTTGCTCATCTTTGACCATGGGAAGTCAGCCCATCTGCCTTTGACAGTAGAACGAGGTCCAATGGGTACAACCTGCAAGAGAGGAGATTCCGGCTGGACATCAGGAAGAATTTCTTGACGATAAGGGCCGCTCGATAGTGGAATAGTCTGCCAAGGGAGGTGGTGGATTCTCCCACACTGGAGACCGTCAAGCAGAGGCTTAACAGGCACCTGCTGGAGGTGCTCTAGGAGGATTTCCTGCTACAGGCAGGGGGTTGGACTAGATGACCTTGTAGGTCCCTTCCATCTCTATGATTCTATGTTGATTTCAGGTATATGGAGAGCCAATGGTTTGCTGCAAAATTCAAGTCGCAGGACTGGAAGTCACTATGTTTGCTCAACGTGCTCTGTACTGAGTGTTGCAGATGCTTGAGCTCCTGTGTAATGCGCCCCCCTCCCCTTGTGCTTTGCCCCGCTGTAGGAACGCCACTGAGTAATGTTGCTGTGATGCACTTTGGGGCTGATAGCCAGAGGCAAATAGCCAGGGGCAGTACAAGACAGTAGCCCCCAGGTGCCCCACTGGAGCAGGTAAGGTGTTGTTGGGCGCAGTTCATGTTACGATTGTGAAGGGAACAGGACATGACGCAGGCTGGACGTGGGGCAGTTTGCTAGACTTTTCTTTAACAGCCGGGAATGGCTCTGAAGGTTAGGGGGAGGGGCCGCTTTCAATGGGTGTTTCAGCAGCCTGAAAAAAGGTAGTGCTTCCCCTCCCCCGCTAGGAACACCACTGCCTCCAAGCAACCCCAGTTCCACTGAATTTTCACCACTTACATGAGTGTGCAAGGAATCGCTCACCAGGAAACCAAACTTTCTTACATTCCCCTGGATTGCACATGGTTCTGTTTCGTAGTTTGAAACAAGGAAAGGGGAAGGGGAAGAAAGTGTTACAGAATAGTGGAAATCACTGAGGGTGCGATCCTAACCTGTGCCAGCCCAGGAGTGTTACAAATGTGCCGTAAAGTGTGTTTCCAACACTGTCAGAGTCAGGGAGGCCGGCACATGGATGTCTGCCTTCCTCCCTGACTCTGTTGTTGTTCAGTCGCTAAGTCGTGTCCGACTCTTCGCGACCCCATGGACCACAGCACGCCAGGCCTCCCTGTCCTCCACTAGCTTCCGGAGTTCGCCCAATTTCATGTTCGTTGCTTCGGTGACACTGTCTAACCATCTCATCCTCTGCTGCCCCCTTCTCCTTTTGCCTTCCATCTTTCCCAGCATGAGGGTCTTTTCTAAAGAGTCCTCTCTTCTCATGAGGTAGCCAAAGTACTTGAGCTTCAGCTTCAGGATTTGTCCTTCCAGGGAGCAATCAGGCTTGACTTCCTGGAGCATTGACCGATTGGATCTCCTTGCAGTCCAAGGGACTCTCAAGAGTCTTCTCCAACACCATAATTCAAAACCCTGACTCTGAGAGTGGTCCAAAAGCGGTTTACGGTGCATTTGTGACACTCCTGGGCCAGCCCAAGTCCTTTGTGCCGGCCTAACTCCAGTTTAGGATTGCGACCTAAATGCAACACCCACACCCACACTAGTTTGAAATGGCCCTGTATTAAGCGCTACCTTAGCCTAGCATCTGCTGAGCACTCCCTTTAAAAGTGTTTGGTAAATGACAGGTTGGCCTTTATTTCAAGACAGAGCACTTTGAAAAGTAACCTGCTGTGCACTTTGTCAGCGCTGATGACTATTATATAGAACAGCTTTTAACCGTACGTCAGTTCATATGATTATTACACAGGCTTTACTGAGACAAAAAATTGAGATTCTTAACTGAATTGATTTTCAGCGTAAGAAAACTACCGGTAAGTGGAAGTTGGCAAACACTGCTGGAGCCAGAAACCAGAGTTAGTGGTACTGAACACAAACAAGAGTTTTATGGCACCTTAAAGACTAAACAATTCACTGTGCCAAAAGCCTTCAGTGGCTAGAGACGACTTTGACAGATGCAACGTGTGTTATCCTTAACTGGCAGATATACCTGGGTGCGGGGCGGGGGGGGGATACACATTGTAAACAGCAGAGCCAAAAGGTTATGAAATGTAAGAGGTGCAAGTGAGTGGCATTTCTACGCAAAACCTCAAATAATAAATACAAGACGAAATAGGCAATGTGTTGCATTCAGGCATAGTGATAAACTCTGCACTGGCCCCTTAAGTACAGCTCAGCTTTCTCTCTCTTTTCAGTGGAACTAAGAGCAAGTCTGCAGCAGGTCTGTGTTTTGGAGTCCTGCCAGCGTGCAGTAAGGGACTCTGTTTAAGAAACACATTCAGGGCTGGAAATACGTGTTTACTTAGGGCGACGCTAGTTATTTTAAAGTGGTGGTTCCCAACCTTTACTCAAGGGAATTGGGCAGCCCAATCCTGAGCTACCAGGCTGCCTGTGTGAGCAGCAGTAGCCAAATGGCTACTGCCACATCCCATGGCAGCCAGGCAGCCGCAGGAGGCTTTGTGGGAAAAGGGGACATTAGTCCCCTTCCCCCACAGTAAGGGTAGGGTTACCAGATACAAATAGGGACAGAGTGCCTATACCTTCAACCATTGTATAGCAGAGGGAATTTGGGCAGGTGCCGCTTTTGAAACCCTTCCATGATGAGCTGCACCTGCCCAAATTGCCTCTTCTATACAATGGTTAAAGATATGGGCACTTTGTCCCGGTTTGTATCTGGTAACCCTAAGTTAGGGTGCAGGTGGGCAATGGATGGGTCTACTTGCCTCTGCACTGACTATTTTGCCTATGCACCCCCAATAGCTCTGATGATGGGCTATGGGCTGAGCCCAGCATTCCGAGGCTCTGATGATGTCATGATGAGATGCAAATGACATGCAAATGACTGTCCACATGTCTTAAGACATATAAGAGCCAAAAGCCAGGATGTGGACTGCACTATGAAGGGAAACATCTGGAAAATGAGGAAACAAATCAGAGCAGTGACCAAGAGAGGCAGGATTGTAATCATGGGGGACTTCAATTATCCTCATATTGACTGGGTCAACTGCTGCTCTGGTCAAGAAAGAGAGACCGGATTCCTTGACGAGCTGAATGACTGTGCCTTAGAGCAACTAGTCATGGAGCCGACCAGAGGACAGGCGACTCTGGATTTAATATTGTGTGGTACTCGGGACCTAGTTAGGGATGTAAGTGTTACTGAGCCATTGGGGAACAGTGACCATGCTGCGATTGGTTTTGCCATGCATGTCCAGGATAGAGTGCAGAGCAAATCTGACACAAGAACCCTTGACTTTCAAAGGGCAGATTTCCCTCAGATGAGGAGACTAGTTAGACAGAAATTGAAAGGGAAGGTAAAAAGAGTCCAATCCCTCCAGGCTGCATGGAGGCTGTTTAAAAAAACAGTAGTAGAGGCCCAGCGGAAGTGTATACCGCAAAGAAAGAAGGGTTCGACAAGGTCCAGGAGGGTGCCTGCATGGCTGACAAACAAAGTTAGAGAAGCTGTAAAGAGCAAAGAAGCTTCTTTCCGTAAATGGAAGTCTTGCCCCAGTGAGGAGAATAAAAAGGAACATAAACTCTGGCAAAAGACAAGTAAGAAGGTGATACGGGAGGCCAAGAAAGCGTTTGAGGAACGCATGGCTAGCAACATAAAGGTAAAGGTAAAGGTTTCCCCACGACCGAATGGTCTAGTCGTGACCGACTGTAGGGGGCGGTGCTCATCTCCGTTTCAAAGCCTGTGAGCCGGCGTTTTTGTCCGATCATGGTGGCCAGCATGATTCTACGCCGTAGCGCACGGAACGCCGTTACCTTCCCACCAAAGTGGTTCCTATTTATCTACTTGCATTTTAGGTGCTTTCGAACTGCTAGGTTGGCAGGAGCTGGGACAAGCAACGGGAGCTCACTCCGTCACGCAGTCTCGAACTCCCAACCTTGCGGTTGAAAGCCCAGCGACAGCGGATTAACTCGCTGCGCCAACATAAAAGGGAATAATAAAAGCTTCTTCAAATATGTTAGAAGCAGAAAACCTGCCAGAGAGGTGGTTGGCCTGCTGGATGGTGAGGGAGGGAAAGATGAGATAAAAGGGGACTTGGAGATTGCAGAGAAATTGAATGAATTCTTTGCATCTGTCTTCACAGCAGAAGAACTTGGGCAGATACCACAGCCCGAACAGCCCTTCCTAATGAAGGAATTAAATCAGATACTGGTTAATAAAGAAGATGTTTTAGATCAAATTGATAAACTACATTTAAATAAGTCACCAGGCCCAGATGGTATACACCCAAGAGTAATTAAGGAACTAAAGAATGAAGTTGCTGACCTCTTAACTAGAGTATGCAACTTGTCCCTTCAAACGGCCACGGTGCCAGAGGATTGGAGGATAGCCAATGTCACGCCAATCTTTAAAAAAGGGAGAAGGGGGGACCCTGGAAACTACAGGCCCGTCAGCCTAACGTCTGTTCCGGGTAAGATGGTGGAAAGCCTCATCAAAGATAAAATCCTAAAACACGTAGAGGAACAAGTACTGCTAAAGGAAAGTCAGCATGGCTTCTGTAAGGGTAGGTCTTGCCTCACAAACCTTTTGGAATTCTTTGAAAAGGTCAACAGGCACGTGGATGTGGGTGAACCTGTGGATATCATATACCTAGATTTTCAGAAGGCATTTGACAAGGTCCCCCACCAAAGACTGCTGAAGAAACTTCACAGTCAGGGAATAAGAGGGCAGGTCCTCTTATGGATCCAGAATTGGTTGAGGGCCAGGAAACAGAGAGTGGGGGTCAATGGGCAATTTTCACAATGGAGAGAGGTGAAAAGCGGAGTGCCCCAGGGATCTGTCTTGGGGCCCATGCTTTTCAACTTATTCATAAATGACCTGGAGACAGGGATAAGCAGCGAGGTGGCTAAGTTTGCAGATGACACAAAACTTTTCCGGGTGGTAAAAACCAGAAAGGATTGTGAAGAGCTCCAGAATGATCTCTCCAAGTTGGAGGAATGGGCAGCCAAATGGCAGATGCGTTTTAACATAGACAAATGTAAAGTGATGCACGTTGGGGCAAAAAACCAAAACTTTACCTATAGGCTAATGGGTTCTGAGCTGTCTGTGACAGCTCAGGAGAGAGATCTTGGGGTGCTGGTGGACAATTCAATGAAGGTATCGACCCAGTGTGCGTCAGCAATTAAGAAGGCCAATTCCATGTTTGGGGTAATTAAAAAAGGGGTTGAGAATAAAACAGCCAATATTATCATGCCATTGTACAAATCGATGGTAAGGCCATACCTGGAATACTGTGTCCAGTTCTGGTCGCCGCATCTTAAAAAGGACATAGTGGAGTTGGAAAAGGTGCAGAAGAGAGCGACAAAAATGATTACGGGGCTGGGGCACCTCCCTTATGAAGAAAGACTGCAGCGTTTGGGGCTCTTCAGTCTAGAAAAAAGGCGCCTGAGGGGGGACATGATTGAGACATACAAAATTATGCATGGAAGGGATAGAGTCGATAGAGGGATGTTCTTTTCCCTCTCTCAAAACACCAGAACCAGGGGGCATCCGCTAAAACTGAGGGTTGGGAGAGTTAAAACAGATAAAAGGAAGTACTTTTTTACCCAGCGGGTAGTTAATCTGTGGAACTCCTTGCCACAGGAGGTGGTGATGGCATCTGGTCTTGATGCCTTCAAGAGGGGATTGGACAGATATCTGGAGGAAAGGTCCATCGTGGGCTATAGGCAATGATGGATTGTGCAACCTCCTTACAAAGGTGATGGGCTACTGGTACCGGGTGCAAGGGAGTGGCAACAGGATGCAAGCATCTTGTAGTCTCATGCCTTCCTGGGGCACCTAGTGGGCCGCTGTGAGATACAGGAAGCTGGACTAGATGGGCCTTTGGCCTGATCCAGCAGGGTTCTTCTTATGTTCTTATGAAAAATTGAGGCTCTATTATATTGTCTGATAGAATAAGACAATATAATAGATTTTGTAAAAATCTCTTTGAAAAATGGATTTATGTTCTGCCTACCTATGGAAACTGCCTTGAGTCTATTGTGAACGGCATTATATAAATATAGTAATAAGTAAATAAATGTCCAAATCAGTGGTTCTCACTTTTTAGCCCCAGGGCCCATTTTTTAGAATGACAATCAGTCCTGAACCCGCCAGAAGTGCAGTCATTGTGACACCAGCGCCTGCTGCTTTCCTGATAATGCAGCAATAAGTTGGGTTCTCAGCCCTTTTCCAATAGCAAAGTAAATCAGAAAGAAAAAAGCCTATTTACAACCCTGACACAAGCAAAACAGCCACACAGCCCTTTCCAGAATCCCTTCTACCAATATTTTCAATATGGCTGCCCTAGGTGTTTCATCTGAACTCGGCTCCAACCCGCTGGTGGATCCTGACCCATAGTTTGGGAACCACGGGTCTGTATGATTCACCCTCACATCTTAAATTTTGCACATGCCAGATCTTATCCCCTCTTCAAAACCTCCCTAAGTCTTTTCTTACCTCAGACATACACCACCAAAATGGCGAGTGCATGTCCAAGGAGACTTATATGCAACCTGTTGGCTTACGTGCACGTGAGTAAAAAGCTTTTACCTTTAGGTCACCGCCTCAATAGCACGCAGAGCTTGTCTTTTGGTACAGTTGCATGCTATAGCATGAGAGGAGGTACGATTGAGCTCATTGTGGGATTGCACATTGTGTGATCCCAGCCCCTCCCAGTTCTGATTAGCCACCAGTCCCACCCCCTCCCCACCCTCCTTCTCTCCCTGCGCCGCTCAGATCAGCACCAACCTGCTCTGTCAAGCACCCACCCAGATCTGGACCTGGCGGGACAGCACGGGCCTTCCCGCCAGCATTGGTTACTCCCAGCTCCAGATGTAGCTGTTTCTGGGAAAGGACCGAGCATGCATAAGGGAGAGGGGTGCCCGTGCAATGGCGCAGGGGGCGTCATCACATCACCCAGCCCCAGGCTTTCGCCCTCCCAGCTACACTACTGGTATGCCTCTTGGGGCAGGAAAACATGCTTTATGGCGTGTTCGCAGCACCCTAGACCAGCACAGTGGCTGCCGCGCCTCCACTAGGCAAGAATAGGACTGCATTGTCAGCCGAAGGGCACAGATTGTATGCTGAGACAACAGTCCCTTCATATTTGTTATGAAAATCATGTTGCTTTTTTTTTTTTGCCAGTTGTTTTTCCTGCTAAAAACCTCACTAGAATAATGTATTCCACAAATACTTGGAATCAGGAGACTTCCATTTTGTTGCTTTGCATAGCCTAATGTGGCATTTGAAAAATGTGCAGACAACAAAATGCTTGGATTGAAGCTCTGCATACCTGCTTGATCTGCAATTTAGTTCTCAGCACATTACAGCCTACTTAGCAAAAATGAGGCATGCCATTAAAGAGCAATAGAAGCTTGTTGCTTTGTCAACATGGCCCTGACAAAAAAGAGCATTTTCCAACTAAGCAACCCATGAAGGAAAAAAACAGCAGCGACTGCCTCACAGAAATCTGTCTCCTGCACAGTGTGTGCCAGACAACTTAAATAATTGGGAAGATCATTAAAATATGTCTTTACTGTCTGAGAACTTTTATTTCATTTCATTGACTTTCTGTCTCAGCTTATCACCAAGGCCTCAAGGCAGTTTACAATACAGTTGTGTTCATTTGCATTTGATTTTTAATTGCATTTATTTGTATCAGAGGTAGGGTACAGATTCCTGCCCCAAGGGGCATACCAGTAGTCTAGCTGGGAGGGCAATAGCCTAGGGCTGGGTGATATGATGATGCCCCCTGTGCCATTGCACAAACCACCCCTCTCCCTTATTATATGCATGCTTGGTCCTTTCCCAGAAACAGCTCCATCTGGAACTGTATAGCAGGCAGGGTGATTGGGAGGGCATATTTTGCTAAGCTTCCAAGCATCGAAAGGTAGACGCTGCCCCCCCTCCCAGCAGAGATGACAGAAAATGCCACTCCACCATGGAGGGGGGCAATAGATAGTTGCGGCCTACCATTATATTTGGGGGACAAAAGCCCCAGGCGCGGTGCACCTGGGGTCGCTCCCTGAGGCATCTGGTGGGCCACTGTGAGATACAGGAAGCTGGACTAGATGGGCCTGATCCAGCAGGGCTCTTCTTATGTTCTCATGTTCTTATCGTATGGCTCTGAAATGGAGCCTGGCGTGGGGGCGGAGTGGAGCAATGCACAGGGGCAGGAAAACAGCAGAGAGGCAGACCGCCTCCCCTTCTGCCTCTGGGTGGCCCAATGGCTGCAACTGCCATAGACCCACCCACCCCCCAGCCTACCAACCATATTGGAGCTTTAATCTTCTAGAGTACTGATTTTCAAACTTTTTTCATCTCATGGCACACTGACATGGTCCAGGCACACTGTTAGTTTTTTGACAATTGACAAGGCACATTGGGGGCTCACATTCCCCAATTGCCCTACTAATAAATGACCCTTTCCTAAATTCCTGAGGCACACCTGGGGACCATTCATGATACACCAATGTGCCACAGCACCAGAGACAAACTGAGCGCCGAGTGCGCCCATGGCAGGGCAATGAAACCGCACCCCCAGCACGTCGCCCCGCCCCCATGCATCGCCCCACCACGCCTCCCTGCACTCAGAATAGCTCCATTTTGGAGCCAAATGGACATGAAAAGGGTGGGCGGGCCAAACACCGCAGGTTACTCTGCGCAATGGCGCCCATGGCTCGCACCACCCCGAGCTACACCCACGCTTCAACTCTGCACAGCAGAGTGGTTGAAAATAGCTGTTCTAGAGACATGTAGGGGGACCAACAGAGGAAGGGAAAGAGAAATGGAAGAGAAATAAGCAAGAGAAATGTTTGGTTAGCTCATCTGCCACTGCTTGGGCCTAGTCAGATCCACACCAGCTTCCCTTCTCTGTTACCTCCCAATTTCTGACATCCAGCAGCAGACACCAGCTTAAGCGCTGCTTGTGAATCCACTTTTGTTTTCTTGCAGTGTTATTTAGCCTCCCGCCTCACCTCTCTCCTTGGCAGCTCTGACTCTCCTTTGTGGTGTTCTGCTTCGGGAATCTGAGAATCCTGAACAGACTTTCAAAAGGAGATTTTTCCAACATGAATGCCTGTGATTAGCACTAGGGATGGTTTGTCCCTGCATCTCAATGAGAACACCTGGGCTGAAGTATTAATTTAGCCAGAAAGCTGGCTAATGCTCTTAGCTGGGTTCTTTGATATGTGAATGAATCATGTATTAATTTTCCATTCTGCAAATGTTGTTGAGATATTAGTTTTGCTCAGCATCTGGAATCAAAGGCAACTGCAAAAACAGGGGAGGGGTCTAAACAGCTCCCATTTTGTCCCTTGAGATTTGAGAGGCACTTAGCATTTAGGTGAAAGGGAGCAATGCAGGATGTGCGTATAAGATAGCCAATTAGGAACAATATGAGAAAAGCAACTTCAATAACAGCCCAATCCTATCTGGGCCTTTTGATGGCGAATCTTGCTATCTGCCAATGAAAGGCACTGAAATGATGGCATGAAAGTCGCTCTGTCATTCCGCAAGCCACACAGTGCAAATGGGCAGAGGCCAGGGTCTTCTGCTGGAGCAGGGAGGTCAGTGATAGCATCAGGGGTGGTTCAGGGGAGGATTGTGGGTTGTGGGGACTGGGCTGGATTGGGGGTGGGAGGGATACGTGCAGTGATGTCATGCAGGGGGTACGCGGGGGTACGCGAGTACCGGTTTCTAGGATTACGGTTGGCCCCGCCCACTCGCCCGCCCACTCATTGACTCCGCCCCCTGCAACGTTTGAATTTCCTGCACGTTTGAGTTGCCTGCACGTTCTCAGAGCCAGGCAGGCGAGTGGAGCCTTGCCTTGCCTTGCCACTGAAAAATGAGCTGCTCTGGGGTTTTGGAACTGTGGGGTCACTTTAACATGATGCCAGTCCTCCTTAACATGTTCTGGGGGTGCTGTGGAATACTGTTGCAACTGTTGGGTCAGTTTAAAACTGTCTGAGGCCTCAAAAAGGGCTTTTTTCATGTCACTTCCTGCCACGACATCACTTCCGGCTTATGACGTCACTTCCGGTGGGCGGGTCCCGACATGTGCCAATCAAAAGTGAGTACCTGTTGTTAAATCATTTAGATGACACCACTGCACCAACTCTCCTTTATTAAGCATACTAATTAAAACTGAAATGGAAGTTGACAGTGGCTGGCATTAAGAACCCAGACTAACAACAAACTTGAAAAACCAGACAATTAAAGCACAAGATTCAAAAAACAAATTAGCTCAGGCTCCAAATCGCATACCGGACTTGACATTGCAAAAGGACCATGTTCCCTTTTGATAGCAGGAAGAGAGTATGGGCTTCAATCGGTACATTCCTGACTAGGACCTGATGTGTCACCGCTTTTTCCCTTTCAAGTACTTTCCTGCTGGGTGCTGTAGGAAGGAACAAAGCATTACGATGATGCATTTTAAAACATAAACTAATAGAACAATGACAAAGAACTAGCGTTCCAACCATCCCATGGGATGTCAGGGCTGCTGATGCTTATGAGGTCACCACCTCTTTGATGATCTCATGACAACAGCTTCTCTAGACCTGGAGCAGCCGTGAATTCATGATGAGCCAGCAGAGGCTAATGCATTCACCCTCTTTTTTGGTTCCCATAGTTGCACCACAGCTTCCTCACATCTGCCTAGCATTCCACTACAAAAAAAAATCATCTACCTGCTTTCTTGAGCTGGCCGAAAAATTCCTGATGACTATAGCAGCATGCCAAATGCGGCCCCCATGTTTGGACCACTCTCGAAGTCAGAGAGGACAGCACACAGACGTGCACCGCCCTCCCTGACTCTGAGAGTGGTCCAAACGCGCTTTACGGTGGCCCTTGGTTCCAGCCAAACTTTGCTGGCCTAACTGTGTCGACCTAACTCCAGGTTAGGATTGCGCCATTGGATTGGTTATTGGAATTCCTGGACATCTGCACTAAAGCTGGCCACAAACATACTATAACTGGGCAACAAACCCTCTTCTCACAGCCCTAACAGTCCCCCTATGTTTGCATTTAAAAAATAAAAAAGTACATCTAACATAAATATACATATACTGGGACACAAATGTCCAGGATGTAAAAAAATCCAGGTGCAAATGTCCAGGGTGTGTGTGTGCAATAGCCCTGTCACTTGCTGCCTGGGGTGATCACTTCAGTTGGGCTTATGGAAAACCACCACTCTGCTGAAGGGGGGGGGGAAATGCATCCCTGATTTTGCTAGGCTACTGGCTCCTCCTTCTCCTCCCTTGCGCCAGGTGGGCGACCTTTCTTATTTTTAAAAATACAAAATTGCTATTAATCATGCAGTGATTAATTCCATTCATTCATTGCCTTGTTCCTGAGCAGGCTTCTGCTTAAATTTGCAGAACTATTTTTTCTCCCAACTTGGCCATGGAAAGAAATAGGTGTGTTTGAATGGAAATTGGCAGCGAAAAGCACTTCCAGAGTGGCCTCATTACTCTACAAACGCTATTTGTGTCTTTACCCTTTGAGTCACCAAATATACGTATTTAACTGAGCAATTGCCTTGTATACCACTCGGGGGGTCTTATATTGGCGAGCTTTGATGGCGCATGGAATTTAATTACCTCCATGAAATTACTTCAGTCATTTTTGTGTGGCTTAAAGGCAGTTTGCTCCTTGAACGCACATTCTCCCTATGCATGGGAAGCAAATAATGCCAATGTAATTTTCATCAAGCTGAAAATGTTCTGTTTGGATAATAGTTTTTGGTGTTTTTTTTCAAACAAAGAGAGAACATCTTCAATGAGTCAACCAAGGACTGGGCTGTTTTCCAGATGAATATCGTGCCTTCACACTATCAGAGCAACTGCAAAATAAATAAACGAGCTGCATGAACAATGTAAAATGAAGTCACTTGTATTTGGCAAAGTCCAGATTAGATTGTACTGCATCTTGTACAATTTTGCTGTGAGTTTATTAGATCTTTTTAAGGTGTACACTACTGCCAGTTATCTGCTGGGTGATCTAGATGGCGATATGTTTACCTGCTTCACACCCTACCCCACACCCCCAAAAGGAAAAGAAAGGTCCACTCCACAGTGTTGCTACTGCCATTTTAATGTGAGGTTCAGACCTACAGTTTGAACAGTAGTTAGGGGTAGGAAGTGAATCTTTCCAATGTCTGTCTTCAGCAGATCAGTTGGTCTCCCACCCACTCTCCTGCTAGTCCTTGCTGCAGATCTCTCTCTCAATCTCTGTATGGGAAAATGTGGAAGATTACCCCGAGGAGGCAGTGGATGGTGCCAACAGTGGCCCTTGGTGCAGGAAAGTGCAGGATTAACACCAGGGAAGTAGCAGAGGATGGGTTCACAGCTGCAGCCACTTAGGAGCTTGTGGCAGGGATATAAGGAGCACCTGGAGGAAGGAAAAGCTGTGGGTTGTAGTTGTGGAGAGAGTGGTGGAAGGAGTGGAGGTTTTTTGCTGACATAGCGGACTGAACTACTGGCTTGACTAACAGACTGGCTTACTGGACAACGGACTGGCATGGTGAACTGATACATGGACTGACTTACTGGCTTGACTGATTGTCAAATGACTAAGGAATATTGGACTGGGGACTGGCCATTATTGAAGGACACCTGCTCTGAAGGTCCAAGCTCAAGCCACTGGGTGGGGCGAGCTCTCTGTTGGTGCTGGGGTCTGGCAGTTTGTAGATATTGCCAGGACTGTCTGTATCTGGGTGACTAAGTAGCCTAACCAGGCATAGCATTTGGGAGGAAAGTTTGGAGCACGGGCTTTGGCAAGACAATTTCTCTCTATCTCTCACATGGAGAGGGAGAGAGATTTTGCTTTCTTGCCCTTCCCTTTTCAAAATTGGGTGCTCGCTGTTCAGGAACAGCAGAAAACTTCCTAGTGCAGTGATGGTGAACCTATGACATGTGTGTCAAAGGTGACACACCATAATGTTTGGAGTGACACACCAGCATTTGCAAAAACTGACAAAAACTGAGTTTTTTCTACTTATTTTTCATTTTTGTAATTATTTGATGTTTCTTTATATAACATATAGTACCACAAATTATTGAAGCTGAAGCTCAAATACTTTGGCCACCTCATGAGAAGAGAGGACTCTTTAGGAAAGACCCTCATGCTGGGAAAGATTGAAAGCAAAAGGAGAAGGGAGAGAATGAGATGGTTAGATAGTGTCACCGAAGTGATAAACATGAAATTGGGCCAACTCTGGAAGCTAGTGGAGGACAGGGAGGCCTGGTGTGCTGTGGTCCGTGGGGTCACAAAGAGTCGGACATGACTTAGCAACTGAACAACCACAAATGATTGGACTGTAATTTTTTTTTTAAAAAAATGAATATAAAGGATAGTTTCTCTTTTGTTTTGGAAGGGAGGTGGCACACCAACAGAGACAAGTTAAGCATTTTCTGAAGTTTTGACACCAAGCCCAAAAGGTTCACCATCATAAGTGGCTGAGGTGGCTTGCCAAAAGCTCCTCCTCTTACCTGGTGATATGCCAACTTCAGCTTCTCTGACACTCTAGCCCATTACTCTATTCTTCTCCACACTTCTCCAGGAGCTCAGGGTGGTGTGTATGGTTGTATTTACAGTTGTATTTATATTTTCAGGGTTTGTTTGTTGCCATAATGACAGAATAACGATATTACACTCCAGTTTGTTTCATTGCATTCTGCATGGAATTCCATATTGAATGGTGTATAATGTGATATTCCTAAAAACCACAATTTTAACAAACTACAATTTTTACATGACTGCTGTATTTTTGTTTTCTGGGGTTTGGCCATAATGTTTGATATTACACTCCGGTTTGTTTCATTGCAGTCTGCATTGAATTACCTTTCCAATCATATATAGCATGATGGTTTTATTCATACGTACCAAGCTTTTCACAATTTTGGCCACTAGTGTCAAGCTTGGCTTGTTGACCCCATTAAGCTTGTTGCTCGTGCAATTGTATCCCCCTGCAGTTCTTTAACTCTGCTCCTGTTGCAGACTCAAAAGTTTTAACAAGTGAATAAAGAAAAACTATATAAAGCTTTTTCTATGACTGTGGCCTCCATTTTTTGAATGTGTTGCTTTTAAAAGGCACTTTGCTTGTGTCCCCAATATTGTATAGTGGGAAGATCCTGCAATCAGAATCCAGGGTTGTGTGTTGAGTAGTGCTACTTGCACTATGCTTGCCACCAAAATGGATGGTCTGAATGGTTGTCTCTAAGAGCATTAATCACATGGGGATTGAATTCAGGTACGCACACACATACCTCCAGTGTGCAATCATGTGTCAGGACTAATGGTGTTGATCAGTTAGTTGTTCAGCTAGAGCAGGGGTGGCCAACCTTTTGACTTTAGGGTTCTTGGACTTTGAACAATGGTGTAGAGGAGGGAATTTCAGCAGATGCAGCTTATCTCAAGCTAGAGCAAGAATTGAAATCTGAGTACGCAGCAGTGGATGCTGCTGTGTTTGTAAGGCTTTGAAACATTTTTGTGGTTCTGCTTTGTAAAACAATTTTTTTGTTGAAAACTGGTATATAAATTCTTCTATGAATGAAAATAATAACACAAAAATGACAGCAGACATACAGGTAGGCTTTAAAAAAATGCATAATGTAGCACCAGTTTTCAGACCTGCAGCATATTTTTTTATCCCAACATGCAGGTTGTGTCATGTACATTGCTCATAACGTGTTTTGAGCCTGAGTAAAGCCTACAGTACTCTTGAAAGTATGTGAAGCAACACAAACACACTCCTCTCCAATGCTCAATAATAATATCATTATTGTGATAAAGCACGAAGTGATTGTCGGTTGTCATTTTCAAGGATAGCAGATTAATGCTTTTGAAAAAATGCATTACAGGGGGAAATGTCAGGGAAGTGCGCTTTTTTTGGCATACTAAAACTAAACATACACATAAGAAAACTGTGTGCGCTTATGGTAGCCATGAAACACCACAACTATTGCCATGATAGGCATCATGCATGATATGATACGCAAGAGGAGAAGACTTTAACCCCAAAACTCACTGTCAGTGAGAACACAATCCTAATCTGGATTTAGGCCGGCACAGTTAGGCCAGCAAGGTTTGGCTGGCACAAGGGCCACCGTAAAGCACATTTGGACCACTTTCGGAGTCAGGGAGGAGGATGTGTTGCAGTTTCACACCACACACTCCAGAACTGGTGGAAACTGGCATTCCGTCTCTTCGTCTCCAGATCAGATAGAGCACCTGCGTGTCCTTGAGGTGGTCAGCTTCCCAGCTTGTTAGTGCAACCTGCTACACAGTAGCTGAACTCCCTTTAGATAGTGTAACAGAAGCAAGCAATGTTTCTCACGGGAAGCGCTGGCTAGCAAACATCCACTTTCTCATGAGATCATGATGTTCAAAGGGTTACCCCATTGGTTAACATGGGGCACGGGGGTCTCTAAGTACCCACCTACCAGATATAGTCTGACTGCACCCTTTGTTCTTCTGTCTGTACCATGTGTGCGCTCAAACTGTGAAGAATACGCTGAAACGCCGCTTGTACGCGGCATGCCTTCGCCGGCTTTCGCTAACCGGCAAATGGAACTTCTCACTTTCGCTACTGAAACCAATAAAATGGCTTTGTTATTCAAATGTAGCGATCGCTTCGTTCCTCCGCTCCGATCGCGCTAGGCAAGCGCTGAATGGGTTCACAAGCCCCCAACTCTGCTATCAACACTCCAAATTCACAACAGGTTATGGAAGATTCAGCCGTAACCCTGCAGGGGTTTGCCGCGGACCCGATCCACGGAGCCGAGACGGAGTGGTGAATGTGGCTGCATCCCTACACTCGCGGACATCCTGACAGATGTCTGATGAGGAAGGAGCTACCGGTGGAGTCAAGGAGGAGACAGAGGAAATCAGGTCAAGGTAGAAGACCTCGGTGACGAGGCGGGGGAAGAGGACGTTGGCGACCCAGGGGAACCCGAGCAATCCGGGGAAAGCGAAGAGGGCGAATCGGAAGACGACGATCTCGGACCTCTCCTTCCCCTTCCGGGGGCTCCCGACGGCCAAGCACCTGTCCCGCCACCGCCGCTCGTTCCAGGGCAAGGTCCTTTCATCCCTCTGATACCACCTCAAGTTCCACCGTTGCAGCCCGCTGGGCCCGGAATCGGGATGGCGCAGCAACCTCCCGCCGCCCCGCCGGCGCCTTTCAACATTCTCATTCCACTTCTCAATGACAGCAACTATGTGCAATGGGCACACAAGATGCGGTTGCTGCTGGAAAAGGACGACCTTTGGCAGCGCACTCAAGCGCTTCCCACGAACGCTGCGGAAGAAGCAGCTGACAGGAAGGTGAAGGCGACCATCGGTCTTGCAATCTCTGAGGATCTCTTAGTCTATGTTCGCGATCTTGGACATGCTATGGACTATTGGACCACATTAAGAGAGTTGTTTGCACGTGCATCCCTGACTTCCAGCATGGTTCTGACACGCAAGCTGTGGCGATCGCGTCTTGAACCGGGGGGGGACTTACGAGTCCACCTAAGAGCAATGCAGCAAAACCTCAAAGACCTTGAGGCGATTGGGGAACGTGTTGAGGAAAGGCTCAAAGTTTTTGCAATCCTCAATTCCTTGGATGAGACGTGGGACATGTTTACCCTGACTTTGGAATCTATCCCTGCAGCACAACTGACTGTCACCCATGTCGTCGCACGGCTTCTCGAGGAAGCAGACAAAAGGGCAGACAACCAGAGGGAGCGAGAATTCCGAAAGGGGAAAAACAACATTTCTGGGAAAAAGCAGCAGCAGCCCAAGAATGAGTCCCAGGCGCAAGTGTGCGCCGGTGTGAGACAGTGCTATGTGTGCGGATCAACTCAACATCTTGCGCACCAGTGCGCCAAGAAGAAAGGAGGCTCTAAAAAGAAGAAAAAACCCCAAGGTGAGCAGGGCACGGGGCAAGGGCAGTCTCCAAAGCCCCATGCACAGCAACCCAAAGCGAGTATCGCTTTCGTGGGCTCAACGGAAGGTAGGCGCTCGCGAGGATCCTGGTTGTTAGACTCGGGAGCAAGCCACCATATCGTAACATCCGCTGACTTACTCACGAGCAAGTGCGAGACAGATCGTGAAACTGTCGCACTCGCAAATGGAACAACCGCGCCAGTGATTTGCGCTGGAGAGGTTTTTCTGCCACAACTGCAGACTACCTTGAAACATGTGCTGTGTGTGCCAACAATGTCGAGGAATCTGCTCAGCCTTGGCACCCTTCAAGAAGATGGATTTAAAGTGACTTTCCAAGACGATGTCTGCGCACTTGAGAGGGGGGATCTTTACGTAGCTGTCCCCCGAGTGTATCGGCTGTTCGTGCTTGGAGCGAAGACAACAGGGAATCAACAGGCAACTGTGTGCTTCAATCAACCAAAGCACCGATCCTGTGGGCACGTGTGGCACCTTCGATTAGGACATTTAAATCATGACTACGTGAGAAAGACAGCTGAACTTGTGCGCGGAATGGACTTAAAAGACTGCGATGCTTTTGTGGACTGTGATGTGTGCAAACTCACTAAATCGCATCGCGCATCCATCCCGAAGTTCAGCAACCGTCAGACTCAAACCCCCTTACAACTGGTGCATATGGACTTAATCGGCCCTATGAAGAAGACAGCAGGGGGGGCGCAATATGTTCTGACGCTCGTGGACGATGCTACGAGGTATAGTTTTGTATTTTTATTGCGCCAGAAGTCTGAGGCTTTTAATAAAATCCGCAATTGGGTCAGGTGGGCGGAAAGGCGGTTTGGGCATCAACTGGTGGCGATCCAAACCGACCGAGGAGGTGAATTTCTGAGTAGGGAGATGTCTCAATGGTTGGAAAGGCAGGGCATCACCCACAGGCTCACCGCTCCCCGCACCCCAGAGCATAACGGGGTGGCGGAGAGGAAAAATGGCGAGCTCCAGGGCATGGTCAGAGCGCTGATGGAGCAGTCAAAACTACCCAAAGGGTTGTGGGGAGAGGCGATGAAATATTCTGTATTTATTTCAAATCGAGTTTACCACCGTTCTATTGACGGGGTCCCCTACACCAAGCTATTCGGCAAACCTCCCAATCTTGCATTTCTAAGGACGTTTGGATCATACGCCTTTGTACATGCAGATCGGGAAACACGCAGAAAAGATGATCCGCGTGCCAGGCGGCTACAGTTTATTGGGTTTGAACCGAATTGCAAAGCGCTCAAATTCCTCAATCCTGACCACAAAACTGTCACAATATCCAACTCTTATGATTTCTCTGAGCAGAATATGCTGCCAGATCATGCTGACAGAACAGTCAGCATCCCCACACAAGCTGCAGAGAATGGGGGGGAGGCAAGATTAGAAAGCACTCCCGATCAGCCCGCATCAACTCCTCAGAGAACTCTACAAAGACAGGAGCCATCTCCTGCCACACCAGCACGCCCTGACAGGCTGCTGGAAGAGGGGGGGGCACTCCAGGATTGGATACAAGCACGTCTTCAGAGGAAGCTACACCGGAACAAGCTGTTCCGACCAGGCGCATCCTTCCTCCAAGGGCTTTGCGTGGGGTTCCACCCCAAAGATTAACCTACCAGGTAGAGGTAGGAAAGGTGCCTCAGACATATCAAGATGTCATGGAGCTACCGCAAGCCCAGAAGGAAGAATGGCTACAAGCTATTCGGACTGAATTAAAGGCAATGCACGACTTAAAGGTCTTTGAACCAGCAACATTACCAGCTGGAAAACACGCAATTGATTCCAGATGGGTGTTTGTTCTAAAAGATCGGGAAGGTGCTGAGCCATTAAAGAAAGCCCGTTTAGTGATCCGTGGCTGTAAACAAATCCCAGGTGTAGATTTCGAGGAAATCTATTCACCAACACTTGCAGCCACCACGCTACGCGCAGCGCTTGCCGTAGCAGCCAGCAGAGGTTATCAGGTTCACCATTTTGATGTTGGGACAGCTTACTTGCACGCAAACCTGCAAGAGGAGGTATACATCACAATACCACCAGGTGTGCAAAGCGAATACTCACATTTTCGTCTCAGGAAAGCTGTTTATGGGCTGAAACAAAGTGGGAGAAGCTGGCATTTATGCCTTAAAGAGCAGCTGCAAAAATTGGGGTTCACCCCCTCCACAGCTGATCCATGCCTTTTCAGAAAGGGAAAAGGAGAGAAATTATGTGTTCTGTTATGTTTTGTTGATGATTTGCTGGTCCTCGCAAAGACAACACAACAGATCAATCAGATCACACTACAACTGCAAAAGACATTCGCACTTAAATGTCTTGGTCCTGTCAGTCAATACCTAGGGGTAGAGATCGAACGCACAGCTGACAGTGCTGGTTTTCTCCTCAGTCAGGAGAAAAAGATCCACGATCTACTCCAGACATGGGGCATGCAAGACTGCAAGGTTGTATCAACTCCAATAGTGATGGGGAGAGGGGAAAAAGCAGAAGAGTCTGCACCATTTCCAAACCAGAACATGTTCCTTTCACTGTTGGGTTCACTCACACATCTAGCATGCTGGACGCGCCCAGACATTAGCGTTGCAGTCAATCACCTGAGCAGAAAAGCTGCAAATCCCACACAGGCAGATTGGATAGCCTTGAAACGCATCCTCAGGTACTTGAAAGGCACAAGTAACCACAAGTACCACATCACCCCAAAAGGAGCACTGCAATTGGAAGTTTTTGCAGACAGTGACTTTGGGGGGGATGACACAAGGAGATCTACCACAGGCTATGCCATACGCCTTGGGGATTGCGTGATAGATTGGGGGTCACATAAGCAAAAGACTATCGCTTGTTCTACTCTAGAGAGTGAGTACACAGCCCTGAGTCATGTGACCAACTACCTACACCTGCTCAGGCAATTGATGTCGGATTTGGATGCTCCACAATTAAATCCAATCCGAATCTGGGTGGACAACCAGTCAGCAATCCAGATTGCTGGGTCAGAACGAATCCGGATGCACTCTAAGCATGTTGACATAAAGCATAAACATGTCAGAGAAGCAGTCAAAAACGGGGACATTGACGTGCTTTACTGTCCATCGCAGGAGAACATCGCGGATGTCCTGACCAAAGCACTTCCTGCGCCACAATTCAAACAAGCAGTTCAAATGTTAGATTTGGCGCCAAAAGATGACTTCCGAGACGCAATGGGGGGGGTGTTGCAGTTTCACACCACACACTCCAGAACTGGTGGAAACTGGCATTCCGTCTCTTCGTCTCCAGATCAGATAGAGCACCTGCGTGTCCTTGAGGTGGTCAGCTTCCCAGCTTGTTAGTGCAACCTGCTACACAGTAGCTGAACTCCCTTTAGATAGTGTAACAGAAGCAAGCAATGTTTCTCACGGGAAGCGCTGGCTAGCAAACATCCACTTTCTCATGAGATCATGATGTTCAAAGGGTTACCCCATTGGTTAACATGGGGCACGGGGGTCTCTAAGTACCCACCTACCAGATATAGTCTGACTGCACCCTTTGTTCTTCTGTCTGTACCATGTGTGCGCTCAAACTGTGAAGAATACGCTGAAACGCCGCTTGTACGCGGCATGCCTTCGCCGGCTTTCGCTAACCGGCAAATGGAACTTCTCACTTTCGCTACTGAAACCAATAAAATGGCTTTGTTATTCAAATGTAGCGATCGCTTCGTTCCTCCGCTCCGATCGCGCTAGGCAAGCGCTGAATGGGTTCACAAGCCCCCAACTCTGCTATCAACACTCCAAATTCACAACAGGATGCATGTCTGTGTGCTGGCCTCTCTGACTCCGAGAGTGGTCCAAACATACTTTACGGTGTCCCTTGTGCCAGCCAAGGCCTAACTTGTGCTGGCCTAACGCCAGGTTAGGATTGCGCCCTCATTGTTGTGCTTATACGCTTGTTCCGGCTGCTACATTGTTCCCTATGGGGCTCCTCTGGTCAATGCCAGCTCTGTTGCTGGCATAACACTTTGCAGATGTCTGTGGCTAATGACACACTTGGTTTGTCCATCTCAGAAAGGGAGTTTGAGATCTATCATCTGCCGACTCTGCCACACCTTGCCCCAGTCCCCCCTACCCCACTCTCCCCTTCATTGTAGCCTCTCTGAGCCCTGACTATTGCACTGGCATCCATTTGGCTCCCACTGGTAGATGGGCTTCTGTGCCCAAAGGGCTCTCTCTCTCTCTCTGCTGGTGTACGTGGCAGCATGCTGATGTTTCTCAGGGATAGGATTGGGCCATGATTCTGTGATTAAATAGGGAATAAAAACAAGAGCTTTAAGTATGGTCTCAAATGTGGCAGTGCCCTGCAGCAGTCAGGAAGAAAAATGGATTTCTTTTTTTCTAAACAAAGGGCGCTTTTTTATGCATGTTGTTTAGTTCTTTATGCATGTTGTTTAGTCTAGAACTACAAACAATTCAAAATCTGCTCCCTGACTCCTGCTCTTCTTTTAATTGTTTTATTTCTGGTCTTTGTGTATTTTAAAAAGTTGTCCTGATCTGACCTGAAAAAGTCCCTGTCTGATCTATCTCGTAGTAGTGATGCTTTCTGCCCGTTTGTGTGAAGGATCTATGATGCAGAAGACAGGTATTCTCCAGGGAAGAGTTGTTGATCAAATCCATTGTCAGTTTTCACTGAAAAATGACATCTGGGCCCAAGAGAAGAGAAATGCTCTCTCTAGTTTTATTGGGTATATTTGACTAGAAGCAGCAGCCAAAACTATCCCTTTTTCCCAGCCTAGACCTACCACCCCGTCTTCTTGGATTTAAAGAGCAGGCATTGCTCCAAGGAGATTCATTCAGTGATGTCATGCAGGGGGTACGCGGGGGTACGCGAGTACCTGTTTCTAGGATTACAGCTGGCCCTGCCCATTCGCCCACCCACTCGTCAACTCCGCCCTCTGCAACGTTTGAATTTCCTGCATGTTTGAGTTGCCTGCATGTTCTCAGAGCCAGGCAGGCAGGCAGCAAGCGGAGCCTTTCCTTTCCTTTCCTTGCCACTGAAAAATGAGTTGCTCTGGGGTTTTAACATGACGCCAGGCCTCCTTAACATGTTCTGGGGGTGCTGTGGAATACTGTTGCAACTGTTGGGTCAGTTTAAAATCATCTGAGGCCCCAAAAAGGGCTTTTTTCATGTCACTTCCTGCCACGACATCACTTCTGGCTTATGACGTCACTTCCGGTGGGCTGGTCCCGACACATGCCAATCAAAAGTGAGTACCTGTTTTTAAATCATTTAGATGACACCACTGGATCCATTGATGGCCAGATGGCTGACAGTATGTAACAAGGACTTTTACTTGCCTTTCCCAGGCCATCTGGTTAACACCACCACGACGACAGCATGCAGAGCACACCCGATTGGCAGCAAAGCATGCTATGGACTGGCAGGCCCTTAAAACCCAATCCTATACTTAGCTTGCAACATGGTCCAGCATCTTCTGCTGGTGCTGACTGCGGTAAAGCAGTCCGTGCCAGTTGTAAAAGATGCTCCAACAGCACGCTACACACCTGGCATTGGTCAGAAGAGAGCCATTGATGGCCTTTGTTCCCACCAGTGCCAGTGGATCCCCTGATGCCCACTGCTGAAAATAAGATGGTGGGGAAGATGGGAGGGGCTGGTTGGTAGATAGAATGGAGTAGGGGGAATGAGGAGGCAATGGGGATGTGTGGATTGGACCTGGAAAGAGGTAGGTTTGGTAGCAGCTGTGGCTATTGACTCCTAACTTCCTTACCAGGCCTTATCCCACGGTGCAGGTCCACACAGACCTGCTTCAGCTATATAGGTAGTGCAGGCCTGAGTAGATAGCCTGCAACATAGAAGCTTAACGACCCCCACACCAACACTATAAGATGCAGCTGTAACCTTTTTGGTGCCATTGCATTGGGGGGGAGGGAAGGATTGGGCCATAAGTGCCCTTACCTGATGTAATGTATTGGCCCCTTTAAGGCCTTACCCTGACTTTATCCTTGCACCACCTGAAGGAAGGTAATGTGATTATAAAGAGGGGAATGCTGGCCAGCTGATCTAGCTAAAGACTGGAGCAGAGAGCCTCATTGTTTACCGGAGGTGTGGGTAAGCTCAAGCATTGGTTATTTTGTGCTCTGCTTCTTTTTTAGCTGCGTGTGAATGTATGATTCTCCACTTGTAATTGACTTTTTGTAGCTCTAAACTTGGTTTCCTAATGTCTTTGATAAATGGTAATGCTTTGCTAATTTATACTAGTCCTTTGTGTTTTGTATGAAGGATCTGAACACCCTTTACCCTATCTAGCCTTTTCCTTCTTCTTTTGGGTTGGGATTATCCAGGAAGCAAAGAAACTTAAGGTCAGTGCCAACAGGGACGGGTCAGGACTGCAACACCAGAGTACCAAGTATATTGTAGGCAGGAGCCCTGAGATTGCAGGTATACCTGGGGGCTCATTGCCATGAGTCTTCCACTCTATGCAACTAGTCCTAATATATTCCATCTGTTCCTACCCTTTGTATAACGTTACTCAGGCACAGACTCTGGTATGTGCTGTTCTGTGTTTCTCTATATCCTGTTTTCCTTACCTGTTTTATTTTCAATTTTCTAACTGTGTTTCACACATAGGAAAGAAGTTAAAGACTAACACTTTTGCAGCTTTTTATTGTGTAGAAAGCGGTGGTTCTTAAACTTTTTAACAATGGGACCCACTTTTTTAGAATGACAACTGCATAGTCCTCCCCCTTTCCAGTGTTCTATCTTCCCATATTTTCAATTATGGCTGCCCTGGGTGTTTCGTGACCCGCCTGAAATTGGCTTATGATCTACTGGTGGGTCCTGACCCACAGTTTGGGAACCACGTATAAATGATTTGGTATTCTTTGTTCCCCTCCTATCTCATAAAAACAGGACACCACAACTTGAAATATTGCACCTTTCTTTTTCATACATACACTGAATGATTTAATATTCTTATCCTGTTCTAATTGTCTCATTCACTTCCAACAGTGGAGCTTACTAATTCCTTTGCCATTTCCCTTTTTTTGGGGAGTTCCTGAAATGCCTTAAGTACATCTTGACCTAGTTCTGTTTGTGCTTCCTCCGTGAGTGGTGTTCCTGGATACATCAACTTTAAATCTCTGCTTGATCAAGTATTTATTGCATAACTTTGGAAAATTGACTATGGGTTGGCCCTTATTATCTGTGGTGGATCCGTTCCTGGACCTCCCCCCCCCCACACACACACAAATAAAAAGGATAAAGGTTTCCCCACGACCAAATGGTGTAGTTGTGACCGACTGTAGGGGGCAGTGCTCATCCCCGTTTCCAAGCCTGTAGAGCCGGCGTTTTGTCAAGCTTCCAAGGTCATGTTGTTACCTGAGGACAAGCTTCCAAGGTCATGTTGTTACCTGATACCACATTAAAGACAGACATCAGATAGGGAGGAGGTTCTTTATTCTACTGCAGCGGTCCATTCCCAAATGTCTCTTGACCAAACAAGCAGGGAGCGGTCCCAAGAAACAGATAACATATGTTTATATAGGTACTTTTACGTAGGCATTAAGCATAATTAAGCGTAAGAAATAGGCGTTAACATCCAGAAAGCTATACTGTTACAACAGTTAGTAATTTTTGTCAGCCTGCCCCTGGTATATCCTTGCATTCCTTACTTTATCTTTTACCCTTAACCCACTTATGTGCAGGCTGGTACATCTTGCTGACTTGGAGCTAAAAGCATTTCTAGCTGAAATAGGTCACAGGTCATTGCTAGCATACATTAGTTCACTGAGACATTTTATTGACATGTTACAATGTGGCCGGCATGACTATACACCGTAGCGCACAGAACGCCGTTACCTACCCACCAAAGTGGTCCCTATTTATCTACTTGCATTTTTACGTGCTTTCGAACTGCTAGGTTGGCAGGAGCTGGGACAAGTTATGGGATCTCACTCCATCTCATCATTCCCCCCACAGATACCAAAACCCATATTGAATGGAATCTGTGGGTTTGGACCATTGGAACCACTGGGTGTGACCAGAAGCACCTCCCAATTATATAAGGAGGTGAGCCCTTATATAGCCCTCAGGAGGGAGCCCTTGGGGTTGTTGGAAAGACACTTCCATTTTTCTCAAAAACTGTTCATCTCAGTTTCTAAGACTGTAGAGCCAGCGCTTGTCCAAGGCCCAGAGGGGGCTGCATGTGGCCTCTCGGGGCCTCAGAAGGCCTCCCAGACCTGACTGGAAGGTGCTTTCAATCACATTAGGGAGGTCAGGTGGGGTTTCCAATACAGGTCTGGCGCCCATGCATGTGCCAAAACCATGGATAAAGAGGCCCCGCTGTACCTTTTAGCCTTAATGCCTCTCATAGGGCCAGATGACTCTGTAGAGCCCACACGTTTATTTGACTCACATCCTAAGATAGAGGCAGTGGCTTGCCTAGGGGAGGGGGGCTGGGACTGGCTCTGACTTTCTGTCATAGACAGATAAAGGAATGGGAAAAAGTATTCCTTTATTTCTTAATTATCTGCCAATTTAAACAAAGCAGCCAAATAGTTAAATTCTCCTGTTTTGTAATGTCCGTCATTTGCCTTCTGAACACCAAATTAGCAATGGCTTTTCTGCTTTGCCATTCAACACAGATACTCTGTCTGTCAGTAGGTCTCTGGTTCATCATATATAAATGAATTGCAGTGCAGTTAAGAGGTAATTGAGACCATCCATCATCTAACATGCTTGGGAATGCTACCCGTAATTTTTTGTAACCATTCTGTAGTAATACTCATTTTCCTGTCTTTTCCCCCTTCCTGCATGGATTCAAGCCCACCATACAGTGGTTGAGATCAACTACAGCAGAGTAATGGAAAGAAGTTGACCATTCAAGTCTTGTTCACTTATTTGTGTTGACGCATTTGTTCCATTGGGTTCAGCAGTGCTGCACAGATGTTCTCTAATTTGCTTCAGCAGTAAATTCCGTTTTTTGTAAAAGTGTGAAGCAGGGCCTAGTCAATCAATATTTTGCAATTACCTGAAGTATCAGCCGACCTTCAGGCTCTTCTGTGAATATGAAGTTTATGAAATACAGCTTACCTCCTTGTAGGGCAACCGTCGCCAGCAAAGGTACGCAAGCCAAATCGTTCTTGAAAATAGACGCAGCCTTCAGTGAACAGAGGTGGATAATGTTGTCACATTAATGGCTGCTACTGTCTTCTAGCTCATAAACCATCTTGCTCCGTTGAGATCTTTGGAGCACATTCACCGTGACAGATGAAACAAAGCACATCTGAAATAGACTTCTTGCCAGAAGTTATTCCTCACCAACTGATCAGTGGCCATCTGAACCTCAATGATGTTCATTGGAAGTCTAATAATAATAATTTGAAGTTCTAAGAAATTGGGGCCTTAAGACAGCACATTGGAATACTAGGAGAAAACCACAAGTGGACCATGAGTGATAAACAATTTGGGGTTGCCTGTCACATTTCTACATGCAGATTCCTTGCTCTGTGTTGCTTCCTTTCAATTACTTTCTGCTAGGGTTGGCTAATTTTATTGCTTCTTCGCCTCAGGGGTGGTTGCATCAATCAATCACTCTGAATGGGTGCTTCAGCTTTCAGAATTTTAAGGAATTCTTATGTAGGGCATAGACACAACCTTTATGTAGACATGAGCATCTGTATGGTAATGAGTCATGGCAAGGGGACCCAAGAATGCATCAATAACCACCCCATCTCCTATGCAAACAAATGCTGAAGAGGCTTTGAGAGCACATCAGCCCAGGAGTGGGGCTTGAAGAATGTTCATCTTCGTCCCCCAATACGTTCATCTTCCCATAAAGATCAATATCTGTCGAGAGCAGTGTTTCTCAAACTGTGGGTCAGGGCCCACTTGGTGGGTTGCAACCTGATGTCAGGTGGCTTATAGAAAGCTGGGAGCAGCCATTTTGGAAGCTGCAAACCAAGCCTTATTCTTGCTATTTTGTGTTTTAATTTTCAAGTGAGAAGTTTTTCAATTTTTTTTGTTCAGTGCTTTTTTACACAATATTTTGTCCTAATCTTGCTTTCTGTCAAGGATGTTTCATGGTTGTACAACCAATCGCAGATCTAGGGGGGGCAACGGGGGCACGAGCCCTGGGCGCCATCTTGGGTGAGGGCGCTGTAACCATGGCGTGCCCCACCCCCAAAATGGCGCCTGCAGCCCGCCCAGGCCCTGCGCCGCGTTCTCCTTGCTCCGGCTGGCCTTAAAGAGCCAGCTGAAGCGAGAACGCGCTGCCGCCCGGGGGCCCCTCCTGCTTCTCAAGGTGGGGGGGGACAGGGCGCTGGGCGCCGCCGTGATCTCTTCACTCCTGCCGGCCCTTTAAGGCCGGCAGGAGCAAACAGAACGCGGTGCCCCAGCCGCATTCATTCTGTTCGCTCTCACCAGCTTTAAAGGGCCGGCGCGAGCAAACAGAACGTTCTGTTGGCTCCCACCGGCCCTTTAAAGCTGGCGAGAGCAAACAGAACGCTGCGCCCCGGCCGCGTTCTGTTGGCTCCTGCTGGCCTTAAAGGGCTGGCAGGAGAGAACAGAACGCGCTTCTTAGAGGGGGCGCGACATCATGATGTCACGTGACATCATGACGTTGTGCCCCGGAGCACATTTTCATTGGGTGCCATGGGCGCCATTTCTAGCAGATCCGCCCCTGTGTACAACTGCTGCAGTTCAAGAATGCCACTTTGCATTCAGAGTGTCATTTTATTATGTCACAATGATGGCAGTTCCTGCTTGATGTCATCAATTCCAGCTATGACATCACTTCCAGGTTAATGACATCACTTCCGGTGGGTCCCAACACAAGTGCCATTTTAACAAGTGGGTCCCAGACTAAAAGGTTTGCGAATCAGTGGTCTAGCTAGCTAGAATATAGGCAGACCATTGTTCCATCCATACGTGAAGTACTCTATGGTTTGATAACGAAGCATCCATTTTGGAGTAAATGATTGATGCAATCACCTTTGAGGCAAAGAAGAATCAGAAAAGACCAAAAGGCAAATTGTCATAAACTAGGGCCCCAATCCTTGCACTGCTGGAACTAGTGTTCAGACAGTGCAAGTCCCTTTATAGTGGTGTGAAATTTTGGTTGCTGTCATGTGCTGCTAGGCAGCTGCTGCAATTGGCAAGAGTTGTGGTGTGCATGGTAGCACCTCTGGGATGCCAGGAGGGAAGGGGAGAGGCATTTCAAGGGGGTTGTAGGAGGGCAGGGGGCAGAAAGCAGGCCGGAGGGGTAGGATCTCGGTGGCGGTCATACACCGGATCCTATCCCCCATTTTAGATCTAATTTGAACCTTCTCTGTCCTTCGACATATGCCAGCAAAATGGCTATATATGTCCCAGGAGATCCATGGGTGATAGTGCAGGCCACAATAAACTACTTCCCACTCTCCCAAACAAGGAGTTAATTTCCTTCCTTTTCGTTTGCTGCATGCTGTTGTCAAACCCAGAAGCGCAGAACTTCCAGTTCTATTTCTAGGGACAGTGTGAGCATTTTTTCTGTCCCTGTCATGAAAACCGGAAGTCCTGCTTGTCCACAGCAGCACACAAGCAATATGGTAAAGGTTTGGAGTTGTTTGGTAGTGCAGAGATGCCTGGCCAGAGAGGAAATCAGGTGGCATTCTGGGCTTTGCTGCCCCAGGAGGAGCCATGATTAAGAAGGTCCTCTTATGGGGCACCACCAACCAAAATGACTCGGAGAGCAGCAGGACATACAAGGGAGGTGATATACGTTCTGGGAGACAGAGAATCCTTGGAAAAAAATGAGCAGCAAGCAAGAAAGGATGGAGGCATGGAACAGAAGAAACCTAAGGAGGAAATCTGAAGGAGTTGAACAAGATAGCCTACAGGGCCCCCTCTAGTTTCATGATTCTATGGAAGTATCAACAGAGTGAAGATATCGAGTGGGAGAAATGACAGAGAATACTCTCTCTCTCTCTCTGTGTATATTTATTTTACGGGGAGGGGGGGAGATGACACACACACACACACCCTCCAGAGGTGTGGTCTGGAGGTTGAGCTGCTGCCCTGCCTGAAGATACTAAGCAGGATCAGCCTTGGATGGGAGACCAGAAGTCATTGACACAGTGGAATGTGGAGGTCAGCTGACATGAGAAAGATAATATCTTGAGAACCGGCCAAGGTGTGATCTGTGGTTGCCTGTGAAGGCTCGGAAGATGCAAAAGTGCAGCCAGGATGATGACTGCACACTGAAAAGGAAACATCTGGAGAAAGGGAGGGTTCTATGAATTGTACATAGAACAATAATTGTAAAAATCCCATTTGAAGAAATGGGGTTTATGAACAGCCTGCTAATGTAAACAGCCTTGTGTCTTGAGAAATCTTGAAAAAGGTGGTATAAAAATACCTTAAATACTAATGGTTGTTTATAAACACATTCCAATTTACCTAACTAGTTTTGCCAATTCTTTTTGTTACCATGTGCCTGCTAAGTGAGGTATGAAATTAGGTAAAATTGATGCTCCTCTCCTTTAAAGGTATCGTAAACAATTTCATGAGTTGGGATTTCTCAAGGAAAAATTCAAATCAGACTATTCAAAGACTATCATGTTGCCACTAGCATTATTCTTCTGTTTTAAAAACTGCTTTTGAAGGAGAAGCCCGCAGTGATGGAATTGCAGCCCTGTGTCAAGTGACGGAACTTTCCTGCTGCTCAACTGTCAGTACATTTGTCAGTGCCGGGCAGGACCCCTGCAAGAAGAATTCCAGGCCATGCATAGTCTGAGCTGTGGCATCCCAGACAAGAGCTTATATACAGGGGTTGGGGTGCTGTGATTGGCTGCCAAATGTAGTCTGTATCCTATGTTCTGTGGCAGGAACGTGGGCAAGCCAAGGCCTGGTAGGAGATGCAATTTTCAATTAACAGTATTTATATACCGCTTTTCAACACGAAGTTCACAAAGCAGTTCACAGGCAAAAAAATGAAGTTAAATGGCTCCCTGTCCCAAAAGGGCTCACAATCTAAAAAAAAAAAATGCAGCACACCACCAGCAACATCTACTAGAAAAGACATTGTGCTGCTGTGAAGAGGGACAATTGCTTTCCCCCTGCTGAATATAAGAGGAACACTACTAGAAAAAGTGCCTTTTGGCCAGTTAGCAGGGGTCTGCTGTTTTTTCTCTCTTCCCCATTGTCCCCAATGGTGCTATTCCTTCTTCCACAAGTTCTGCTAACAGCATAGCATTTTCCCAGCCTCAGGGGCATGTCTTCCATCAGAAGAGAGTCAGGATATGGCATGTGTCAACTCCTCTTTGTCCCTCCCATGTTCCTCTCCAGTCTCCTCCTTATTTGGACCTTTCAGCTGATAATGTTGCACCTGTGTCTAAAGTCAGTTGGTGGGGCATTTTTCCAGTTTCGTGGCATGCCCATTAACATGGGGAGTCCGGCACCAACAGGGCTTTCATGTGCTTCACACTGTGGTAGGAGGAAATCAAGCCAATAAGGTGACTCCTCCCGGCCCCTGTCCCTTTAAGCTCAGGGGCTGTTAATTTGAGGTTTCGTTTCCCCATTCCTGCTGAGGTCTGCAAATTCTCCAAGCCCACCGATCCCCCCTCAGGATCCCTGCTATAGTTTACCAAGTTTAACGTCAATGAAAGAAATGCCAGCTGGACTTTGATGTTGCAGAAAGAGAAATACATTTTACTCACATGTAGGACATCAGTAAAATGGACACAAATGCAGTACATCTCCAAGGAGACCACAGAACTTGTGTAATTTGTACATTTTGGCTTGATCAATTATACAGTTGAACATGCAAATGTGGAAATGACAACAACAAATAAAAACATTGGCCAATTGCTATTGGCGATTTTGGTTATGTGAGACATTTGATTGGTGGTCCTTTTGCTGTTGCTCCCCCTCCCCTTCTGTGTGACAAGGGTCATGGAGGGGTGATGATGAAGCATAGTCAGATGTAAACATAGGTACATTTAGATTAAGACAAGATTACAATAGGTTTGGCACATTCAAACACAAAAGCAGAAAGGAGACATTTAGATCAGACAAATTTAACCACAAGTGCTTGACAACAGTTATCAATGTGGTAAGTACTTTAGGAGTCAGAATATTTCCCTCCCCACCTTGATCCAATCACCTTGATAAAATGCTACTCTGGAGTGCCTGGAAGGGAGTTTGCATTTGAATAGTACGATAGTAGTGATAAGATTAACAATGGATACTCTAATGTTCTAGTCCTTTCTGTTGTTGTTTTAAACTTTGGTGGGGAAACTTTTGGCTCAGTCCAGAGTATTTTAGCTTCTGGGCAGATTAGAATAGATTTAGGCTAAAATGGTCTTTACAATGCTCCTTTTTGTCAGATTTCAGATTTGTATTATAAGACCCTGAGGGAGGGAGACATTGGACTGTCCCCTGGGACCAATTGTGCTATCTGTGCTATCTCTCAAGAATCACCTCTGTGACTTCTTTGCAGGGTAGCAGCTCAGAACTCTCAGGATGAAATCCAAAATGGAGTCAGACCTGTACACATTTAAGGGAAGGAGAGGGTATTCTCAGCACTGCCCTCCCCTCGATGGGGTCCATACCTGTTCCCATCACATCCTGGTCTTACCCCTTCACAAGTCCTGCATTAGGTGTATCTGGTTACACCTCCATCTGACCATCATGAGCATAGCAATCACAAGTATAACCTATAGGCCAAAATAACCACAATGGGGTACAGAGCCACGTTAAGGAGGCTCTCAACAGTTTGACTTCAGCCAAAAGTGTTTTCCCACCAAGAGTTGCTGCTTCTACTGTTGCTAGAACCTCTATTGTTTGCTGGGGAATTGAAAGTGGTTAGCGGGAGCTCGGGGTGTCTTGGCTGGGCTGGGTGCTCACAGCCAGGTGAAGGAGCTTGGTGGTTTCAGCTTAGCTGGGGAGCCAGGATAGAATCTTGGTGGTTTCTGAGAGAATCACCGGGGGGGGGGGGGCCCCCCTACATCAACACTACTAACTGTTGAACCATTGGATGAAACATTGGCGGTATATCTTAATGGTAAGTGCTTTGGCATTTTCTTGTTCTTGCTGACATCAGCCGTGCCACATTCTTCACACATGCAGGCCACCGAAAGACCAGGCTGCAGCTCTTCATTAATTCAAGCCTTTGCTTAGCACTCAAATTGACTCTCTCTCTCTCTTTTTTTTTACTACCATCTTTAGAGATGTTGGCTACTGGGTGCACACAGCCTCACATGCCACCTTGCATGTCAGCACACGTGCAAAATATATATTGCATAACCAAGCATAAATCCTTAATGTTCCCAGCCCTGGACAGCCATCGGCAGACAGCGTTTGATACTGTCAGAGCAGACGTCAGCACCAGAGGAAAGCAACCATTATTTCTGAAGTCTGTTGCCTTGAAGTCCGTTAAATCAAGGTTTCACTGTATCCTTTTGTCTTTGGGAGAGCTGGCTGGAATGGGCTTAGCACAGTATCTCTGCGTTCATACTTTTATTTCAAGCTGGAACATTTTCTCTGATCTCTCACTGCGGTCATTCTACCCTTTTAGGACTTTCATCATGATTGCTCTTAGCATTTTAGATAAAAAAAAAAAAGAATTATTTCACAGGCAGAGAGCCATAATACCTGAAAGGAAGGCAGACAGGAACACCTCCGTGAGATCAAAATCACACCAGATTCTCTTTCCATTTGCTTTGCACTGAAGAGACATCCTGACCCGTGAGTCTGGGCTTTCATCAGAGAGCTGCAATTGCAGGAATTGTCAGTGGTGCGCTTGCCTTATTGACTAGACCTTTAGATAAGGTCTGTTTACCTAGTCAGTCATGATGGTGCCTGGAAAGTGGGGTCAGAATGTGTGGGTGGAAAGGAGACTAATGTGGAGGCTGCGTTCACGCCGCTCCTGTCATCACTGATGTCAAGCAACAGCATAAAACTGGCGATCAAATCCTCATTGTTGAAATGGGAAAGACAAAACAAAAGATCTTCTCTAAGAACAACGGTTAGCACTTCCAAGGAAGACAGTGCTTCAAGCAACCTCTGGCGTAGCTAATGAAAATGTAGCCTGGGGCAACGGGTAAAACGATGGCTTGGAACTGACGTTGCAACCTCACAGTTGTGTTTTCATGTTCTCGGTTTTTTGGTCATAACTTTTGATAGAATGAAGCTATTATACTCCAGTTTGTTTCATTGCATTCGGCATTAAATCATGCATCTAATGCTAAATAACATGGTATTATTCATGCATACCAAGGTTTTCACAGTTTTGGGCACTAGTATCAAGCTCAGCTTGTTGCCCCCATAAAGCTTGTTGCCTGGTGCAATTGGGCCACCCTGCACTCCTTTAGCTACGCTCCTGCCAAGAGTCAGCACAAGGGTTGATACATTTTTTTGTTGATTGGTGCCCTGTTTGACCACTCAAACAAATTGATGGATAGCTTACAAAGTGCTCTAAATATTCTCTGTAGAATTTGCACCTGAGATCATGTCAGCAACCCAATTAGTATTCATTATGAAGGCATATCAGAGTGACACAAAATTCAACCTCCCTATTACAATGGATGCTTGATGTCCTTGATCAGGTGGATCAAGGTGGATAATATTTCTCTAAAAATGGAACGGCAGGGAGAGGAAAAAAAAGGTTATGCTTAAATCTGTCTGTGGCTATAAGGCAATCATCAATTTCCCCCTAAAAATAAGGACAGAAATGATTTATGAGACTTCCCACCAGTTTATATAATGCAGAGGTGCCAATAATACCTGAAACGTGTATGCTGCATCCAATGATGTGGGGGGAAGGCGACTTGACAGCCCAGGAGAGGTAAGTTAAAAATCTTATTAAAAAATTAATTGGAATTCACTTGGCTCCCGATGGGTCCCCTTGAACCCAGGGCCAGCTCTAGGAGTGGTGGAGTCCAACACGATGCATTCCCCCAGAGCCCCCACCCTCCCCACAAGCCCCCCCTCACCAAGAAGACTGCTGTGGTGCCACACAAAATGCACAGCACCTAGAAGTAGTTGGTGGGGATGTGATAATGTCACTGCCAACTGCTTCCAGGAGGCCCATTTTGGTCTGTTCAAAGGCAGTGGCAGGTGGGAGGGCACAAGGTAAATCTGCTCTGCTCACCCCACTGACGTACAGTCCATAAAGATCCCAGCTGCAGCAGCAGGCGATATGTTTGCAGCACTGGTCCAGGGTGCCCCCAAAGTGCGGCGCCCAATGTGACCACATTGGCCACATTGGCTTGAGGCCAGCCCTTCTTGGACCTGTGCCAGCAATTTAAGGAGGAAGCTAGAAGTGGCAGCAGCAAAAGGACAAAAAGGTGAGAGGTTTTCATGGGGGAACCAGTCAGTTGGGGAGAGAGGTGAGTGAAGATTACAGGCAATGATGAATGCAAGCCTTGAGAAAGAGCCTGCTATTCTCTTCGCCTTCACATCAATCAATCAATCAATCAATCAATCAATCAATCAATCAAATAGTATTTATATACCGCTTTTCAACACAAAGTTTACAAAGTGGTGTACAGGCAAATAGTAATAATTAAAGTTAAATGGCTCCCTGTCCCCAAAGGGCTCACAATCTAAAAAATGCAGAACACCACCCGCAACAGCCACTAGAAAAGACACTGTGCAGGGGTGAAGAGGGACGGTTACTCTCCCCTGGCTAAATATAAGAGGAGCACCATGTGAGACGTGCCTCTTGCCCAGTTAGCAGGGGTCGTTACCGCTTTCATTCCATTCTGGGTTTTTTTTCTATTTTGAGGAGTGGTACAGGTGGGCCAGTGAACCGAGGGGGCAGCAGCCCCTGTCAATCCGCCACCTGTAACAACCCCTTCAATTAGCATTTTGGACAAGATCATCCTGCCTAAAATTCTGGGTCTGCCCTGTTGTCGTCCTGTGTTCTGAGCAACAGAGGTGGAGGATAATGTCCTGGGTGGCCAAGAAGCCCTTGGATCAGCCTCTATATAGACCAGTGCTTCCCAAACTGTGAGCTGTGGCTCCCCCGGAAGCTGGGAAATCAGCCAGGGTGTCTTTTGCTAAAGCCCCACCACCCTATACAATGCGTAGGATTGTAGTCCTAGTGGGAAACCACTGCCAATGGCTCGGTAGGTCAAGGAAGCCGCTGGTCAAAAAAGTCTGAGAATGAATGCCATAGACCAGTGTTATTCAGACTGATGTCAGGTGGGTTGCGGAAAGCTGGGAGCAGCCGTCTTGGAACCTGCAGGCCTTACTCTTGTTATATTCCTTTTGTGAGTGTTCACAGTTTGAATTTTCAAGCGAGGATTCTTTTTTATGTTTTTAGTTTAGTGCTTTTACATAATATTTTACCCAAATCTTGCTTTCTGTCAGGGATGTTTCATGGTTGTGCAATTGCTGCAGTCCAAGAATGCCAGCTTGCATTTCAGGAGTGTCATTTTATGATGTCACAATGACAGCACTTTCTGCTTGAATGATGTCACTTCCTGCCACAACATCACTTCCAGGTTAATGACATCTCTTCCCGACATGAGTGCCATTCTAAAAAGTGGGTCCTGGTCTAAAAAGTGTGAATACCACTGCCATAGACCTTAATTTTCTGGACAGGAAATTGTCAAGTTGCCTTACGTGATACAAACATCTTTGCATCTGATCGGCACAGCTTCTATCTGCAAAGTCATTAAGAGTTCAAAAAAAATTGCCTAATGAGTTCCTTTCCCCTTTTCCATCCCACTGTTTGACTGCTGCAACTTCTGCTGTTCTTAAGCAGCTGAAACAGATTCCCTAAGGATAACCCATCCCCAAGCAAAGCAGAGGCTATCATTAGCACTACTATTGGACATCAATTCATCACTCGGGATGTCATTAAAAGAAAATAAGTATCAAAAGAGCTCTGTGTCTGCATTTGGCAAGGCTTAGTTGGCCAGATAAGAATACAGGATTTAATCAACGTTGCCTTGTACTCTGTGACAACTGCTTATCGGGCTATTTAATATCAGTTGGTGTTTTCGTTAGATCTTCTGCTGTCGATGCCTTATTAAAATAAAATAAAAAGCTGGTGGCTTTATCTCAGATATTCTATGACTGTCTGTAAATATATACTATACACGTGACCTAAATACACAATGGCCCAATGATCTGCAGAAACAAATTGACTGAGGGTGCGATCCTAACCTGGAGTTAGGCCGGCAAAGTTTGGCCAGCACAAGGGACACAGTAAAGCGTGTTTGGACCACTCTTGGAGTCAGAGAGGCCAGCACACAGACGTGAACTGTTCTCATTGACTCCGAGAGTGGGCCAAATGTGCTTTACGGTGGCCCTTGTGCTGGCCAAACTTTGCTGACCTAACTATGCCGGCCTAAATCCAGGTTAGGATTGGACCCTGAAAGAGTCTCACACCCTCAGACACCTTGCCTTCCCCCTGAACCAGAAGCTTCCCTGTGCTGTTTCCATCTCCCCTGTCCCAAGGCATCCCCAAAATTATTTGGGGCAGAGGGAAAAGTCTATATGGCATGGGGTGCTTTAGGTACCAATGGAGCATCTTTTCTCTGCCGGGGATGGACTAGGACAAAAGGTCCCACCAGTACCCTGGAGAAATGATGCTCCAGGGTGCCTTATCTTTACAAGGAAAGGTGCCCTCAGGACCCATGAGAACCATGTGTAGTGTTCTCGGATGCTAAGGGCCCAATCCTATCCAGCCCAGGAGCAGTGGCTCCAAACACCCACTGCCGTAACCTATGCTGGCTACAAGCAAGCTGGAGGAGGACAATTGCCCCCTTATCCTGAGTTAAGCCCCAGAATGCTGAATGGGGCTTCTTCAGTCTGCGCCACTCTACCCTCCCCACTCCCCTGCACTGCTCAGTGCTTACCTCTGCTCCACTGGCGACCAGTCCAGAGCACCTGCTGTGGCATCATTGGGGTGATGCAGGCCTGCCTGCCAGCACCACTTACTCTCACGGTGGTGCAAATGTGTCTTATGGTACATTGGTGACACCCAGCGCTGGCACTGGGGTTGCCGCCCCAGCACTGAGGTGCCAAAGGATCAGGGTGTCCGTATTCATATGCATATGTAGTGCACCCGAGACTTGCAATTCCCCACCTCACTCAAAGCATACACCTTCTTGTTTTTCTTGGGGAGGAAGCTGCCTACAAATTCCCTGGGAGTAAACAGGAAGCACAGTGAACTGAACAGGCACAAAAATAAAATCAATCAATTAATCATCAGTATTTATATACCGCTTTTCAACACAAAGTTCACAAGGCGGTTTACAGGCAAATAGTAATAATAATAAAGCTAAATGGCTCCCTGTCCAAAAAGGGCTCACAGTCTTAAAAAAAAAAAAAAAAAAAAGCAGACCACCACCAGCAACAGCCACTAGGAAATACACTGCCCAAGGGTGCATAGGGACAATTACTCTCCCCCTGCCAAATATAAGAGGAACACCACCTGGAAAAGTGCCTCTTTATGGTGATCGTGTGAAAGACTTGCTGTTGAGAGAGCAGATTCTGCTTTTTTGAATCTAGCCACGTTTCAAGCGATCTTCTGTGTGACAGAAAAGCAAAATGTTCCTCAGGGTTGGAGCACGTCCAGATTTGCTGACTAACTTCCAAAAAAGGAGAATGAGGCAGGCAGTAAAGGCAATTTAATCAAATCACTAAAGGGCACGATTGCTTATTTCCAAGAACAGGCTTTCCTAACTTAGGATAGTGTATCCTATCCTAAATATTCCTAAATTATTCCTAAATAACCTAAATATTCCTGGTACGAGTATGATCATTCATCTACACACCCACACCCACGCACTCTCACTCACTCACTCACTCACTCACTCACTCACTCACTCACTCACACTCTGAGGGGGGGGGTGATGAATGCATCTGATGAAGAGACCTCTTGTCCATGGCTGTCTGTATAGTTTAGTCCACTGATGTCCAAACTGTGGGTTAGGACCCATCAGTGGGTCATAGCCAATTTCAGGTGGGTTGCAAAGCACCTAGAACACCCATTTTGAAAATATGGGGATGCTAGAATTGGGGAAAGTTGCGTGGTTATTTTGCTTGTGTCAAGCTTGTAAATAGGCTTTTTCCTTTCTGATTCACTTCGCTGTTGGAAAAAGACTGAGAAATAACCCCAATTATTGCTGCATTCTCAGGAAAGCAGCAGGCTCTGGCATCACAATGATGGCACTTTTGGCCTTGACATCGCTTCTGGTGGGTCCTGGACAGACTATCAATCTAAAAAGTGGGTCCCTGTGTAAAATGTTTGAGAACCACTGGTTTAGTCTGTATGAAATTCTTTATATGTGTGTACATATAACATTGCATGTCCTTGTATGTGTGTGTATCTTTTTATACACACTATACTGTATATCCAGTAAAAGTTGGAATATTCAGAACTTGATGATCTGGAAAGCTCTTAACAACTGGAAATTGCCTAAACGTCCTATTACATTTCAGTTTTCACCCAGCAGCAAATCTGAGTAGCTGTAAGAGATCAGAATGCCCCTGCACCTCTCTGAGTGGCTGCAAATGGAGGTTCTAAGTGGTACTGATTAATCTGGTGGTATTAAAGTGTGTTGGGATGGGGTGAGGGAAGAGTTATCCATTAGGTGTAACATTCTAATACCTGGAAAACTACAGTATCCAGCAATCTTCTGTCTTGTATATTGTGGTGCCCAACTTTCACATGATTTTGGTCATTGCTGTTCATCAGGCGGAATGAGTACCACATATTCATTGATCCAAATCAAAGTACCTATTACTTATTTGTGTGTGTGTGAAAAGTAGAATAATTCACAGTGGTCTACAGAGAAAACTAAGTAACCAGAAGGCCTCGTGAGCTAAAAATCCCCTCCCTTCCCGCACATAAAAGCAGAACTGTCTGTAGCAATTTTATGTCATCCTGCAAAGGTTAAAGAGAATTTAATTTGCATTGCCATACCTTAGTCATCACATTTTCCAGACTCACTTTCCAGAGGTATAAAGCAAGAGTGTGGCTCACCTTCGGTTTATCTGCTGGGACTATGCCCTGCAAGATTGTGCAGCAGTTTGTGCAGAGAGGAGAAAAATATGATGTGTTGGAAGGAGCTCAGTGGTTCCCAAACCTTTTAGCGCCAGAACCCACTTTTTGAAACAGCACTCTTATCAGGACCTACTTTAGAGACTTGGGGCACAATCCTAACCATCATTCCAGCACCAGGGTAAGGGCAATGCAGTTAGTAAGAGAACAAGCATTCCCTTACCAGCTGCATTGGCATTCCCTTACCTTGAGGAAGCCTCCATGACTACTACTCCACTGCAGGATGCAGCACATGCCCCATTGGCAAAGTTATGTCAGGGCTGGAAAGTCGGTTAGGATTGTGCCCTTAAACAAACAAAAAGGTTCATTTTTACCAACTGCTCAAGCCTCTATTTTTATCCTTTTTACTATTGGGGGGATGGGAACTTCCTTCTGGAGCATTTGTTGAACTCCATGTTCATCGAATCGGGACCATTCTGACACCCTTTGCCTGGCCTTCAAAAAGAGCTGAGGCTTGGTTGCCTGCTCCTGAGTGAACACAACGTTCTGCCCACTTTCAATTTGCATAGGGCCCAATACATGTTCCTTGTCAGTTCTGCAACCCACCAAAAACTGGGTTCCAGTCCACGGTTCGGGATCCACTAGGCTTAAACCTTTGGGCAAAGGGACTGGACGATCAGCAGACAGCACAAGGGACTCTGCAAGCCTTGGGCAGGTGGCTCTGCCATTCTTTCCCTGTCCAGCATGCGGCAAATAGGGTAGGAGGTCCACGCAGGTCAGATGATTTTGGCTGGTGGCCGGATCTGGTCCAAGGGCTGTAGGGTTGCCAACCCTGGGCTAAAAGAATGGTGAGTGTTATAGGAGCAGCAGGAATAAGCAGGCCTGATTGTCTATTTGGGGACATCTTGTGTAAGAGCGCAATCCAACCCAGCATTGGATTGGCAAGGCTGGCTGGCACCACGCCAAATCCAACGCTGAGCTGGTGAGGCTGGAGCCTCCCTGCGGCAAGGGAACGTGTACTCCCTTATTGTTGGGGAGGCTTTAGTCTCCCTTATGCGCTACTTGGATTAGCAGGTGGAGATCCGAGGAGACTGCGCAGCCCGCCTCCTGGATGGGCCTAGGATTCGGCCTTATGGCCCAGGTCCCGCCCTCCCCCTGCCCACAATCTCCCTCCTGCAGCCAATCTCCCACACAGCCCGACACGGAGCCTCCCTCGCACCACCCGGCTTCGGCCGACGCGAGAGAGGCTCAGCACAGGCACAACAGGACTGGTGCTCCCTGCAGCGCCAGTCCTGTTGCTGTAGCACTGACCCGGGGGTACCGATCAGCGCCCCTGCATCAGCACCACTGCTGATGCATCAACACTACCACGTAGCATCGACGCTAAGGGTGCACTAGGATTGCGCTGTAAGATTGTTCCTTATTTGTGGCAAACAACAACCCCTTAGCATTTTGGACCCCACATTTGTACTTCACAAGCCTCTGCTGTGCATTCTATGCTGCTAAGTGAACAGGTGGCCTAACCCTCACCGTGGGCAAAGATGCTCATTCATGCTTTGCCTTTGGTTGGTTGTGTAGGGCTCCGTGAATGGTGAAACGGAAGCCAAGCAAAACAATGAGGCCATCAGACATGTACTCAAGGATTCGAGCAACGCTTGATCTTTGAACGCTCAAATGAAGGTGCAGATTTACTGGCAGTGCCTCCCTAGGAAATCAGTCCTGAAGAGCAACAGCAAATCACTCCCTCGGCCCCCTCGTCATTTCTGTTCTGAAGCTGCACCAGCGTTCACTAATGAGTCACTTTGCAATCAGCCTGTTTGTGTCTTTTTCTGCCGCCGCCTAAAGGAGAAAGCACCATCCTGTGGAGCCCATTCACGTGTTTCCGACTGGAGCCGTCGATCTGGGGCACGGTGACATGCATTATTCATGCCTGGTGCCTGCTGAACTTAATCACACATGAGTTGCTTCCGATGCCTGAGCTCGGGGAAGGACATGCTCGCTGTGAAGGCCAACCAGACATGGGAAACAACCCTGCGAAACCCAAACGGCAGTGTGGGATTGCTTGTGTCTTCCTTCTGCCTCCCAAGACACATCTGCCATTTCCACACAAACTGTCTCTGAGCTTGCAAGCGGCTGGATCCGTTTTCAGTTTGCTTAATGTTCAGCAGTATATTTCGCAAACTGCCCTGGATGCATGCCCCAAGGCCCAACTATCTTGACGTTGCCCGTCATTCATTCATTCTTCCCGTCACCACCATCCTCCCCACCTGCCCGCTCTGTAAGCATCATCTGTGGACAAATTTGTAGAAGGCTGGAAGGTCAGTACAGTAGGCTCTCGATGTCCGCTGGAGTTCCACGCCTGGAACCCAAACGGATGCCGAAATCTGTGGGTATTTAGACCCATGGATTTGGGCCATCCCTCAACCTCTGAACCCCACCAAAGCTGGCTGACTCCCAAGCCCGAATCCTTATGGCCGAATCCCAAGCCCACCTCCCTCCCGGGCTGGCATACCTGCTGGCCTGCCCACCACCCACCCAGAAATGCCCTCTCCCACCCACTCCCTCCCTCCCTCCCTCGTCCTACCTCTGCACCAGCCGGCTTCGGCCAGTGCAGAGGAGGTGCAGCACGGGCACTCCAAGGCCTCGGGGAGTTAGCGTCAACACAGGGGTGCCACTCAGTGCCTCCATGTCAGAGCACTAAGGGCATAGCATTGTCGCTCCCACGTAGCATCGCACTGTGCCCTTCTTAGGATGGTGCTGTGAGTGAGGATGAGAAGATTAATCAAATGTATGCATAGGGTGGAAAGAGCATCTAGGGGGATGTTCCTCTCAGTCAGCACCAGAACCAGGAGGCATCCACTAAAACTGACTAGCGGGAGAATAGACAAAAGGAAATACTTCTTTACCCAGGAGTGTAATTAATCTGTGGAACCCCTTGCCACTGGAAATGGTGATGGCACCTGACCTAAATGCCTTTAAAGGGAGATTGGACAGGTTTATGGAAGAAAAGTCCATCACACATTAAAAGTCATGACGACAGTATGCTACCTCTGGGCTCTAGGGGTAGCCGAGCACTGAATGCCAGATGCCAAGGACAGGCAGTGGGACACAGGTATCCTGTTATCTTGAGTGTTCCCAGAATGATCTGGTGGGCCACACTGTGTGTTACAAGAAACTGGACAAGAAGAGCTCAGGGCTCTTCTTATGTTTGCATGTTTATATGCACCCTTCCTCTGTGTGATCCACTTTAAATTGGCCACCTCACTTTGTGTGCAACTGGAAGAGAGTCATACTCAAAGAGACAGGTCTGCTATTTTCATGTCTAGTTGGGCCCTAAGACTGGGGGGGGAGGGGAAGCCGCCAATGGATCTTGGATTTGATAACTTTAATGATTCCAAAAGAAGGCAAGCAAGAGACACCGAAGCACAGTGCACTGCCGTTAAAAACTGTGCATTTACAGGCAAGTCAAATCTCGTACCTGAGCGAAAGGAATGGAACGATCAACAACACACATGCGAGTTTCATTGGTTAGTGCACAAAAATGGAGCAGCACGCACTTGTCCAGCTGACAACATTCATATGTTGTTGTTTTTTTCACCATAGAGAGTGCAAAGATGGCTGACGATCCCAGGCAAGATGTGCAACATGAAAAGAACAAATCGCAAAATGCAGGGTGACCTCTGAGCAGGATCTGAGGACAGAATCCCATCCTGTCCTAATGGCAAAAGCAGGAACGGTTTCACACCGGATGGGTTAATGACACCAGCAGCCCCATCTGCAGCCCATTCAAGATGAATGCTGGGATCTGAGTCAGCTCAGTCTTCGTGAGAACCAGCTGGCTTCTCTCCAAACACCACAGTAGGGCTCAGGCTGTGAAACACCTGAAAGTTCCAGCATTCATGGCTGCCAACTCCACGGCCTGCAGTCAAAGTCCCAGAGCCCTGCCTTAAGAGTCACAGCAGGAAAGTGCCTGCAATCACATTTCCTTTCAGTTCAGGCTTGCTCTCCCAGAGCTAATCTTTGCCTATGTAGGTAGCTGTAACTGTAGGCTCTGGTTGTAAATTAATTATTTTTTCAAAGAACATGAACTGTAGACACATTGCACACCCCAATGTATGCAGTCGGAATAGGAGAAGGGAGCCTCAAAACAGGGTTGTGGAATAGCTAGGCTCTGGCAACACAAAAATAAGCGGGTTTTGTTTCCCCTAACAGAAATAAAGGGCAGGCAGTAAGTGGCACAAAATTACTGTACAGAAAGAAAACTACTCTGGAAAAGACAGAAAGAGGACCAGGTCTGCAATCACAAATTCTGCAGGAATTGGGGGAGACAGTGACGGCAGAAGAGCCAGAACATAAACACAGGCAGCGTCGTGATAGACATTAAAGTCACTGGGAACATGTAGATGATCACTTAACATCCGAAATCCAGACTATTCCAAAATCCAGACATTTTCTTTCTGTAGTGTGAACACTAGAAGGTCTTGTGCTCATGTGCTCATTCCCACGTCCAGGTTGTAAGTTCTATTCTCTGCCCTGTGGTGTGTACCTGTATGGAAACTGTTGAAAAATGTCAAAGAGGCCAGCAGTATGAACAGAGCAAGAGGGAGCATCTCTCATTATCTTGATGCGATTATTCTGAAACCCAGACAAATCCGAAAGCCAGACACCTTTCTGTCCCAAGCAGTCCAGATAAGGGATAATCAGCCTGTTCTAATTTCCACCACTAGTATATTTTAAGTAATTTTTGGCCCAAACTTATTTACCTTCTGTGCCAGCAGAACATGATTTCTGCCAGCGCGTGCTGCTGCAAAAGCGCCGTAAAGAACTTTGCGACAGCGAGAAGGCCAAGGAGGCTGGTGCCAGCAGCTGTACGTCCAGCAGGTAAGTCCAGTGCAGAAGTGGGGGAAGGCAGAGAGGGGGGTGGATTAGGCTCAGGTGGATGTAGGATCAGTGGCACTGGTACATGCCTTATCCTATCCCTCTTCCCAGGCCTGTTCCACTGACACAGATCAACTCAGACACGCAGAGGCAGATCTAAGGGAGGGCAAAGCTCTAAGTTTTGCAAGAAGCTTTACCTTGCAGTGGAAATCACTCCTCTCCTGCACCGTTTTAGCCAATCCTCACAGGGAACAGCAACATCTTGGCATTGCTTACTGGCTACAGCAGCAAGGGAGAGGAGGGATTTACATGACAGGGTAAGGCTCCTCGCAACACTTAGAGCTTTGCTCTCCCTGTAGATCCGCCTCTGCAGACACGCGCCATTGATACCACAATTGCAGGTCTGAGTTGACCCCTATCTAGAGGTGTTTGCTTCCTGTAAGATAGGATTACAGCCTTACTGAACACAATGCATTTACTTCTGAGTAAAAGAACACCATTTTCCATCGCGGCTGCTGTGAGGCTTACTCAAAGGCAAGGGGACAAATGTCCTCTTAAGCCAAGGAGACCTCCAGCAGCTGAAATTCCCCAGCAGGATACCGCTGAATTGCCGCCCCGTAATTTAGTTAGGAACGGGCTGTTAATTGTATTATTCCTGCGTGAGTCACTGGGCAGAATACTGCCTGCACACTTTTCTGTACATCTTCACAACTAAAAGGGCCAATACAATGACTTTCATTTTAAAGGGATGTGGACAATTCAAGGAGGAGGCTGTAACGTACCCAAACGGGCCCTGCCTCTGCAGGCCCACCTCCTTTGGTGACAGCCCTTAAGACGGGAAAGAACATTGTCCAGTGAGACATCTCCATCCAGGCAAGAGCAGGAAGGTTTGAACTTCTTAAAGCGTTCAGGCAAAACTCTTCTTCTCCCTCCCCTGCTCAAAAAGTGACTGCTAAACAGGATCAGTAGTATATTGTGCATTACATAATGATCTGGGCACCAGCTTAATTCTCCTAACTCCCGGGCATGATACAAAAGATTGGCTCTAAGTCTGCTGCTTATTCTTTAGAATGTCACTGGAAATGGCTTACGAGTAGACGTTTTATTCTTCTGACTTTGGCTCCAGCTTCAGTAGGAAAACAACACTTTCTGTTGTTCAAACACTTTCTGTTTTGGCTTAATATAAATCAGAGAGAGAGAGAGAGAGAGAGAGAGAGAGAGAGAGAGAGAGAGAGA
>JAJKFI010000003.1:27088536-27103243 GCA_029204185.1 Lerista edwardsae
AGAGAGAGAGAGAGAGAGAGAGAGAGAGAGAGAGAGAGAGAGAGAGAGTTGACGTATGCCCTGCCTTTTAGGAAACAGTTGTGGCAAGTTTGAGCTTCAAGAATACTTTCCAACTTTGCCACCAGAGGGCACTTTGATCCTTTGGCCAAATGAAGGACCTGGGCTACTGTACGTTCCCAGCAGTCTGTGCTGACATCAAGTGTCCCCAACTTCCAGGTATGGATCTCATCTTGTCTCCTTACTTTTCAAAATGTTCTGCCAGCAATGGTAAGCCTTCTCTTCTGGGTTACGTCTGTCAATGCTGAAGGGGCAAGCAGCTTTTAAAACTCACCGCAGGCAGCTATAAACCAAATCATTCTTTTACATTTCTTTGGAATTTCACTGACGTGATAACAGACGACCAAGTCTTTGCAAGTCTTTGCAGTTTTCCCCCAGTCCATTGGAGTTAGTCACACATGCATCAACAGTACATCTGCATTGTATGCTTCTCTCTCTTGTTCTCTGTATCCAGCTTTCTTTCTTTTTCTTTTTTAGACACTGGTGGGCTGTGAGAATGGGGATCCATTGCAATGATTCTCTTTTGCTTCCAGATTCTTCTTGGCTTTGAGTGCAGGCGACACTTCAGGGTGGATGGAATCCAGCCTCTGTTCACACCGGAAAGCTGTCAGGAATGCTGTTCTGTAGTTGTTGTTCATCCAGCCGTAGAGAAGGGGGTTGGCAAACGTTGAGCACATCGCAATGACATGGAAAAGCGTGTAGATGAGTTTGTATTCATACAGATCCAGCACTTGGCTGTCGATATCGCTGACAAGCTGAAAGATGTGAAATGGCAGCCAGCAGACGGCAAACACTACCACGACGCACACCAACATCTTGGTGGTTTTCCGGCGTCTTTGGTGGTAGTGATCGTTTCCTGCCCCGGGACTGACGTGGTTCTTTAGCTTACACCAGATACGGATGTAGGCATAGGAGATAATCACCAGAGGCAAGACGTACTGGATGAGAAGCATAGAGATGCTGTAGACGGTGCCATAGTTGACATGGCCTTTCTTGGGCCACGTCTCCGCACAGACCACCATCTTGAAGTCACGGTTGAGTTCAATGGAGAAATACTCCCGGAAGATGGCCAGAGGACTGGCCAGTAACGCACTTCCAACCCAAACCACCCCAATTATTAGGAAACTGATCCGCTTGGAGATTTTGCTCTCCAAATGGTACACAATGCAGCGGTGTCGATCCAAGGCGATCACAGTCAAAGTAACGATAGATACCTGCACTGCAAGACCTTGGGCGTAAGGCACGAGGTGACACAGCACTGGACCGAGCTTCCATTCCCCAAGCAACGTGTACACTAAGGTGAATGGCAAGCAGAGCGTATTCACTAGCAGGTCGGCCACAGCCAAGTTTGCAATGAAGAAGTTGGTTACAGTGCGCATGCTCTTGAACTTAATCACCACATGGATCACCAAGGAGTTGCCCAACAACCCAAGCAAGATAATGGCACAGTAGGCACAGATGAGGACAACCTGCACCTCAACCAGATCAGTGCTGTTCCCTAGGTCTTGTTTGGGGTTGGTAGGCAGATCACTGTATGGTATGGGGAGGTCTGGCAAATTCAAACTGCTGTAGAGGTCCTTTTTGGTGAAGCTTGTCTGGTTCCCTGTAGCCTTTGCTCCTCCCATTGGCCCCATGTTTTCTGCCACCGTGATCAAGTCAGAAGCCTTGTCTAGGAATACTCCTGTGAGGAATACCAAGGAAATGAATGTGTTATTAAAGAGAAGAAAATGCAAAGCAACATGCAGAACTACTAGGCAAAAAGAGAAAGGTTCGAAAACTGGTCTAATGTAGTGGTTAAGGGAAAGAGACTTAAAGTTGGGATGCTCAGTTGCAAAGAACAGGACAGACTGTCATTCTGAAGAGTGGGTCCCAGTGCTAAAAGATTTGAGAACCACTGCTCTACAGAGTTTCTCACTGCAGATCAATTCCAGTGCTTCAGCAGAGAATGCAACCAGTGACTCACAAAAATAAAAAACTGACATATTGTTACATGTACTGCACAACTGTGAATGGGTCATCACACATCGTTCAACCAGTTATTTTCCATGCACCACATTTCTGCTCTGTGTACTGCTGCCAGCACAAGTCCCACTGGCAGTAACTTGGAACAGGGCCTTTTGGGTGATGGCACCGAAGCGATAACATTCACTTCTGCTGGAAGCCCATCACGTCCTTCGGCTTGTTGTTGCAATGTTTATTTTGTGGTGTGGCTTTGGTTTAACTGTATTTTGTACTGATATGATGCTTTTGATTTTATTCACATGGTTTACTGCTCTGGATACCGCCAAGGAAAAGCAACCTATAAATCTGATCAATGCGTTGCTCCATGTCTATGTGCTGCAATGCTTGGCCCATCCTGTGCCCAAACACATGCACGGATAATAGAAATGCTGCCTGTGTAATTGACATTGACAGAGTTTGCACAGGTTTTCCTAAGCAGAAGTACTGTTCATTGTGGGCGGGATTCACTTTTGATGCATCTCTCTTCCCCGCCCCCCCCATTTGAAATTAAATTGGCTAGCTTGGCGTACAGTTTCCAATGCTTGAGATTTGAACATGTGATTTCTAGCAACAGGGAATTATGCTTCTGGAGAGGAGACCAAGCACATGTCTCTGTTTCATGATACTCCTCCCCATCTTGTATCTTTTAAACCAGCTTTAGGGGGGGAAAATACAGGTGTGATTCATAAACAGACTCATGTATGAATAACTATCTGAATGAACATGTGGAATTTTTCCTTTAAAAGGTCAGCATAAAAATGCTGCCATTAGCGTCTGACGGCACAAATTGCAGCCTTCGATCAACGGCAAAAGAGATATTGGATGTTGTTATAAAATGTTCACTTTCAAATTGAATGTAAAAAAACATTTAAAAATAACCTGAAGTATTGTTTATTTGGCTGTGGCATGCACTTTAAAGCATCCGGGTTTGGGTGGTGGTGGTTAGAAAATAATCTCTGAAGAAATTTTCAGAGAATGGAAAAATGAGAGCCAAATCCTACTTCCACTGTGTCAATGGGCTTTAATGCACTTTTAAAAATAGACATATGCTAGTGTTTTATTCATCTAATCAGGGTGGTGGTCCTAGAGTAGATTTTTTTCCTACACCTCTAGGAGGTTTTTAATCCATTATAATAGTTCCCAGAACTCTTTAGATTATTCACTTGGTATTTAGGATTGTACAGATTTATGAAAACACCCCAAAATACAGGAAAATACAGAAGGAAACCGTTTTTAAGGATGCAATCTTTAAAAAAAAGGGCTGGGGAAAAAGCCCTTTTAAAGGGAAGGAAGTCTCACTTTCAATGCCATCCTATACTTAAGATGGCACGGAAAGTCTGGTTTAAGAATCGTTCGTCTGCTGTACGAACCATTTGCACTGTTGACACAATCCTTATGCTTGATGAGGATACATCCTGAAATGTATTGCTGGCGATTCTTGGGCCAGTTGTGGCAGGAGGAGCAGAACCAGAACCAGGGGTACATTTAAACAGAGCAGAAAAACAGGCTTGTTCAGCAGTTTTGTTATTTGGCCTCCTGGTTCCATTGGGAGCAACTGACTGCAGAGCAGGGACAAGCAGCAAAACTAGAGCAGGGAGGTGAGTTCTTGCCACATGGTAGCCAATGAAAAACTGAGCATAAGTTAATTTTAGGGCCCAATCCTATCCAACTTTTCAGTATCGGTCTAGCTGTGCCAATAGGGCATGCACTGCATCCTGTGATGGAGGAGCAGTCATAGGGGCCTCCTCAAGATAAAGGAATGTTTGTTCCCTTACCTTTGGTCTGGACTGCAGCTGCATTGGTGCTGGAAAGTTGGATAGAATTGGGCCCTAAATCATGTTGCCAGATTCCTACAACCATTCAGTAATGCCTGGAGTCTTGGAAAGCCTTTGCCAGACAGGGTGTAATCCTAACCTGGAGTTAGGCCAGCACAGTTAGGTCAGGAAAGTTTGGCTGGTACAAGGGCCACAGTAATGTGCGTTTGGACCACTCTCGGAGTCAGGGAGGATGGCGCATGTCTGTGTGCTGGGCTCTCTGACTCCCGAGTGGTCCAAACATACTTTATGGTGTCCCTTGTGCCGGCCAAGCTTTGCTGGCCTAACGCCAGGTTAGGATTGTGCCCTCAGTTAGATGGACCAATCACAAGGCAGCTTCAGAAACACAGACATCCAGGAGCACACTACCCCTATGCTGGTGAGCTGGGTTTACCATGCAGGTGCTTACGTTACTTCCATCACCATTTCTAGGCATCATGTCTATTTCAAATAATATTTTTAAAACTCAACCACCCTGTTTCCAGACATTCTTTCCTGCTGCCCTAAATGCCTGGAAACTATCTGTGCAAGAGTGGGGGGGGGGAATCTATGGGCAGATGGAAATGAGCCGATGACACAGCAGGGTGCAGTGATCACATCATGTCAGTGTGCAGTGGCTGCAGCCATCTGTTCAGCCAGTCATGAGAAGCCATGCGGTGAAGCTGATCTTCATCGTGCTCTTGCACACATTGTCCGTGTAGTTCTGCATGGAGGCACAGGAGCAAAAGTCAGCCTTATCATAGAGCAGGATCACTATAGCCAGCTTGCTCAGCAGGTAGAGCACATGTACGCTGAAAGCCCCACATTCCATCTCTAGGCAGAGACAAGATAAATCCCTGCCTGAAACCCCTGGAGAGCGACTGCCAGTCAGTGCTGCTCATAGAGGTGGCTCAGCAGAAGGCAGCTTCCCATATTCCACCATATGGAACGTGAATCTGCTCTGGGAGCCGGATGAATGACTCCCAAGCAGCAGCTCTGCCACCCCATGCAAGCAAAGCCAAGCACCAGCCCACAAGAGCTGAATGAACCATTCGAGGCTTTGATGGGAAGTTCTGTATCGCTTTTCCAATCTCAAGTTAGTTGTACTGGTACATTTAGTTATACATTCATTATGAATGCAGTGCATGTGCACCACGTGTACATTGGGAGAAACATGTTCTCTTGTTTGCGGAGGAACATGTTTTAAGACAGTGTTCCTCAAACTGTAGGTCAGGACTCACTGGATGGGTCGCGAGTCAAATTTCTGATGGGTCCTCATTCATTTCAATGTGTATTTTATATTTAATACAGTAGACTTGATAGTATGTGACTGCACTTGGGGAAATGTTACAGATCTGTATTTTTAACAGGCTCAATGTATATGCTTTTTACAATGATGGTCATTGGGGCTTCCTCCTGGATAAGTGTGGATAGGATTGCAGCCTTGGTTTCAAAAAAAATTTTTTAAACAGATCAGCAACTGCTTGGGAGGGTTAGGAGGACGGTTTTAAATATTTTTAAACTTAAACCTTTGATTTAGGGTGAAATCCTAACCTGTAGTTAGGCCAGCCCAGTGTGTCACAAACACAACATAAAGTTCGTTTGGACCACTCTCAGAGTCCATCCATGTACTAGCCTCTCTGACTCTGAGAGTGGTGCAAATACACTTTACGGCGCATTTTCAATACTCCTGGGCTGGCAGAAAGGACTTGTGCCAACCTAACTCCAGATTAGGATTGCGCCCTTATTTACTTAATTTAATTTAGTTGTATGGGGGGTTAAAAATTTTCATGCTTGATGACGTTATTTCTGGCCATGACATCACTTCCCAGTTAATGATATCACTTCCTGTGGGTCCCGACAGACTGTCATTCTAAAAAGTGGGTCCCAGTGTTAACAAGTTTGAGAATCACTGTTTTACAAAGTTGACAGACACATTTAGAGATGATTTTATGTGTAACTGAGCTGGTTCATTTAATCTGCAGTATTAACCCCTATATCCTACTCTTTCCTGAAGTGTCCTGTGTTACTGGGTGTGCTCAAAGCTAGATATAACACATACCCAGGGAATCTTCCACTGCATGTTCAGGGACGAGGGTGACCAGATACAATGGCGGACACAGCGCTTATCCCTTTAACCTTTCTACAGAAGAGGAAATTTTGGCAAATGCAGAAGGGCTAGGGCTCTGTATTCTTCAATCCGTGGGGTGAGACCCAATGGAACTGCAAAGCCTCACCTGGGGGGGGGGCATGCGAGGTAACCTTTCCAAGCCTGTGCCAGAGAGGGCATGGATCCAACCCAACCATGGTACTGCCTTGTCAAAGCTGAGTTTTTGATATCATCCTGCACTGCCTCTTCTTGCTGTCTTGCCTAGCACCTCCTAAGGCCGGCCGTGCTCAGGCTGCTACCTCACAGGGTTGTTGTGAAGACACAAGAAGTAGGAGAAGTAATGGGACTGGGGGTGGGAGGATTGGGTCCTGGGAGGGGGACAGGATCCACGGTGGGTCCCAAGTCTCATTATTTATTTGGGGGGGGCACATAAAAGGTTGGAGAACACTCAGCTAGGCAGTAACGGAATGCATTGGGGGGAACCAAGGGGTGTGTCAGAGGAGGGCAAGGGTGGATCCAAGAGGAGTCGTGCATGCTGGATTTTGCCCCCCCATCTTTCTGCTCACCCTGCCCCTTGGCGCTCCTCAGTCATTCGCCAGCAAAATGGCTGGAATAGGCTCGAAGAGACCCAGAGGCAATCAGGCAGCCTACCAGAGGAAAAGTAAAAAATATGTTTACTTACTGTAGGTCCTGTGTGTTGTCTGATTGTCTGTGGGTCTCCTTGGATCCACGCGAGCCGATTTCAGCCCGGTATTTCCAGGGTGATCTAGACTGAAAAGCTACTATACAGTACAGTAATTTTCAAAATTCACAAAAACTTTGGGCTTGCATCAGAGGTTCCTTGTAAGTTTAAGAATTTTTTATGCATTGTTCCTCAATAAACTGGACTTGCTACTGCTGGCAATTGGAGACATGGATAGCGAGGTCCCCCTATAATACCATAAGTCAATTTGGAGTAGAGTCGGCCATAATTTGGAAACTGTCATAAACCAAGTGTGCCCTCCCTTAGGTTAAGACCATAGTAACTGTATTCCCTGCACATGCAAATCATAAATATTGTAGCCTGAAGAATAAGTCACACTGTTCCAAGCAATGAATAACAAAGCATCTCTACGACTATTTGTATTTGTTTGCACTGGTTCATTCCTTGGCTGACGGACTCTGTGCCATACTCAGAAGCAGGAATGCCAAGAAGGCCTTTAGGAAGATGAAATGGCTCTACCAGATGTCAACCATGATGCTGTAAAAGTTTTGCTTTTGATTTCACCCATTTGAAAAATAAAAGTTGCTTTTAAAACTTGAGCGTGCGACATATTCCTTTTTTTCTTTTCTGTGCTGTCCTACTGATCTTGCTTTGTAGGCATGCCTTAGCCATACCTCGGTACACCCGTCTCATACATGTGAGCCAAGGTATATGGAACATGTAGCTGAATGTATGTATTCTCCAGTATTTCCTCCTTTACCCAAACCAGCCTCCGCTAGCCTTGAGTTTCAGGCAGCAATGTAAGGCAGCATTCAGCAGTAAGGACTGAAACCTCTTCCCTTCATGCTCTTTGTCTACTTGTGGTCCCCATTCTCCCCCCCCTTGCCCTGCACAAAGAAAAACAGGTGGAGAGATCAATAAGGGTTAAACAACTCTTTCCTCCACTGCTCTTCTGTTCCCACTTGCAGCTTTCAAGGCTACTTTTTCCATTAAATAAAGTTGAGAAAGACTGATTCACAAATCACAATACCTAGTTTGGCCCAGGGAAGGGTTCAGTCCTAACTAGGCTTTGCAACGTTGTAAAGGCATGTATGGTACTATACATGTCTTTATGACGTTGCACAGTGTGATGCTGGAGGTCATTTCAGGGATGCTGGTGCAAACAGCAGAAGGTGACCTGAGCTGGGACAGTTAAGCCATTGCAGGAGACAGCTGATGAGCAGGGCAGACCAGGGCAAGGAAGAGGAGGAACAAGGGCGTCTTTGGGCAGGGAGGGGGAAGGGTAGGAAGCAGAACTGGAGAGAGAGGGTCGTTCCTGACAGCAGCAACCTGCACTGGATCCTAACCCTGCTCCCTTCCCCTTTCTTCCCACTTACTCTCTTTGGGCCCAGGGCAGCAAAATGTCTGGTTTAGATAAAAGGGGGTCCATTGGGGTAACATTGGCATGTGGGTGGGAGGGATTAGTTTGGATTGGGCTGGAAATTTATTACAGAGCTTGACAATCTGCTAAGGATTCTCCCCCTCTCTGAAACTGAATGGAGAACAGGGTCGCCCTGAGCACCCAGAAACAGGCCATCCCGGCTGCTTATCTACATAAAAACTTCGAAGAGGAGACCGACCAGCATCCAGGATGTGTCCACTCCCCACAGTCAATACCGGATGAATGACTTCAACCTGCTACATCTACCATCTATTCTTGTCTACCCACGCGACTGTCAAGAGCACAGTGAGACATTCAGGTTGCATGGCAAGAGCCACGGTTATTGCCTGTGCAGAACGATGAATGGGAAGCTGCCTTATGGACCATTGATTGAGCCATCAAACTTAGTATGGCTGACAGTGGCAACTCTCCAGAGCTTCAAGCAGGACTTTTTCTCTGCCCTAAACAACGAGGATGCCAGGGATCAATCCTGACACCTTCTGCACACAAAGCAGGTGCTGAGCCACTAAGCTAAGGCCTCTCCCTGCTTTTTGAGCTTTGTTCTTCTTCCCACCGTTCAGTTTAGCGCACACATGCCAGATTGAGGACGCTACAATATGGGTGCGCCGCTAAAAGTTCACCTAAATGACTAGAGAAGCACTTCTAAGTTGCTCTAGAATGTCCCTCCTGCACCAGCTAATTTGCATTACCTTTGCTGAGGCTTCTCAAGCAGCAAAGGTTACTGAATGGGCCATCAAGGTTGCCATTGCAGCTCAGCGGTAATAATGGCGCATGGCTTCAGACTAATAAAGCGCTTAAAGGAGAGCACGCCTGCTGAGGGTTAAACAAAAGCACATGAAATGGGGAGGACAATCCTGTACAACTTGGGGAAATCAAGGGTGCTCTGAGCAACCAGAAATGCACTCAACAAAAGCATCATGAACAGGACCAAACATCCAATCCTATCTCCCACCACAGTATAGCATGCAGCCGTGCCAACAGAGCACACACTTCCTGTTATGGTGGAGGGGGAAATCAGACAGCCTCCTGGTAGGCTGGTCAATTGTCTATGGGTCTCCTTGAACTTGTACCAACCATTTTGATTGCACAAGTCCAAGAAGAGCCAAGGATATGCTAGGCTATAAAATGGAACCCAGAGAAAGTCGCTGCCACCAGATCAACCCCTTCCTGCCCTTGACATGGCCCCAGTCCCTGTCTCTCCCTGCCCAGTTAGTCCCCCTGCCCTCTCCCTTCCTGCCCACAAACTACCCCCCCCTGTGACAACCTGTCTGCCCTGTCACTGTCCACGGATCACAGTGGCAGGGACCTGCAGCTGCCTTAGAGGAGCCGCCTCAAACATATGATCACAACCAAAAATGTTGGCGAATCCCCTCTGCTCCAAGCTGCATCCTTTCTCAGAAGCTCTTGCTCTCTTTTCCATGCCTGCTTTTTTCCTTCTGACTGTTCCTCCTTTACACTAAAAACAGATCCCTTAAGGTCTTTTTTCTTGCCATCTTCTTTGTATAACTCCCATTAAATAGCTCTGCTGAGTTCGCTCCAGGAAGCTGCTCCAGAGGCAGTGAAACAAGCCGACTTTAGCATCCAAGAACTCAAGGAGGGGAGAAATTGCATTTGGTTACCAAATGCTAAAAACAGGGAAAAGAACAGATGATGTTTGATGAAGCCTTTCCCAAGAATCCCACTCTATTGCTGCGTGTTGTCTCACATTTCTCTTCTCTTGCTCACAGATCTATTCTGAAATGCACCCATTTCCATGAATGCTATTTTTGGACTAGACTGCGCATTTGTCCCACTTCTTGCCAACCTTAAACTTCTTACTCCAGAGCAGCTCTGCAGATTAGAACTCCTGCTTGACACATTCAGTCATGTTTTTACTATACAGTACATAGGAAACAGAGTCCATCTGGCTCAGTATGATCTACATTTCTTCTCTAATCTTACCTGGAGATGCCAGAGACTTTCTATATGCAAAGGTGACGCTCTCTACCCCTAATCTTCAACCTCATCCCCATATATAATTTTCTTGAGATGGGATTCCTCTTTCAGCTCAGCACATGGGCTTGTCTTTTAAGAATCAAACCTAGAATCTCTTGCACTCAAAGGCAAAATCATCCCTTGGAGAAATAAGGTAGTTTTATTTGGCTTCACATCTCAAATACATACTTCTTAACAAACACTATGAACAACTTGACCAAAAACAAGTTTACCTGGGAGACGACCTTGTCAATTTCGATGGGATCGACTTTCACACAAGGACACCTCGGATTCCCCTCTGCATGCAGAAGTTTGCAGCTGGCTTTGAAACTTTCTTCCAGCAAAGAAAAGACGACAGCTTGGAAGAAGCACCGAGCTGTTCAGAAAGAGCAGGGTTAAAAAAGGGGAAGGCAACAATTTTGATGCCCACAACAATCCAATCTATTATTAATACCATGAACATTTTGAAAAGATGTTACAGTGAGCCAAGGTTATCTTGGGTTTAAATATGTTTCATGCATACAACACTTTCTGTCTAGTTGTCAATCAAAACAAATAATCCAGGCAGCTTTCTGGCAAAGCCCTCCCATTATTGACTGACAGCTTTTTTTCAGTGAGATGAAAACCCACAAGGAAAGCAGAAGGATCAACATGCTTGTCAAATATCCAACACAGCACATGACTGAAATATAAGGGGCTGCAATTCATAAACCTCTTTTTTTCACCCAGAATCCAGAAAACTTCCATTGAACTACTTTGGTCAGTGATTTGAACCTCGCAATTTAAGGTTCGTCCCTAGTATATAACTATATTTTTATGTAGTTCAAAAGACGACAATGAAATATTTCCCCATCCATTTGCCCTGTTCTTTTGTTTTTAACATTGTACTTTTATTGAATACCTCATATAGCTGCATATGAAAGCTTTCCATAACCAATAAGTCAACAGCAAATTCTGAGGCGGATCAATAATGGAAGACTCACCTATCATCTAAACATATCAAAGATGCATGAAAGATCGGCTCATTCTGAATCTCCTCTGCAGATGATGCTTCAGAGCTAGAGGGGAAATGCAGGAGTTTGCCTCAAACCTCACCAAAGCACATGGCTCTTTCTTTAGCTCTAGTGTCCTCTTCTATAAATTGGGCGCAATCTCAGAGGCGAGTCGCACGGTGCTCTGTAAGCATAAACGGCACAGAAATCGCTTGATCAAGCAAGAGGAATGACAGAGGGCGAAAGCGTCCAAGTTTTAAACGGTGACGAATTGGAGGTGGGGGAGCCTGGCAAACACCAGGTTGTTGCTATTGGGAGAGGCCAGTCGTGAGCCCAAGTATCTCGGCAAGGCGTTTTCTTAACGCTACTTCATCCTCCCTAGTTTGGCCAGGCTGATCGCGGCCCCCCGGTGCTTACCGCTCTCCTGCCTCTGGTATTTCTTCCCGGGGAGGGCAGGAAGTTGCCAAGCGGAGTGGCTCTCCTGGCTCAATCCCACGATGGGCTTCTCTCATTCAAACTTTGAAGCGGTTCTGCTTCCATCAGCGGCCGGCCAGCACGCAGGGCGGAAGGAGGAGATCAGTCCCAAGCGCAGCGGCTCGCCGGGCAGAACTCGCCCTGCCGCTGAGCTTGGCCGGCAGCGTGCAAGAACCGGGAAGGCGATCGCGCGGGAAGCCACGAGCGCAGGGCGCGACTCGGGGAAAGGGAAACGCTTCGCTTCGGGACGTGTGAAGAGGCGGCCAGGCAGGGTCGACGACCTGCCCACGTGGTCCCCATAGGGGACGGAGCTTAATTGGGGGGGGGGAGATGCCGGACTCGATCCCGAAACCCGTTCAGAAGGACGGGATGCCGCAGCTCTGCAAAAGACGCGAATCACCCTGAGCATGTGCAGAGTGCCTTTACTGGGATAGCAGCTGGGATAGCAGCGTGCAGGGGAGGGGAGGGGAGGGGAGGGGAGGGGGAGAGAGAAGTCTAAACGCAGAAGAACCTGCAGGAGTCAAAACGATTGGCGCCCTAGTGGATTAATTGCTGTAAAGACGCCGGCTCAAGGCGCAAACAAAACCTCGAAGCCTTTCCCTTCTACTTTGGGACTTCTACGCTTTAAGGCGGACTTTTTGCGTGAAGCGAGGCTCTCCCTGGCAAAGCAGCACTCCCGAGCAGAGTCCTCGACCTCCGCCGCTCTAGAGCAGCGCACATCACTTCTGTTCGCCTTTGGAAGAATGCAGAATTCACAGCTAGTGGAGACATAAAGTAGGACCAAATGGCAGCGTTTTCCTCTGGATTGTACCATTCTTGCGGCAGTTGTGGGGGACGGAAGGACTGCGTTTTTCATACCCATCCATCCATCAACAAACATTCTGTCATCCACATCGAAGCTTAACATACTAAGGAGGCGGCTGGGTTGATCGCTTTGCTGCTTTTATGTGAGCAGGGAGGTTTCTCACGGGGGTGGGGAGTGGGTATTCAACGTGTAACAAGCAACCACCGCTGCAGCCTTTATATTAGTGGTATCATCTGGGAAAAGCTGTATCACTAGATTCTGGTGAAGGTATAACCTGGCCCTCCTATCAACGGGTTCTTCTATCCCACTGAGACAATGCTTTGTTTATGTATTTAATTGGATTTATGCAGTGGTGTCATTCAAATGATTTAGGAACAGGAACTCACTTTTGATTGGCACTTGCCGGGAACCCAGAACCAGCCACGGAGCCCGTTAGGATCCGGAACGGCCGTTCTGGGCCGTTCCCCCTGAATGACATCACTGGATTTATGTCTCCCAGTCTTCCTCCAAGGAGTCTAAGGAAGCACACATTTTTCATTGCCCCTCCTACACAGCCCCCATACCAGGGAAAGAGGCGAGCTGCTTCTGGGGTCGGCCACCCCAGCATGCCTCGAGCACGGAGTTCTGCACAGACGCCTCTCGCCATGAAGACCCCTGTGGGGCTGTAGTCAGGGTAGTCGCACACATCCTAGGCGGATTAGGAGAAATTGTTCACGCAGGGGAAGGGCAGGGTGGACGCCAGATCCGGCCCGCTCAACCCTTTTGAGAAAAGTGAAAAGTGTGCACACTTTTTATTTACTCAATTAATTTTGATTTCGTCGTGGGGGAGGCTACAAAATTTTATTTGACCCTGGGTAGCAGATACATTAGCAACGCCACTGCATCTGTGCGCATCACCATCAATGACAGACTTTTTTTCCAGCACATTACTCAGATCAAGTCATTTGCAAAGTGAACCCCAAGTGGTTAAAAAGCCAAGCTGAAATTGCCTTCCCACACACATACTCAGCACATGCCCTCCGCATAAAGTCTGTTCAGCAATAATCACACAGCCTTTTAAGTCAACCCTTTCAGCTCACTAAGGCTTGATTTTATTGCTCCTTTGAAGACGGGGATTAAATCTTAGATTAATCACAGGCGCACAACAGCTGCAGGATTGAGGACTTTGTTTCCAGGCCTGCTCCCCTCTCAGTCTGTAGCTCAATTCTTGCTTCGGTAGAATGGAGGACTAATGTAATCAAATGTGTCCCTCTCACCTGCCTTGCTGTTCTCCCGCAGGTGAAAGCCTCGTATAGCACGTTTTACGCTGCTTGCTTCTTCTGGATACGATCAGTCAAATATTAATCCTTATCAGTTCAACTTCATTTTCTTGGCTCACATTCTCTTGTCTGGTAAACTGCATGTGGCACCAAATGATTGCAAAACACGTTTCCTAAATTTAGGCTGTCAAAAGTAAATCATGTATCTTTAGAACACCTTTCTCGGTCCTTTGGAGTCAATGTGCTTTTTGCAGTGGCGTCGCTATTGGGGGGGCAGTATAATACATACTGCAAGTGCCACAGTAAGTACTACAGGCACTGCACTGCACTATACAAGCAGCACCTCCCACTCAATGTCAGAGCCATTGCGGGCAGCCTCATTGAGCCCCGGCACATTGCCATCGCTGTCCGGAATGACTCTGACAGTGAGTGGAAGGAGCTGCTTACATAGCATGTTGCAGTGCCTGCAATACTCGCCGTGCCATCCCCCCCTAGCTACACCACTGACATTTTTTAAGCCTTGAGAAAACAATCTATAACAGTGTTTCCCAATCTGTGGGTCACGACCCACCATTGGGGAGCAAAACTGGGCCTAATGGACTTGGCGTGAAACCTGGAAGTGTGCTTTTGAGCGCAAAATGGGGCTTCTCTTTGGCTCAGGGAGACCTGTGGAGGAGGCTGCAGGCCTCCCCAACCCTTCTGACACCCCCAACCCCCCAGGTAAGTAAAAATGACCAAGCGTGTCCGTGGCGCCACAATCATTGCATTGCCGTTGGGATACCCTCCCCAGCCCCAGTCCCACCACCACCACCACAGCAACTTACAGCATTCCCAACATCCGAGTCGGATTTGGGGAACCGCTGCTCTATGCTGTTACACTAGTTTACTGTTTTATTCTGCTCTGCTCTTTTACTGTTGCTTTTTGGTTTTATGTTATTTTAATGGTTTTAATTGTTTTAACTTTAATATGTTGTTTTAATTGTTTTTTAATTTTCTATGTACACCGCTTTGAGTTTTAGAAAAGAGGTATAAAAATCCTATACATACATACATACATACATACATACATACATACATACATACATACATACATACATA
>JAJKFI010000003.1:27103253-27149763 GCA_029204185.1 Lerista edwardsae
ATACATACATACATACATACATACATACATACATACATACATACATAAACAATGAATTCTAGAACTTCCTTCAATAGAGCATTTAATATGGGATTGCCACACTTTCTCCCATCACTCTTTATGATAGAGAGGAGGAAGTTTGCATGATGTCATCATTCATCTATTGTCTTCCTATAATTCGTGCTTACATTGTCACATTTATTTAAAATTTTAAAAACAATTTATTCAGAATTATGCCATATATGGCATAGGAAAAGAAGAACAGAAATGTTGGACCACTAAGCCACCAGACACACACAGAGACAAATCATAGCTATTAAAGGAATCAAAAATCATGGACACAAATCATAGCTGAGCATGCAAATACATATAAATCAAGATGTAAAATTATTGAATTTTATCTATCTATCTATCTATCTACCTACCTACCTACCTACCTACCTACCTACCTACCTACCTACCCACCCCTGTAACACCCAAAAGTCATAACAAAGCTAAGGTGACTACCAATTCACTTCCCTTTTCTTTTTCACCTATTCCTTAATTCCCATTTCCTTTTTTTTCTTTTTCTTACAACTTGAAAACATTTTTCAGTTTTGTGTGAGTGAAATCAAGGACGTACCATGATTAGCGACTGGTATTAATCACATTAACAGATTGGCTTAAAATAAATCCCATTTTCTACCAACGATGGCGGGAGATTGCATTTCTACCAATGTTGCTCTAATGCATCATTGGTAGAAAATGGTTTTTAAACTCAAATTATGACTATAAATATGTACTCATTTAAAGCAATCTATAATTCAGCCAATAGCCATAGTCTAATGAAATTTAAGAATTAAGTGGTGTAATACAAAATTACTGGAAACCCATTTCTTGAATAAATTATGTCATAAAAACAATAATTACTTGCTAAATTACCTTTTTCATTTAGCATTTGCAGATCTATCTGATGGTCTATCAATATCATCTGCCATAATTATCATACAGAGGAAGATTTACATATCTAATAACATACTTTTCAACTTTGTTCCTTCTTCCATTTCTATCCTTCCTTCACTCTCCTTCACTTTGTCTTTTTCTTTTTTAAAAACTTGCTGGACTCACTCCTCTTTTGCTCCCTTGCATCATACAGTCAATTCTTAGTTTCTGCTGGGGTTATGTTCCTGGAAAACTCAGTAGATACTGAATCAGGAGATATTGAACCATTGATCCTATGGGATCAATGAGGTTAGGGGAAGGGATAGTGCAGGGGCATAGCTAAAGAAGTGATGGGGGTCCAATTGCACTGGGCAAGTGGTTTTGGCACGGGGCAACAAGATGAGCTTTACACTAGTGGCCAAAATTGTGAAAACCGTGGTATGTATGAATAATGCCATCATGTTATGTACTATTCGATGCAGAATTTAATAGAGAATCCAATGAAACAAACGAGCGTGTAATATCTTCATTCTATAAAGTTATGGCCGAAACCCCCAAGAAAATGAAAATTTAACTGTGATGTCACTGTCTGTTGTGACATCACTTCCGGGGCAGTCTGCACCAGTAGCAGATCATATAGGAGGCAAGGTCATTATGAATTTGGGGAGCCTTTCACCCTTGGTCTTTCACTGCCTCTGTCTAGCCTGCCACAGATGCTAAGTGATAGGGATGATGTAAAGCTTTTGTCAATTTGAATGATGAGCATGTGTGCAAGCATTTTCTTTTATCATTTTCCTGCCCACTGCTATAGTAAACCATATTGCGTCTTTCTACGGAATGGTCAGGTGTCTGTTGAAGTTATACATTTTCCTCAGGTATAAATCAAAATAGTAACTGGAATTACAAGGAGAGTTGATGAGATTTTCCTAGTGTGCAGAAATGCAAGGTATCCCCTATCAGAATTTTTGTATAAGATTCTTGTTGCAATTCAAGGTAGCTTCCAATTGCCAGATAAATCTCAGAAATAGTTTCTGCCAAGAATCTAATCTAGATAATGTTACATAGTGGGATTTTTACTAAGCAGGTACAGGTTTTATTTTTGCTGTGGGCATTCTATGCAATCAAGAAATGTGCAAAGCCAGCCATCTTTCAAAGTCATGCATAATTGCTTGTAATTACTCAATGGTTATATGCCAATGTGTCCTGGATGATTTGCACAACCCATATACCCAGATAGCTAATTGAATTATCACTCCAGGGTATGTTAATGATTCTGGCATAGTCACTTTTCTCATGCTACACCATATATAGGTCCATTCAAACAGATTTATAGTCCAATCTAATAATGGAGTTATGATAGAGAAACTCATGTTCCGCTATTATAAATGGCGCGGTGTCGCCATAAATGGCATACTATTGCAGAGCATGAGGAAGCCGCCAGCAGAAACAACAGGTGGCTCCTTCCATGCACTAACAGCCCCTCCAGGCTGCACTGGAGCAGATAGTTGGGGTCTGAAACTCAGAGCGCAATCCTAACCTGGAAATAGGCCAGCACAGTTAGGCCAGCAAAGTTTGGCCAGCACAAGGGCCACCGTAAAGTCTGTGTGCTGGCCTCTCTGACTCCTAGAGTGGTCCAAACATACTTTACGGTGTCCTTTGTGCCAGCCAAACATTGATGGCCTAATTTGTGCCAGTCTAACTCCAGGTTAGGCCATACGGCCGAATCCTACACCCGCTCGGGAGGCTGCACAGCCTGGATTTGGATCTTAGCAGGCATAGAGCAAACGCTCCCTTGCCTCAGGGAGGCGCCAGCCTTCACTATACTCAGCGGTGTTATGCTGCCGGAATGCTGGGTGGGACATCCGGGTGATCGACAGCCCGCCCATCACGTTCCAGAGCGTTACGCCGTTTGCATAACCAATTACGCCGCTTGCGTACATTACGCAAATGGCGTGACGCTCCGGAACGCGATGGGCAGGCTGTCGATCACCCAGATGTCCCGCCCAGCGTTCCGGCAGCATAACACCGCTGACTATACTGTATTGGATTTGGCACTGGCTGGCCGGCCTTGCCTATCCAGCACAGTATAGGATTGCGCTCTCACTCTCAACAACTAAGCTTTTATTATGTCCTTTTAATTTGCATGTGTATTCCTTCCTTGTGATCACACGGTCACAAAATGGCTGCTAGTATAGAAATGGCCTGTATAAAGAGTTATGCTTCACTTCTTTGTTTACAAATCTCTGTTGCTCCCATTTAGTTGCCCCAATTTAGATTCTTTTTTTTTATTATTATTTATATACCACCTTTCTTAGGTCACCAGATTTCTCTAATGACTATAACTCAAGGCGGTTTACATGGGCAGACTTTATTCAGAAACCCGAAGGTTTTTACAATTTATACAGAATGTTCTATCTTTCAAGAACTACACACATACAGATGGATCTTTCTTGATTTAGTCCTTCTTTCTGGCCACCCGTTTGTCTTCTTGCTGGCTGATAAATGGCTTCCCTGCTCCCACCAGAGAAGCAGCTGAACTTCGGCACAACTCCCCCTCACACAAGGCAGCCAAAGCTCAGCTGTTAATCAGTCGCAATTGTTTTTGTTTTTGCTATGCAAAATAAATAATAAAAGGACAGCAACAGGTTTCTCAATAATTGTTGTTCATTTGTTGGCAAATCAAGCCTGCTGAATGAAACGGCTCTTTATGCCAAAATCAATTGCTTAATTGAATCTACTTTCCAAAGGAAATAAAACAAAGAAATGAAGCGAACTTTCTATATAGCTTTAAGCTCATAGCCCAAGAAACCCTCATATTTTTATCTTGCATTGCATTGTTACAGCATAGTTGAAATAATTTATCTGTTGTTCCTTATTATACACAAACTCTTACAGTGGAATCTTAGTAATAATATAAAGAGGTTTGTCACCAAATAAAATCTATTGAGATTTAGGAGTTTATTGGATTCATCCCTTTGAAAATTAAATCAGTTAATGTATAGGCACACACAACGTTTGCAATAAGTGCTCAGGTAAGCATTATTTTGGACTTTTCAGCAAAAAAAACAACAACAACCACAAAACTAAAACTGTTGTCAGGGAATAAATCCGAAAACATCTTCTGTTTTTCATCAAATGCTCATTTTTCTGGCACTCCTTTTCATCAAATTTCATATGCACAAATCAAATTATACTTTGAACAGTTAGTCCAAAAAAGATCTATTTCACTAGTGAACGTTAGTCACTTCCCTGAATGGTAAAGATGGATGTGGACTTTATCAGTGCTTAGATCGTACATCATTGAGGGCACAATCCTAAACAGCGTGGGATTAGCGAGGCTGGCCGGCCAGCGCCAAATCCAGCACTGTTTAGGATGGTCTGGAGCCTCCCCGTGGCAAGCGAGCGTGCACTCCCTTACCATAGAGGAGGCTCCAGCCTCCCTTATGTGCTTCTCGGATCTGCGCCTGCTAAAGAGCAGGCGCAGATCCGAGGAGACCGCACGGCCCGAATCGGGGCCGTGCAGCCTCACTGACGGGCTTAGGAAGTGACCGTACAGCCACCTCCCAAGCCCACCCATGCCCTGCCCAAGTCCCGCCTCCCCCCTCCCCCCAATCCCCATCCCGAAATGGGACAGACAATCCCTTGTGTCTTTGGTCGGCACAAGGGAGGCTCTCCATTGGCACTCTGAAGCCGACGCCGCGAGCAAGTGCTGCCCGAGCGCAATCCTTACCTGGCGTTAGGCTGGCACAGTTGAGTCAGCAAAGTTTGGCCGGCACAAGGGACACCGTAAAGTATGTTTGGACCACTCTTGTAATCAGAGAGGCAGACATGCACCATCCTCCCTATCTCTGAGAGTGGTCCAAAGGTGCTTTACGGTGGCCCTTGTGCTGGCCAAACTGTGCTGGCCTAACTGTGCTGGCCTAACTCCAGGTTAGGATTGCGCTCTGAGAAATATCTGTACAGTTTCAGCCCTGTGCACACCTGCTTTAAAGCAAGCACCATCAAACTCAATGGGAAATACTTCCAAGCAGATATCATATGCATAGGATTGACCTGCAAGCTCTCCTAGGTTTTCTAAAAGAAAGAGCAGGGTATTTACAAACCAAACATTTAACCTTAAATAATGAGTTCTGTTCAACAAAGGTTCGTATAGTCAAAGCGATGGTTTTTCCAGTAGCAATGTATGGCTGTGAGAGCTGGACCATAAGAAAGGCAAAGCACCAAAGAATAGATGCTTTTGAATTATGGTGTTGGAGAAGACTCTTGAGAGTCCCCTGGACTGCAAGGAGATCCAATCGGTCAGTCCTCCAGGAAGTCAAGCCTGATTGCTCCCTGGAAGGACAAATCCTGAAGCTGAAGCTCAAATACTTTGACCACCTCATGAGAAGAGAGGACTCTTTAGAAAAGACCCTCCTGCTGGGAAAGATTGAAGGCACAAGGAGAAGGGGGCAACAGAGGATGAGATGGTTAGATAGTGTCACTGAAGCAATGAACATGAAATTGGGCGAACTCTGGAAGCTAGTGGAGGACAGGGAGGCCTGGTGTGCTATGGTCCATGGGGTAGCGAAGAGTCGGACACGACTTAGCGACTGAACAACAACAACAATGAGTTCTGTCCTGCAACATTAGATTTAGTTCCTTGGGCAGAACTATATGTTGCACTCAGTACATTGTGTATCTTTCAGCCTGCCACTTCATATAGGGCATGCACGTACACACGTGCATGCGCACACACACACAGAGATGGGGAACACATGTGATAGGGATGGAAATGCTCAACACAGGGAAGATGGTTTGGGCCTCTATGAAGTGTAACATGTAGTTCTGCTCTTTATGTTAGTTCTTCAGCTATCAATCAGTGCAGCAACCGTTTGAGTATTATCCTACTACCAAGACCACTGCAAAATAGAGTTCAAGTGGGCAATTGTCCAAGACACCCACCATTTAGGAGTCACTACAAAAGATGCTACAGGGACTGCAATCTGTCCCTGACAATTGTGCTGATGACAACACCTGTGGTTGAAGATGAGGCATAGATGGCAGGGCACTAACTGCATTGCACTCAAACAGAAGTAGAATTTTGTTTCTTTTCCACTCCCTTTATGCAGTTCACCTCTGCTGATTCAGGTTGGGTAAACAGGAAAAGCCACCTCTGGGGATCAGGGGATGGTTCTTGTCCCTTCGAAGTGATCAGTTGTGTTTTTTATTCAGTGCACATAATGCACTGTACTCCCATCTTAAGAGCAAAACAACCCAGCAAAAATCAATAGTACCTAATAGAGGTTCTGAAGCTGGGCACCAAAGCAGGTGTACTAATGGGTTTTCTCCTGCTGCCCACACAAGTGATTCCAGAACACTGCATGGACCCCTTCTGATTGTTCGCGGAGGAGGGGCAGCAGCAGAGACAGGCTGGATTGTTAATGTTGAAGTTTGCCAACCGGATATCTTAGATCAGTGGATCTCAAACGCTTTAGCACTGGGACCCACTTTTTAGAATGACTGGATCCACTGTCTGGACCCACTGGAAGTGATGTCATTAACCTGAAAGTGATGTCATGGCTGGAAGTGACACCATCAATTGAGGCTTCAAACGTGCACTGCGATCAGTCAAAGGCCTCCTTACTCAGCACACTCATGCTGTTACTTTGCATAGCTCAGAATTCAAGCGTTCCAGCTCAGATGTCAAAGCAGAACACAGACTTGGATCCTTTTCCCACCACACAGCCCTCTCCCCTTTCCCACATCCCATCTTCCCATCTATTAAGGGCAAAGCACCATGCCTCTCTCCCACTGGGAGCCCGCCCTGCCCAGCACCTCTGTATTCTGTATTTTCAGCTCTGTATTTTTAATGGCGGCTGAGCTAGGTGCTCCACAAATTTGACAGGAAGAAGCTGTAGCGTAGCTCGGAAGGCTGCCTGTAGCCCTGTGAATGCTGTGATTTTGCTGCGATAAGGGAGTTTTCTTTTCCTTATTACAGTGAAACAGCTGCCTTTCCCGGGCTATAGGCAGCTTCCAAACCACCTACAGCCTTTTCCTCGTCTTCCCAAGGCGTCTCCATTTTTCAAAGTATATCCCAGAATACAGCACGATGCTTTCTCTTCCTGATTGTTCTGCATTCTGGGCAGTGGTGTCATCTAAATGATTTAAGAACAGATACTCACTTTTGATTGGCATGTGTCGGGACCCGCCCACTGGAAGTGACGTCATAAGCCGGAAGTGATGTCATGGCAGGAAGGGACATGAAAAAAGCCCTTTTTGAGGCCTCAGACGATTTTAAACTGACCCAACAGGTGCAACAGTACTCCACAGCACCCCAGAACATGTTAAGGAGGCCCGGCATCATGTTAAAGTGACCCAAGAGTTCCAAAAGTATTTGAGAGCAACCCCTGAGCCGCTCATTTTTCAGTGGCAAGGCAAGGCAAGGCCTGGCCTGGCTTGGGAAGGCAAGGCAAGTTTAAAAAAGCCACCAGCTCATTTCAGCAATTCCAAAATCTTTTGGAGACAAATTCCAAAATCCCCCCCAAGAACCGCCGCGCCTCCTCAGGAGAGGGAGCCCCAGGCAGCCCACCTGCTCACACTGCTGCTGCCATCGGTCTCCCTCACTTCGCTTCGCTCCTCTCCGCTTGCTGCCAGGCAACTCAAACGTGCAGGAAATTCAAACGTTTCAGGGGGCGGGGCGGGGCGGGGCACCGACGGAGTCGACAAGTGGGCGGGCGAATGGACGGGGCCAGCCGTAATCCTAGGAATGGGTACTCGTGTACCCCCGCGTACCCCCTATATGACATCACTGATTCTGGGGCGTGCTTTGGCAGATGGAGGAGCCTCATAGGACTCCCAAAAGGCTGGAGGCAGTTGGAAAAGCTGCCTGCAACCCAGGAAAGGTAGCATTTTCACTGTAGTCAGGTGAAATAATTCTTCAAGAACACTTCCCCTTCATTTGTTAAAGGTGTCCGCGGTATCCACAGTTTCTGGTATCTGCAGTCGGGCCCGGAATGGAACACCTGTAATTTTTTTTGTACATTTTGTCATGGCCTGGACCCCCTGGAAGCCCAGGCCCTGGCTTCCCCCCACTTTCCCATCCTCAGGCCTGGTGGAGATACCCTTTGCATGTAGTGTGATTGATAGTGTGTATGGCATTCTTTTTCACTAAATTGTTAGCACCTGGAAAAGATAGTCCTTTTGATGGAGTGCAGGGCAGTAACACAAAGGTAAATCAGACACTTCAAAGCAATTTCATCTCATTTAATTTTGATTACCTCCCTGCAGGCAGTAAACAACACAGAGTATTTCTCTGCCAAAAAAAGATTTCAGCTGTAATTATCAATGACTGCTTCTGTGTTTGCTTATGCAATTTCTTAAGTTAGAAAAAAAGGAGTTTGTCAAAAAAAATGTGTGTGTGTTTATATATATAAAGATGAACATTCTGAAATCCCAATACCTAGTTCTTAATTTGGGTTATAGCCTGCAAGCATAATCATTGTCACGATTAGCACACATTACAACCAACATTCATAATTCTACATTCCCCCCCCCCCAGCAAACACGAAATTCCCCACTCACCCACATTTCAGGTGCCCTCCCACACACACCATCTGTGAGGGAAGAATGTTTTCGCACTGCAAGAGTATAGTGGTGGCCCACACAAAGGGCCATGGAGACAAGCCACATTACAAGACCTTCTGTGCAAGACAATAATTTGATATCACAGGGGGGGGGAATAAAGAAACCATGTTGTTCTGCTACGCACAGTCATTCTCTCAGTCGGTGTGACCAGTAGCGTCACTAGGATTAGTGTCACCTGGTGCAGTAAATCATCCTCCCCATGATGGACCTCCTTCCGTACCAGACCGTAAAGAAAAAATTACTATATCGTATGTACAACCTAAATACAGTGGCATCACTAGGGCTTGTTTATTTATTTATGCAGACATGCACCATCCTTCCTGACTTTGAGAGTTGTCCAAATGGTGGCCTGTCTGCTGGCCAAATTTTTCTGGCCTAACTGTGCCTCCACTAGCTTCCGGAGTTCACCCAATTTCATGGTCATCGCTTCGGTGACACAATCTAACCATCTCATCCTCTGCTGCCCCCTTATCCTTTTGCCTTCCATCTTTCCCAGCATGAGGGTCTTTTCTAAAGAGTCCTCTCTTCTCATGAGGTGGCCAAAGTATTTGAGCTTCAGTGATTGTCCTTCCAGGGAGCAGTCAGGCTTGACTTCCTGTAGGATTGACTGATTAGATATCCTTGCACTCCAGGGGACTCTCAAGAGTCTTCTCCAACATCATAATTCAAAAGCATCTATTCTTCGGTGCTTTGCCTTCATGGTCCAGCTCTCACAGCCATACATGACTACTGGGAAAACCATCGCTTTGACTATGCGAACCTTTGTTGGCAGGATGATGTCTTGGCTTTTTATTAAGTTGTCTAAATTTGCCATAGCTTTTCTCCCAAGAAGCAAACGTCTTTTAATTTCATGGCTGCAGTCACCATCTGCGATGATCTTGGAGCCCAGGAAAATAAACTCTGATACTGCTTCCATTTCTTCCCCTTCTATTTGCCAGGAAGTGATGGGAGTGGTTGCCATGATCTTAGTTTTTTTGATGTTGAGCTTCAAGCCAATTTTGGCACTTTCCTCTTTCACCCTCATCAGAAGGTTCTTGAGGTCTTCCTCACTTTCTGCCATTAGAGTGGTATAGTCTGCATATCTGAGGTTGTTGATATTTCTCCCAGCAATCTTGATTCCAGCTTGTGAGTCATCCAGCCCTGCCTTCCTCATGATGCACTCTGCATATAAGTTAAATAAGCAGGGTCACAGTATACAGCCTTGTCGTACTCCTTTCCCAATTTGAAACCAATCGGTTGCCCCATGTCCAGTTCTAACTGTAGCTTCCTGACCCGCATACAGGTTTCTCAGAAGGCAGATCAGGTGGTCTGGTACTCCCATCTCTTCAAGAACTTGATACAATTTGTTGTTATCCGCACAATCAAAGGCTTTAGCGTAGTCAATGAAGCAGAAGTAGATGTTTTTCTGGAAATCTCTTGCTTTCTCCATGATCCAGCAAATGTTGGCAATTTGATCTCTAGTTCCTCTGCCTCTTCGGAAACCAGCTTGTACATCTGGTAGTTCTCAATTCACATACTGCTGAAGCCTAGCTTGTAGGATTTTGAGCATCATTTTGCTAGCATGTGCATTCAGTTGGGTAAATCTGCATTCAGTTGGGTATATCGTTCCTTTTCTCCCTTGCTTTTAGCTTCCCTTCTTTCCTCAGCTATTTGTAAAGCCTCGTCAGACAGCCACTTTGCCTCCTGCCAGTGGTGTCATCTAAATGATTTAACAACAGGTACTCACGTTTGATTGGCACATGTCGAGACCCGCCCACCGGAAGTTACGTCATAAGCCGGAAGTGATGTTGTGGCAAGAAGAGACATGACAAAAGCCCTTTTTGAGGCCTCAGACAATTTTAAACTGATCCAACAGTCGCAACAGTATTCCACAGCACCCCCAGAACACGTTAAGGAGGCCTGGCATCATGTTAAAGTGATCCAACTGTTCCAAAACCCCAGAGCAGCTCATTGTTCAGTGGCAAGGCAAGGCAAGGCTCCACTCGCTGCCTGCCTGGCTCTGAGAACGTGCAGGCAACTCAAACATTGCAGGGGGCGGAGTCAATGAGTGGGCGGGCGAATGGGTGGGGCCAATCGTAATCCTAGAAACCGGTACTCGCGTACCCCCGCGTACCCCCTGCATGACATCACTGCCTTCTGCATTTCTTTCTCTTTGGGATGGTTCTAGTTGCTGCCTCCTGTACAATGTTACAGACCAAGTCCCTTACACCAGCCCAGGAGTGTAGCAAATATGCTGTAAAGCACGTTTGCCCCTCCTTGTGAGCAGACTAGGCTGGATTCTATTCCCCTTTCCCAGTTCAGACCCACCCCCAGGACCTTCTTTGGACTTATGCCAGCTAAGGAGCTGGCATACTGTAGGTCTAAAGAGATGAAGGTCCAAAGTCAATGATTTTTACTTGCCTCTCCCCAGCCATTTGTTTGCCCCCTCCCCACCATAGCATGGACTGATGGGAGATTAGGATTGGGCCCTTCATCTGTGTAGAAACCGGCAAAACTGCCTCTGCCACCCCGTCATTTGTATACCCTTGTGGAGAATGCAAAGTCAAAGGATAGAGCTCAGCCTATGCCCAGAAGTGACAGCAGCACAAGAAACAAGGAAGGCGAGGTCCTCCACTATGCTCCCAGTACCAACTTCCTTTCCAGGGTTCTTTGGCTTGGTCCCCAGGAAACCGTGAGGCATGCATGGCTATAAAAACAACAGAGAGCCTCGTGGCACCTTTGAGACTAATACATTGATTGTAGCAGAAGCTTTCGTGAACTGCAGTGCACTTCATCACACGCATGAGTCAATCCTCAGCAGGCAGGTACATACTACACACACACACACACAGAGTGCAATCCTAACCTGGACGTAGGCTGGCACAGTTAAGCCAGCAAAGTTTGGCTGACACAAGGGCCACCATAAAGCAGATTTGGACCACTCTCGGAGTTGGGGAGGATGGCACACATCTGTGTGCTGGCCTCTCTGACTCCATGGTCCAACTTTACAGTGTCCCTTGTGCCAGCCAAACCTTGCTGGTCTAACTGTGCTGGCCTACCTCCAGGTTAGGATCGCACACGTGCGCGCGCACAGAGAGAGAGAGAGAGAGAGAGAGAGAGAGAGAGAGAGAGAGAGAGAGCTGAAAGAATTAAAAATAGGGAGTCCTCAGTCCAACAGCAAGAAAAGCAAGCAATCTGGCTTTGTGATGTGAAAATAATATGACATTTGCATCTTCTGAGTGCTAAATTAATAAACTCTGCAATGTGATCAAAACAGGCGTGGTGATCTGCATGCAATCCAGAAGCAACAGAATCAAACAATGCTAAAATTCTAATTCAGTCAGTTTCATATTCCAGTCCTCATCTGGTGAAGAATCATTGTTTTCATTTCATTTCATTGTCTTTCAAGTCTGCAGCAGATGGAGCCTGGAAGACTAACATGTTTTCCTCCTGGTTTGGGAACGTTATCAGTTCTAATGGCAGATCTGTGTTTGTTTCTTCTTTGGTGTAGAGACTGGTCTGTCCTGGGTTGACAGCAGAAGGGCTGTCAGCAGATAACAGAATGTATCATGTTGGAGGACAAGCAAGCGAATGAGCCCCAAACGCAGAGTGAATGACTGAGTGGAGCAAATACATTTCGTGTTAAATAACACTTTAGAAGTGCCACAGGAGCCTTTGTTGGTCAGAGGAAGAACAGCCACAAGAGAAAGTGCATTACATGCTTAAAATACTGGGAAAGGTTTTATCAATTTAAATGATAGGGGAAAGAGTGGGAACAATATTTAATCGGAGGAGCTATATGTAAACAGTGGATTTTGTGTGTTTGTTTGGCTGACTTGTAATAAGGAACAAATAAGAACATTCCTCTTACAAAGAGGGGGTAGCTTATTTTGTTGACCAAGAGCCCAGTCTTAAGTGCCGGTGATATGCTGCTACTGCCAGCTCTGGCTGTCGCAACAGCGTTGTAAGGCACTTTAGTGTCAGCGGTAGCAGTGCACCGCCAGCACTGACGCAGCACCAGCCAGTGCTGCACCTGAGCACCAGAAGTTCAATGCGGAGGTGCGGGCAGGTTCATTAAGAACTGACATTTCTGCTGACAGCATTGCAAGGAGTTCAAGTCTGAAAGCCGGGATGGAGACTTAAGTCTTCTTGAGCATTAAGTGCTGATTTAACAGCCCAGCTTCATTGCTTTTCTGGCCAATTGTTCAAAGCTGGTCACCGAGTGGATAAGAAACTGGACTGAACTTCCTGCTTTGAATGGCAACCTTGGACCAGCCTTCCGAACAAGAGAAATGTTACCTGAAGTCACTCCCCCTAGTGCTGCCCCCCCATCACTGCTGCTGCCCCTGGTTTCTCTAGGGCAGGTGTAGGCAACCTTAAACACTCCAAGAGCCATTTGGACCCGTTTTCCGGAGAAAAGAAAACCTCCGGAGCCACAAAACCCTTTGACATCTAAAATGAAGATAACATTGCATATATAGGGTTTTTTTTTTTTTACCTTTATGCTATGCATAAAAAAACTATAGTGTGTTACATTTTTGAAATGAATGCCTAGTCAAACTATATGATCCCTTGGCTCAAGCTGTTGAAGTTGTCTATATAAGCCACTGCTTTAAAAAGGAGAAATGAGAGAAGCTTCCACAAGCTTGGTAATCAGGAGGGGAGGAGGAGGCCTGTGTGGGAGTAAGTGGTAGTTGCTTTTACGTGTTACAGCCAGAGGCGGATCTAAGGGGGGGCAAATCTGTAAGTTTTGCAAGAAGCCTTGCCTCGCAGTGGAAAACACTCCTCTCCTGCACTGTTCTAGCCAATCCTCACAGGGAACAGCAACATCTTGGCGTTGCTTACTGGCTACAGCAGCAAGGGAGAGGAGGGATTTACATGACAGGGTAAGGCTTCTTGTAAAACTTACAGATTTGCCCCCCCTTAGATCTGCCTCTGCTTACAGCAAAAGCATATCTAATGTTTCCTCTGCTTAATTTTGCATACCTTCCATGCAGATCAAGGATGTTATGTATTAAACCCCTCCAACAGCACATAAAAAAATTAAGTTACAAAAATATTCCTCTGATAAAGAGTGAATCCAGCCTACAATGTCTTGGGACCTTATAAAGTTTTCATGCTCCCACCAACATTTTTTTTTTACAACCTTTGATTTCCGAACTCCTGAGTTTCTGGAAGTACAGGGTGCACCTATGTACTGTTTTTAATCTATTTCTCAAAAGATATTACCAGCAAGGTGCTAGTGTGGGCAAATCAGCTATAAAGGGAAGGTCTCCTAAACCTCACATGCCAGGGATTAAAGTTAATCCTGATCCCATCAGTTCTTCTTCTTCTTCTTTTTTTCAGTGCAGATGTACAGCTACTGTTGATTCCCCTTTTTCTGTGCCACTTAAATATCCATTAGGCCACTCTGATGCCATGGCAGAGAAGGCACTTCTTCAGGCAGATGTCAGTTGAACCTGCGCTGCTCACCACAGCAATGTTCCATTTGAAATGGAACCTTACAATGTATGTATGGTACTTGATTGCAGCTTGAAATGTGTTATATAATTTTAGGGCAAGCTACGTGCCCTTTAGGGCAAGCTAAAGGCCCCAAGACAGCATTTTTTAAAAGAGTCCTGCCTTTTGCTAATTATATAAGCGGCAAGTGTATTTAAAGCTGGGGTTTGGCCCCGGAATGTATTTTGATTTACTGAACATAAAAAGAGGAGTGGGGTGGCCCTTTGTACCCATGTTGGGTCGGTCCACAGAGGCACCTTCTGCAGGTATGCAGTGCCAACAATCATTGCATTTCATTTATATTCCAAAAATTCTCTGTGGCTCCATGTTAATTTAGCTGATCGACTGTCTGTGACTGGTCAGTCTGCAGGACTGGAACAGAATATGGAACGCAGTGCCACTAAAACTCTAGCATTCGATGAAAGAAGGAAAAGGCAAGAAAGGAAATGGGGGAAGCCAGCACGCATTTAATGGAAAGTGGACTTTCTGAGGAAACATTGACTTTCAGAATAAATCCCAGTGCAAGCTGACTTCTGTGTAGGAAAGGATCGCCTCATGCTAGAAGCCCGCTGCCTTAGGACACTCATTGGGAGCAAGTTGCATCGAACTCACTGACAGCGCAATCCTATGCATGTCTACTCAGAAGTAAGTCTCATTGTGTTCAATGCAGCTTACTCCCATGAAAGTGAGTATAGGATTGCAGCCTGGGACTCAGATCCACATTGTTGCGCGCAGACACGAGCAGCCCTCTGACTCTCCCCAAAGGCCTCCATTAGCTTGCGCGGCCTCCCGTCTGCGCGAAAGGCCCTCTTTCTCCAGCCAGACCTCCCTCAGTGTGGCTGCATCTGCCCGGCGGGAACATGCGCCTTTAACGCCACATGAGGCGCCCCCCCCACCCAGAAAATCAGAGGGATGAGAGCGTGGCGCGCGGACCGGATCCAGCACGCAAAGAGCAGCTGCATCCTGTCAACGCGAGAGGCGGTGGGACGTGGCAGCTCCTGCAGGTTTCCACTCACCGCCGGCTCTCGGGGGCGTCAATGGGAGAGGCTCTTCTAGTGTCTCCGCCCGTCTGCCGAAGCTCCATGTGACCACAGTGCTGGCGGGGCATTAGCGCTGCTTTCCCTGTGGCTCCTGCTTTCCATGAGTCTTGCGACTCCTTCTGAGCACGCCACCACGCCACCACCCAGACTCCAGAGCCGCAGCAGACAGTTGAAAGAGCCGCATGCGGCTCCGAATCTGTGGGTTGCTGACCCCAGCTCTAGGGGAAAGACGACCGCTATGGTGGTAGCTGCAGTGGCATTAGCCCAACAAACTCCTCTGTGAACAAAAACGAGATGATGATAACCAGTGCATCAATTCTTTTGCCTCCTCCTCTGCAAGCCAATAGGAATCAGAGGGAGAGGAGGGGGAGAGAAGGACCTCTTCACATGCTCAGAAACAATTTCTTGTGGACTACAGATTCTCGTGGTCAAGACACTGAAAACAGTTCTTGGCCATCCAACATGAGTTTTGTTTCCGATAGAAACGGGTCACAAAGATTCTCCTGGTTGTTGAAGTTGCAAATATTTTACAAGGCTTTTTCCTTTTTACATACAAATGGCCCGTGGGGACATGCATCAAGCATACACCGAGTATATAAACAGTCAATGATTATTGACTATGGAGTACATTATAATCAAGTATTGAGGCATTTCTCAAATACATGAGTGAATACTGATGACAACATTCAATGAATATTGGGGCCTTGCGCTGCCGAAACTAGGGTTAGGGTCTTTATGTTGGCGCAAAGGCCAGGCTGTAATCAAGTGCTTCGAGGGGCTGCCACAAATGGGCAGTCGCACAGAGCAGCAGCTCCAGAGGCCTCCGGCAGCACCAGTAAGTTGGAGGCGTGGATGGGGAGAAGGCTGCAGAGGGCAGGGAGGATAGGGCTGGGGGTAGGGATGGAGCTTGGCAGCACTCGTGCTTGCTAGACCTTATCCCCACTTTGCTGGCCTGCCCCTTCTTCTCTCCTTAGACATACATCTGCAAAATGGTTGGAGTATGTCCAAGGAGACCCATTGATGATCAAGCAGCTTACCAGTGGGTAAGTCAGAGTATTTTTACTTACCTATTTATATTTCACTCCTGTTGGCTGCCTGTTGGCTCCCTGTTATGGGCCAACCCCCCTCCCAACATATGCGCCATCTGGTTTTTAAAGGCTTGGCTTGGGTTTTCTTGGTTTTCAGAGGCAAGAAGGCCCCCTGCTCTGCAAAGGGCTGAGGTTATGCAGATGCTCAGCAAGGAAGGCTGGAACATTGGGGGGCCCTCTGGAAGAGCATTTACATTTGGGTGCTTAAGTCTGGCAAAAGAATTGCGTAAGAACAAGTCCTGCCTGCTAATGAATTACGTTATAATTGTCCAGGGCCGGCATTCACTGAATGCAGCATTCAGTCTGCAAGTGCTGCTGCATCAGGACTCGGCAGAGCGTTCATAACAGAAGCAAATAAAAATGCCTTACAGGAATTAACCTTAAAGGAATTTAACTTTTGGAAAAAAATCACCCCACTTTTCCAACAACTTCCATCTAAAATGGTTTACAATCTCACACCCCTACATGTGTGAGGTCACAAGCACAGATACATCCAATTTGGACTTCTATAAAGCAAGAAATGGAGACATAACACAGATTTTGAAATGGATGTTGCTGTCTGCTGGTGCTCCCTACCAAGAAGATTCACACCCTGGTATTAGATGAGCTGTTACTCGGGTAACCAAAAAGGTGTGAAGTGTCCAGTGAGGAAAATACATCCCATTGCTCTTTAGGTTAAGGTTTATGGCATTGCACAACAATTGATTTATACCAAGAACTCTAGAGGCAAGGTTCTCTAAACAACCTGTTTACTTTCTTTCTTTCTTTCTTTCTTTCTTTAGAAATAAAAAATCGCATAAATAATACATAGAACAAGCATCGTGAACAGAAGACAACAGAATGCATAATTTCAGTGAGCTTTGTTACGCAGTGTATTTGAAGAGCATTGTTTGACTCACAAACACATGCATTATTAAAGAGCATCGTCTCACTCAAAGCTCACCCATGGCGCTTGCTTGATGTTCAAGTGAGGGGAGGGGTGAGAGTTCCCACGTGTATCCCCTGGGGGTCGGGGGGGGGGAGGAATGAGGGGCCGTATTCCAAGTGTTCAACAGGGTGCACAATGCTAATTTCCCAAGAACAGGCAAAATTGCAAATATTTCTCAGCAGCATACCAAAATTCTCTCCTAAGTTTCGGGGACAAAAAGTGATATCTGCATCCTTCATTTTGATGAAAAACCCTTTGGATTGATTGACCATTTTCATCCCTGTACATTCCCACCAATGATCTCCAAACAGAACTGTTCTTCTCTAGAGTATCTTCAAAATCTACCCACCTTTCTTCCTGACTCCTAAACATTGTTATAATGCCTACATGTTTAATTCCAGTAAGAAACAGGGAAACAAATAAGGGCCCAATCCTATCCAATTTTCCGGCCTGGTGCAGCTGTTCCAATGGGGTGTGTGCTGCATTCTGTGGTGTGGGGACAGCCATGGAGACCTCCCTAAGGTAAGGGAATACTTGTTCACTCATCTTGGGTCTGCATTGCAGTTGCACCATCACCAGAAAGTTGGATAGAATTGGGCCCTAAGTCTGTTTGGCTAGCAAATTAGGACTAAATTTCCTTACTTCGGGGGGGGGAATCTTAAGGTGAATCAAAGAGAAAAGGCCTTGTGGGGACATATGCCCACCAGAGTTCAGAATCTTCTTTAATGCTGGTCCTTAGGACAATCAACTGTCCCATGGCTAGCTCTGGGACTAAAGATCATCTGTCTGTGGGATACTAATCTTTAGTTACGTCCATTACATTTATATTATTATAAAGATCTGCTCTGCAGTGATTGAAAACAACCAAAGATTAATCATGGATCTATCATCAGAGTAAAAATACCAACCATGGAAAAGGAAAAGAAAGAGCTGCAGGTGGAACGAAAGAGAAGAAAGTCAATTATTGGTAACAACCATGTTTTGCTGTGCTTAAGTTGTAAAAGCATGTCAGCAGGGAACAACTCTAATAACTGCCTGTTCTTTGCAACTGCTCAAATCATCATTCAAAAATACCAGAGAATGAAAGGTGACCTTTTGTAAAAACAATTATCTGTGTCAAATGAAAACAGAAACTCTGAAAACATCATGATGGTTTACCTTTTGCATCATAAAAGGAACAGAAGAGAAAATTATAGGTTTATTAGTAAAGGACTGGGATTTTTAAAAAAGAAAAAAAAATTCTAAAATGATGACTCATATCCACATCACCTCCCTTCATCTCCCTCCTACCTGTCCCAGGGCGTAATCCAAACCTGGAGTTAGATCGGCACAGTTAGGCCAGCCAAGTTTGACCAGCATAAGGGACACTGTAAAGAGCATTTGGACCACTCACGGAGTTAGGGAGGATAGCGCATGTCTGTGTGCTGGCCTCTCAGACTCTAAGAGTGGTCCAAGCATACTTTACGGTGTCCCTTCTGCTGGCTTAACTTTGCTGGCCTGCCTGCCTGACTCCAGGTTAGGATTGTGCCCCCAATTTATCAAAGCGATTTGGTGCATATTCTGCAGAGGGACATCAAGTTTCCACTTTTTTAGAAATTGAAAAGGGAGAGGAAAAGCTCCCTTTTTATAACTAGCCTCTCCTTTTCCATTCCAGGGTGTGGAAAAATAAGGAGAAGCAACAGGTGCAGTAGGTAGAGATGGGCACCCCTTCCCCACTATCTCCTGCCAGAGGCAGCCACTTCAGTTGGCCCATGAATGGGAAAGAATGAAATGGCAGCCAAAAAACATTTTTTGTCCATCCATTTGAGGGGAAAAAAGCTGGAGAAATGGAGTCATTTTTCCGCAATTTGACATCTCTACACATGTCCAAGGCATGCTTTTTCATTGCAGGGCAGAACACAACTAAGCTAGAAATGAAAAGGAATGAGAAAGATAAGACTAAGGTTCGAGTCTAGCTCCATTCTCTAGTAGCAAGTTCAACTTATTAATGGCTATGTTACAACAAGTGAGATGGCTATTTGGGGAAACAAAGCTGGACTAGATGGTTTGATTCAACAGGGTTTGTCATGTTCAGTGCCTGAAGAAACACCTTTCAGATATCAGGCAGAAGACAGAGCTGGTCACAGAATAAATGCCCAAAGAGACACACTTGTCCCCTTTGGAGGCATAGAGAACCACTTCATGTCATCTGGCTTGCAGATGCTGTCGGTAGTAGGTGGTTAAGCAGTTAGTATATTGTCCTGCAGAATATTTTCAAGGAATTCCTTTTGCTTCCTTACAATGACTTTGGAGGTATTGTGGTGGTGGGTGAGTTGGCCAGCATTCGAGGAGGGGCATGGGCAGACACTAGCTAGGAACTGAGTTGGGCAATGGGACCCAGGGTGCCATCTGCTAGTGCCAGGTCTGCCCTAGATACTTGGATTTTTAGCTCCCAAGATAAACCGCATCCATTCCCTTACGAAACGATTGAATCATTGCCTGCAATCTCTTTCCATGGCTGTGGCCTTTGTGTGAGGATATTAATAGCTTTGCTTTTAACCCAATGAAATACTTACTATCAAAAAAGGAAGATTTCCAAGAAAGTAGCTCCAATGAGTTTAACCCCTGGGTTCACACAGAACTGAGCCCAAAACGCTAGACTTTTCAATGTTTTTCATCTCATGGCATACCGACACGGCACAAAAATGGTCAAAGTGCATCATCAAAGTTTTTTTTTATAAGGCACTTCGTGTGCCAGGTGGGGAGCTCATATCCCGCAATGGGGCTCCCGATAAATGACCCTCCCCCAAACTCCCACACCACATCTGTGGACCACTCACGGCACCCCAAAGTGCCACAGCACACTGGTTGACAATCACTGCCCTGGGCTGTATTGCTTAGAATTACAAAAATTAAGCAATAAAATAAAAATCCTATCTTTACTCAGAGCGTAATCCTAAACTGGAGTTAGGCCAGTGTAAAATAAGCCAGCAAAGTTTGGCCAGCACAAGGGCCACCATAAAGCGTGCTTGGACTACTCTCGGAGTCAGGGAGGATGGCTCACATCTGTGTGCTGCCCTCTCTGACTCCGAGAATGGTCTAAACATACTTTATGGTGTCCCTTGTGCTGGCCAAACTTTGCTGGTTTATCTTATTCCAGCCTAACTCAGCCGAAATAATTCAGAATTCAGTATCGGCTGATTTGAATAACATAAAAGATAAAATTGTTCTGGCAGAATATCCTTACATCAGCTCAATGAGTCTTGTTAATACATGCAGCCATTGTATATAAATACAATTTTGGACCTGAAGGGGGGGGGACGGAAAACATGAGCTGCATTGGAGCCTTCCATCACTCAATGTTCCGGCATGCTGAGATTTGTTTTCATCGGCAGTTCCTGAGATAGAGTCTGTGGGAACAACAATTTGACCAGCATGCAATAAAATATGATGGCAGGATTTTAGCTGCTACGTACGTAAGAATGCCAAAAAATATTTATGGGATAGGAAGCCTAAGGAATGTGCTTCAGGACACTGATACCATGTTCTCATGCTAATGTTTGCACTGAGAACTTTACATTAATAGATACATGAGGAACATAATTATAACTATCCATCTGCTAAGCAAATCTGCAGCAATACAAATGGTGGACTCTCGGCTGTTATTCTACATAAGGGACAGAAGGATGCTTTATTCCTATATCTTTGGGGACTATATCTCCCATCACAGGGGAAATGTGGAAAAGTAAAGGAATGGCCAACTAATTCAATTTATCATGGAGATAAAAAGCAAGCAATGCTGTTTCTGAGAATTGCATTTTATTCTAGGCATGTTCCCTGTTGTTATCCATACAACAGGGCCTGGAGTGAACAATGAAATCCTGCAGAGCCACATTTCAAAGCAGCAGCCAAAATAAGCATCACCAGTTGCTTTGCAGAAAATTTAATCTCCAAACCTGATGGCATGCATTGGTTTGATGGTATGTGGAAGAACCAACAAGACACACTAACCTGTTCTAATGAGTCAGATATTCACAGTAATACCTCCCAGGACACTACTTCCAGAAGCATGGATTTATTACAGTGCTTTTTATCTTGGTGTGATTGACAGCTATTGGAGCCAATGGAAGCAGTCCATTCCAGGATAAATGGGGCCAAACAGCACAGGTTTCTGCCTTGTATTTTTAACCATGCCTTCTACAGTGCTGTTTCTGTTACACTCAAGTTTCTAGTCATGTACTCCTGCATTATGGGAAGTATTACTGTACTACTGACAACTCATTAGAAGAGCCTAGTGCATAAAACCTAGATTGATTGGGGACAAACACATGCAACCTATCCGTAACTGTCTCCAGTATCCAGCCCATTAGGATCCATTCAGCCCCTACAAGAATTATACCAGCCCAACCACTTACACAGGCAAAAGTAAAACTGTTTCCTTGGTTCTGTCATTTAGGCTTCTCGCCTTGAGACCTCCTGAGAACCTCCTGGGTTTGCCTCATTTTGAAGAAATGTACAACAGATAGCTTATGCTTTGTAATGGGGCATAATCATTATCTGTTTTATATGAGGTTTTTCTGCAACTCTAGCTCAGAAATTCAGGATACCCAGCACTAACCGCTCCCCTGCTAATAACAACCCACATGGGAAGATCCTATTATGGTGTTCAGCAGTGCCTCAAACCAGGCCCATGTAGTTCACACTGTCAGGGAGGGAGAGCCCACAACTCTATACCTGGAAAGTTGGCTGAGTCACCCAAAGGGGCACCTTTTAGAAGGACCTCAGAACATGCAGTGGGGAGAAGGGACTCACAATCATCCAAATAGTTGTTGTTGCTGTTCTTCCTGTCCTCGTCCTCCTCAGCCTCCAGAAGGGATAGCATCCCCCAAATCTCTGCTTCCTTTCCATTAGTCCAGCAAGACCCTTGCATCTAGTCATCATAGGCCAGAAAGGAGCCTTTCAAGGTCTCTGTTAAAGGGGGGCTGATCAATTACACTGGCTCTATTGAGGCTTATCTGGTCACCCTAGCAATGAAGCATTTATCCAGGACATCCCTGTTATGCCCACTTGTTGCACGCATGATAAATATTTCTGATGGTATTTTTTTCAGTGCAGTGGACAACCCAGTAGGCCGGGAGAATCTGTTTCTTTGGACATACCCCACTCATGGCCTTTAGGCAAATGTTCAGATTCTGACTTTCTCAAGTCTCAGAAGAAGGGCCTCCATCATAAAGATCTGGCTGGAATGAAAGGGAGGGAGCAATACCTGTGGTACAGAATGTTCAAGTCACTTACGGCTTTCTCAGCCAAAACCCAAGCTATGAAGTGTGCCAAGAAATTGAGGAATCCATTGGAAATTCTAGATCGGGGGGAAAGCATAGCTATTGGGAGGGAACAGTAAGTACTGCAGGTGCCACAGTGTGTTGTGTTAGCGGCCCCTCCCACTTGCCCTCCCACAGGCAGTGTCTGTGTGTTGCTGTCGCTCACCAGAATGGCTCCAACGGCAAGTGGAAGGCGTTGCTTACATGGCACATTGCGTCTCCTGCACCACTTACCATTTTGACCCCCCTCTCTAGCTGTGCTACTGATTGGTTGTGAGGTAACCCTGGCCTTCAACTGTTTTCGCATTTCCTAGGCCCTTTGTTTTCGTTCCTGGCTCTTCATAACATTGTCGCCTTCAGTTCAGGCAAGCTTCATTTCTCCTGTGCTCCTAAGAATGTATGAACAGCAGCCAAACTGACACAATGCAGTGCCACACAGAAGTGGGCCATTTGGTCCAGGGGGAATAACACCTTTTCTGTCCAAAACTAGCACGTGTCCGTGCAGACTAAAGACAAAGTATGGAAAAGAAATCACAGACACAGTGCGGTAAAACCAGTTAATCAAGCAAGTGCTGCGTAACTCTGGAGAGAGATTGTCTTTCCTTGACACAGTTTTACCCTCAGGAACTCACCAGCAACGTACATTGGGAAATTATTGATTTTAAGCAGAGCAGAGGAAGGTCATGCTTTTCCCTTGCTATTCAATGCTGCTTTTGCTAGTTAGATTGTCTTTTTCAGCTTTATTACACCGCAGAAGCACTAAGAGGACTGAAACCACAAAAGAGGAATTTGCAATAAATCCACATTCATTTATGAGGCTGAGCTATAGAAATTGGTTGTGTCTCACTAATTAGATTCACTAATTGACACTAATGAGTGATGAGCATTTCTTGTACTCCTGTTGGGATCATGAAAGAGAATTTAAATTTTAAAAATGAATGTCAACAAAACATAAATCACAAATGGGAGAACACATCTCAGCAAAAAGCTGCATTAATAAGGCTGCAGTCTTATGCACACTTTCCTAAGAGTAAGGCCTATTGAACTCAATAGGACATGCCTCTGAATAGGCACTTTTAAGATTGCACTGTACCAGCAGAATCCTATGCAGGTCTACTCAAATCCACGGAGTTCAACAGGGCTTAAAGTGCCTTCGGGCATAAAGGCGGGGTAAAAATCTTTTAAATAAATAATAAATTTTTTTTAAATAAATTAATCTTAATTATATGTGTATAAGATTACAGCCTAGGTCAAGGATTTATCTATGGTTAATGAGTTCTTCTAGACACTCCAAGAATATTTGATTGTTTTAATTATCTGTGCTCTGTATATCTGTTCTCAGACTAGAATGTATCTCCCTGTGTTCTATGCATTTTTCTTGTGGACTTGTATATTTTGTTCTGTTATCGCCTACGGGCATGGCAATAAATGGAATGATTTTCCTAAGAATGATGGTGCTTGAGATAACACAGAGAGGGAGCCAGGATGGAAATGGAATCACATACACAGCTGGCTCTGACTGGTACCAAACTGAATCTGAAGCAGACATCGGAATTCATAATTCTTGTTAATTTCGTCCCTTTTCATTTCATTTCATTTTTTTAATGGTAGGATTCTGTATGTGGCCAACAAGAAAACAAAAGTATAGAAAAATTGGAAGGCAACAAACCTAGAGAAAGGCACTATGCTTACGCAGAACAAAATGTAAATGCAGGTAGATTATCCCTTATCCGGACATCCAAAATCCAGACTAATCTGAAATCCAGACATTTTTGTCCAAGACTTTTAAATAAACTTTCCATAGTGTGAACACTAGAAGGTCTTGTGCACGTTCCCATGTACAGGCTGTAAGTTCTATTCTCTGCTCTGTGGTGTGAGCCGTTGCTGAAAAATGTCAAAGAGACCAGCTTACACCCAAATGGATCACAGTGAAAACAGCAAGAGGAAGCATTTCTCATTATACTTATGCAATTCCAAAATCCAGACAAGTCAGAAATCCAGACTGCTTCCTGTCTCAAGCAGTCTGGATAAGGGATACTCGACCTGAATGTTGAGTTTAGTGTAAACAAAATGTGTTTAGTTCTGGTACTAATGAAGAAGTCTTATTGTTACATGTGTTACCAACACTGCATGTACAGGCTCATTATTTTGTTTGTTTTTATGGTTAAAAGACATAATACATACATATAATTTACATCACAATAAAACACATTTTAAATACAAAACAAAGCTACCAGCATGCATAAAAACACAATAAGGGAGCAGTAAACATCATCACAATTGACAACATATGGGTTCAGTACTCATACAAACAAGGACATTTGCTCTTTGCCATGGAGGACTTTGACCTGTTTCTAGTTTTATCCTAGAGCAGGCTCAAAAACTCCTATAACGTGGGGCAGAGTGCTACAGTACATGTTGCTACTCTGCTTGGGCAACTTGCCAAAATGTTGATCCTCCGTATCCTGCAGTATATCAGCTGCTGTCTCAATTGCTCTTCCTCTCACTTAGAGGTGTAACTACAGAGGAGCCTAAGAGGAACCTGCCCAGGCACTATGCTTAAGGGGTGCATTACTGCTCCTTAGGCTCCACACCTACTTATGGAGGAGATACTGGCAGCTTCACACCCCAAATTCCTTTTCCTTCAAAGGATAACCTCTATAGGAGAAGGCATGTATCCACCACTGTGAGCGCTTCCACCCCTGCAAGCGGCACAAAACAGTCACTTCTGGGTTAGCCCCAGACAAGGAGGCTCTAGTGGCTTCACCCCCCTCCAGTGGGGACTTTCCCTTGAAGGGAGTGCTCCTTCAAAGGGCACTGGGGCAATGAGTTGCACCTCTGCTCTCACTCCGGATTCAAAAAGGGGGGTGGAAGAGGAAGTGCAGTTGGAAGGTGTCTCTGCCATTCTAGCCCCACTCTCTTCTCCTCCTCACTTTCTCATCTGCTCCACTCTCTCCTTTTGAATTCAGGCAGTAGGAGGAAGAGGAATAGAGGACATGAGTGGAGGAGGGTGATGGGTCCCCACATCAATAGCCTCAAGTGACCTCGGAGTGGGCCAGCTCAGAACAGCCCTCATACTGATTCTCTTTGCTGTTGAAAACAAAGTTAATTGCCAGCTAGACTGACATTAAAAGCCTGTGCTCAAGCCAGATACGTATTTGTGAATATTTATTCTGAAAAGTTTAGATCTGATTTCCCTAGCCTTGCTTTCAAGTTATTTACAACGTTTTTATGCGAACCAGAAAAGATTCTGCAATAAAATTTGTAATCTGATTATTTGATGAGAACATGCGTATATAGAGTACATCTGGCTTGCTGAAATAATCCCCAGTAAATCTGCAGACAAAAATACTCAAGGACATGCCAAGCAAACCAGTAAAATCTATGCCAGGAATATCTAATTAAGGGGCACAGTAAAAATGAAGCCGAGAAGGCAAGTTAAGAGGATCAAATCTCTACAGAGTGCATGGGCGTTATTTAAAAGTGGGCAGGAGGTGTGGACTGATGGTTGAGCTGCTGTTTGAAGCTAAGCAGGAGAATCTGTGGTCTTGTTTTTGGATGGGAGACAGAATGTCAGGCTGTGACAAGCTGCTGTACCTGTTGTGGTAGGCCGAAGTCGCTGATGAGCTGATTAGTCACTGCAAGTGAAAGTTGTGGGGGCAGTGTGAGAGAGGGCCAACTGGTAAAAGAATTGAGTAGGATGCTGAGGATCTGCCCAAGCTTGACTTATGATTGCCTGCTGAAGCTCTATGGCATGCAGCCAGAGGAGAGATCCACACTGCAAAGGCTACATCTGGCACTGAAGATATTGTGAATCACAGAATACTGTATATTTGTAAAAACCCTATTGAAAAATGGTGGTTTAGACTAGCCTGCCTATATAAGCCACTTTGGGGATTTGCTTCTGCATGGAATAGGCGGGATAAAAATTCTTCAAATAAATACATAAAACCGCTACAACAGAAGCTCACCTAGAATGTACACTGTTAGCAAGAAAGATACTATAAGATCCCAGAAGGATGCCATCAAAGCTCATGGGTGACGTCAAGGAAATTAGAAGAGGCGAGAAGGCTTTCTTCAGAAAATGCAAGACCTGCCCAAGGAAGGTGAACAAAAAGGAATACAAACTCTGGCAAAAGAAATGTAAGTTGACATTAAGGGATGCAAAAAAGAATAGGAGGCGTGCAAGGCTAAAAGCAATGCAATACAATCAAAAGCAGAGAATCTGCCAGGGCAGGCCTTGGGCCATTAGATAATGATAGAATGAAAGTGAAACTCCAAGAGGACAGGGAGATTGAAGACACATGGAGCAAATTCTTTGCATCTGTCTTCACTAAAAGGAAATAGCAGGGCAGATATCAATGCCTGAACTGACCTTCTTGGAGACAGAGCTGGATGAACTGAATTAAAAGGAATAACAAATAATAAAATATGGGATATTTCATACGACAAGAATGGCCACTGCCTAGTAGCAGCAGAGCACTTACTTTCAGTGTGGAACAGTGTTCTTCAATCTGTGGGTCGGCAACCCCAATGGGGTTGCAAAGCCTCATCTGGGGGGAGGGTTGTGGCAGCCTTTCAAAGCCTGTGCAAGAGAGAGTTTGGATCCAATCCAGTCATGACACTGCCTTACCTATGAGTTCTTGATTTAATCCTGCATAGCCTCTTCTCACTGTCTTGCCCTGCAGCTCTTAAGGCCGGCTCTGTTCAAGCTGCTAACTCACAGGGTTGGTGAGGACACGGTAGGGGAGGCAGGTGGGGGGGTAGATCGGGTCCCAGGAGGGGGGCAGGATTGGCAGTGGCACCCCAGTCTCTCACTTTATTTATTGGGGTCATGGCATGCAAAACTGCGTGCTTTGCATGCAGCTATAGAAGGCCTGAGCCATAGAAAGTCTAAAACAGCTCTAGCTGGCATCTCCAGGTAGGGCTGAGAAAGATCCTTGTTGGAAATGCTACCAGTCTTGGTCAATCATACTGAGGGCACAATACTAAGTAGCACTGGAACAAGCAGGCCAGCAGTGTCCAGCACCACTTAGGAGGCAGAAGGAGCCTCCCTGTCCCAAGGGCACGTTTATGCCTTTGCACCAGGGGAGGCTCCAGCCTCCCCACTGGGTTCCTCGGATCTGCACCCCTGAAATCATGGGGAAATCTGAGGAAGCCATGTGGCCACATCCCAACCCCAACCCCCTCCCCGGGCTGGCACGCCCACCGGCCTGCCCACCCCACCCAGTTCCTCCCTCCCGTGGGCCCTCCTCCTCCTAGAACCACCCTTGCACCAGCAGCATTCGGCGGGTGCAAGGTGCGGCTCTCCGCCAGCACTCTTGGGCTGACACTACTCCTAGCGTTGGCCCAAGCGCTCTAGCACTGATGCAACAATGTTGCATCAGCGCTACATGCAGGGCTGGATTGCGTCAGGTGGACCAATGGTCTGACACACATGAGGCAGCTTCATCTGTTCTTTTCCATATACAGATTATACAATGGATTAACAGAACAAGAGAACCAAGCTAGGAATACAAGTCCTGACAACTCAACTCAGGGCGCAATCCTAACTTGGAGGTAGGCCCGCACAGTTAGGCCAGCCAAGTTTGGCCGGCACAAGGGACACTGTAAAGCATATTTTGACCGCTCTTGGATTCCGGGAGGATGGCATACATCTGTGTGCTGGCGTCTGACTCTCACAGTGGTCCAAACATACTTTATGGTGTCCCTTGTGCCGGCCAAACTTGTCTGGCCCAACTGTGCCAGCCTAACTCCAAGTTAGGATTACACCCTCAGTTTAGGTTAAGAAGTCCAGGGTTCATGGCACAGGAAGACCACTTTGGCTCCAATTGTTCCTTGAGAGATTTTCTTTCCAAAGGACAAATGATGAAATTCAGAGATTCACTGCATGATGCAATGATTCAGCTGACTGCCAGAGACGAAGAGACGAAGATCAAAGGCAAGCCTACTTCCTAGAATCCAGTGGGTGGCCCATTCATGGAAGTTCCTAGAAAGGTTTAATTCTGTGTGTGGAGGTGGGGCTATAGCTTGAGGTAAAGCATCTGTTTTGCATGCAATTCCAATCCCTGGAATCTCCAGGTAGGGTTGGGCAAAAACCTTCTCCAAAACCCTGGAGACCCTCTGCCAGTGAGTGTAGAATACTGACTGGCAACCATGTTGTACAATACTGAGCTTGGAGGACCAATAGAGGCAGCCTTCATAAGATGGAATAATTTGTCTTTAATTGCAAACAGGATATTAAGATTAAAATGGTTAATCAGTAAATCAGTTATGTTCCTATCTGGTGCATTGGGTACCACTCTCCATATCAGCCTTGCTGTCTTCAATATACTGTATGCCATTCCAGCAACCCAGATGCTCTCTAAGATAAAACTTATTAACTTCCTGCAGTTCAGCTGGCAAAAGAGTCCAGATCACACAGAGAACTCGATAATAGCAGCCAGAAATATTTTACTCATCATTAATTCCTTTCAAAATGGGACTGCCACCCACCTCATTAGTGGCCTTGCCCACCATAGAAACATGGCATTGGACCCGAGCCTGCTCTTGAGAGAATGGAAGGGGCTTCAGTTCAAACAGGGAGCAGATGGCAATTTTTCCTCCATACCCCAGATCATCTTGTTCCCAATGGTCCCCCAGCTTTCAGGAAAAAAAGACTGCAATGCTGAAGAGGAGTCACGAAAGTTTGCTTATGTGAGGTTCCTCCCACTTGCACTCCTTTGGATTGTACTGGAATTGTCCTGCATCTGTTGAACTTCTTTGCGCCAAGGATCAGGAAAAGGCATGGGGCTTCTAGCTGGGAAAAGGCGGGAAATCTATCCCTACTTCATAGATTTTTGATCAAGTTAATAGGAAAAAGAAGAACTAGAAGAACATCTGTGTACATCAGGAAAAAGCACTGTAGTGGGGCTGGTATAGGATATCCCATCTTCAGAGGTGTGCGAATTGCAAATATACTTTCAGTCCCAAACACACAAACTGGTTATGATGGAGCCCAAAAGCGTAAAATAATTTAGGGCACAAACCTAACCTGGAGCTAGGCCAGCAAAGTTTGCTGGAACAAGGGCCACCCTAAAGCCTGTTTGGACCACTCTCGGAGCCAGGGAGGATGTCACACATCTCTGACTCCAAGAGAGGTCCAAACATACTTTAGGGTGTCCCTTGGGCCAGCCAAACTTTGCTGGCCTGATTGTGCTGCCCTAACTCCAGGTTAGGATTGTACTCTTAACATGAAGGGCAGGGGGTGAGGGGGCAGTGGATTCAGGGGGTCCTTTGCCTTCAGTCTCTGCTACCTCCCTCCAGCCCACTATGGATGAATCTGCTTCCTTCCCAAGCCAGAAACTGTGGACCAGACTTCATTTAAAGGGGCCATGTGAATGAAAAAGCTCCTTCATTCATGCAGTCCCTGGGAACCAATTGGAAGCTGCTTTGGGAAAACGATGCAATGGAGCATGGTGCAGTGGCAGTGGCAGTCCCGGGGCAGCATTAGGTGGTTTCCCTGTTTGCATCATCCTTGGGTTTTCGCCATATATACTAAGCTAAAACGCATAGTTTAATATTCTGAGGAAATAACTCATTAGATTCCACAAGGTAAACAAATTCTGCTCGTGGTTATTTGCAGAGCAAACAGGCACAGATATTAAAATCTATGCAAGCAACAACCAATATATTTCTAAGAGTTCTCTTCGGTAATTGTAGGATACAGATTGCTCTTGAGCAAAACAGTTGCTATATTATCTTTATAGCCTGGCCCTTCTGCTAGGGAGCCATGAACCTTAGCCATCTAATTTTTCATATGCTTGTCAATTGTGCAGCATACAAGATGCATTAACCCATAAAGGTCAGATAGTTATTAGCCACTGATCGTTTTAGCTTCATGAAGCTGGACAGGAGGTATGTTGTTTTATGCAGCAAGCCAACATTAACTAATGCGCCCAATAATGCTGGTTGAAGGGGCCACGAGAAGCAGACATTTCATAAAACTACAGGGAACTGATAATGTTCAGTATCGCCGGTGCTGATTGCCAATGGCTCAGCTCGGTTTTAGACAAGGGTCTTTCCCCAGCTGTACCTGGAGCTACCAGGGATCGAACCTGGATCCTGTGGCATGCAATACAAGTCCTTTACCACTGAGCTACAGTCCCAGGAGGAAGAAGACGTCCCCATACGGCTATCCCAAGCTTCCTCCAACCAGAACATGATGTCTCATGTAGTTCCATTACCTGCCACAGAACAACAACCAACCAAGTTGCGGAGTGGGGGGGGCGCAGGAACCCAGGGCCGGGCAATGTGATCTTGCCCTTATGTCGCATTGCCCATGCGCATGTGCAGACACCACACACATGCACGCACGCACGCACGCGTGCACACTCACACATGGACCTGGCACCAAAACCAGCTCCATTCAGAGGCGAGTGGGAGGGTCCATTTCACAGTGCTTCTACATGCCAACGAGTAGGCACTGTTGCCTCCCAGCGGAGATGGTGGAAAACTGCCACTCTGCCACATAGGGGTCAATGGACCCTCCCATGCCCCGCCTAGCTACAGAGCTGTAACCACCTTCGTTAGGCACCATTAATTCTGAGTGAAACAGAACTAAGCTAATACCTTCTTTACAGCAGCAATCCTTTACCCACTTTCTTTGGAGTAAGCTCCACTGAACCCAATGGGATTCACTTCTACGCAGAAATGCCTACAGGATGGTGCTGTAGGTCATCTTGACTGAAAAGAATGGATCAAAGGAAAAGATGAGGAGTAAACTGTTTGTTCTTCTAAAGAGTATCCCAGAGGGAGCTGAGTGGGTAAACAACTTTATGAAAAGAAGAGTATGTTCAGCAACTCTAGCTGGTTATATAATCCTATGTTGGCACTTATGGAAGACAAAAGATAGGTGAAAGAAGGGGAAAGAGGTAAATGAATGAAGGGGAAGGAACAGAAGGGCAGGAGGTCTGGTCGAGAGAGTACAGCCGCCATTAAGACTGAAGATAAGATCCGAAGGTCACCAGTTTGAGAATACTGGAAGCGGTGAGACCTTGAGAACACGACTGATAAGCTCTGAGCTGAGCTGTCTCCAGCTGCCTGTGAGAGAGGAGTTGTGCTGGGCCAGCTGTTTCATTGGTGAGAGCAAAGAAGCCTTCTATCAGCTGTTTATCAGCCAGGGGAGGCAACCCTGCAGCCAGCAAGGAAGACCAGACTGTGAAAGGTCCACCTGAATGTAGCTGTTCTTGAAAGATTAGAGTTATTCTAGAAAGACTGGATTGTAAAAACCCCTTGGGGTTTAGAAAAAAGCCTGCCTATGTGAAGTGCCTTGAATTAAAGTCAAAGGAGCAATCCAATCACCGAGAAAGGCGGTATATAAATCCCTGTATTATTTTTGTTGTTTTGTTTTGTTATTGTTAACTGTTCTTCTCTCAGCATAGATCTTTCTCCTGCTGAAATCAGCTGCCTTTATCTGATATGAGTATGCAGATGTGCCTACAAAATGATGAGACTTGTGGGGCCCAATCCTATCCCCTGCCAGCCCAGACCATGAAGACCTATCCCCCGTCAGCCCAGACCTATCCTCCACTCCTTCCCTGCTCAAGAACACCCTTTCCTCCCCCTCCCTCCCCTATTCCACTGCCTGCTCCAATGGCTGACTCATCTGGTGCCAGCAGACAGTGGTCTTGTTGCAGCCTATGTATGCACAGCTACCAGCATTTGTGCTGGCAGTCTCATTGTAGGTGAGTGCTATGTCACACAACTTGTGCCAGGATCCAGGCATTCCACCTGGATCCTGGCATGTATGCTGGTGGGACACACATTCCACCTGCAAACACCTTTAGTTAGGATTGGGTGAAAAGAGCCTAAGCGCCAGAACAGGCTTCAGTCTGGTTTGTCACCTGTCAGTGAGCATAGAAAACCCATCGAAATGTATCCATTCTTTAAGCTTTTCCCCAGCAAAAAGACACTTTGCAACAGCCCGGCAGAAGGTGGCGCTAGCCTGCACTGGCTACTCACACTGGCAGAGGGGAGGCCATGGAGTCAAGAGAGGTAAGCCCGTGCTGAGTGGCACTGAGGCATTCTGGGGCAGGAGAGGAGAGGGGAAGGAGGGGAAGGGTAGAAGAAGATGGAACAGGGCAGGGAGAGTAGACCAGGCCCATGGGAGGTGGGGAGAGTGGCAGAGCCTACATCCTATCCCCGCTCCGGGCCCTGATGCATTGACTCAAGGCCCAGCAATTGGCACCAGCTTGGCACCAGCAATTTTGATGGTGCATGTCCCAGTTGCCCCATACTGGCTGCTGGAGCTTTTCCTGAGGCAAGGGGTAAACCTCCAGCAGCCTAGTCTCCCACACTGGATACAACAGAGGCCTTTTTAGTGGTCCTGCACTGCAGTGTGAGCAGTTTGGTTAGGACTGGGCTGCCCAACTCCAAATTGAATCACTTCATTTTGGATGAGCTTTGGAGAGAGCTGTAAACAAATTTACAAATTCAACAGAATTGAAGCAAAGTCATCTGATGGTGCTTTGTTTTCTCCCCCTTTGTATCTAACTTTCCTTCCCTGTAGGGCAGGAGGCTTCCAAGCAGGCAGGGGAAAGGAGGGGAAGCTCAGGCAAGAGATACTGTGATTGAGAGCTCTTAACTGTCAGTAAGGCACATAGCAGCAGAATGAAAGCTGCAAGTTAATGCTTCCCTCCCTTCCTCTCCCAATCAATGTGATACTTGGGAGGAATGATGAAAGTGTGAAAACGTACAGGTTTCGGCAACTCAATAGATTGATAGTCCATCCATCTATCTTTCTTTCTTATCAATCAATACCCATGATAAGTAGCTCTGAGATGTTTCAGCTAATGAATTGCAAAAGTGATAGACAAAGAAGTTTATTTTTTCAAAGAATAGGTAGGAATGTGGTAGAGTCACATTTCACAAGTCGAGTTGAGTCTCAAGTCAGTGACCCCACAACTTGAGTTGAGTCATTAATGGGCACCATCATGACTTGACCTGCAGAAAAATTTCAAGTCATTTTGACTTGAATCCCTAGTCATTTCGAGAAATGTTAGTCTGAAAGATGGCTTACGGATTGCTCGTGAGGTCTTCTGGGGCAACACAGAATCAATGGAAGAAAAAAAGTAAGCAAGCAGTTTCCAGGCTTCCAGCCTCCCCTCCCCCAGCCCACTTCTTGGAACCACCCACCCTCCTCCCACCATGTCTGCTGCTGCCATTAGTCTGAAAGTCAGCTTCCAGATTTCCCACAGGGCCTTCTCGGGCAACACGGAAATGATGGGAGAAAAAAAAAGCAAGCAAGGGCACAAACACTGAAGAGAGTCAGAACTTGAGTCAAATTCAAGTCAGGACCCTTTTCCGAGTCACTGATATGAGTCGCAAGTCATGCATGAGGGCACGTCCTCTGTTGGATCATTGCTAGATGCTTGCATCGGCCCAACGGCACAAACACTGATGCAAGGGCATTGACCGGCACCCTCATGTCGGTGCTAATGTCATTGTCCCATACTACCAGCAGCGCTGGCCCAATGGCACCAGCCAACAGCTGCCTTGTGCCGCTTGTGTGCCAGCTGAACTGGGTGGGGGGAGGGCAGGTGGGAGGGAGGAACTGGGTGGTGGACCGGGAGGCAAGCCAGCCAGGGGAGGAGGATGGAGATGGAATGCCGCCATTAGGCTGCATCCAAGCCTCCATCTCCAGGCTGTGCGGCCCCAATTCTGGCCACGCGGCATCCTTGGTTCTGCACCTGCTATACAGCAGGCACAGATCCAAAGAACCCATAGGGGTTGCTGGAGCCTCCCCTGGGGCAAGGGCACGAACGTACTCCTGAGTGCTCCCAAGCTGCACTGGATATAATACAGCACAGGCCCTCCAGCCTCGCTGTTCCAGCACAGTTTAGGATTGCACCCTGAGTTAGTGATATCTGTGACTCGAGTCCAATACGAGTTGCAAAAAACTGATATTTTTGCTAATCGAGTCTGAGTCTCACAACTCAATTCCCCAACTTGATTTCCCATTCCTGTTAATAGGCAAATCATAATTAAAGAACCTGATTTATAATATTAAAAAAGAAAAGACTGCACGTTGATTGTGATTTTATAAGAAACAAAACAATAAGAAATGCAGGCAGCTGCCTTACACTGAGTCAGACCAGTGGTCCATCCATCTATACAGGTTGGCAGCAGCTCTCGAAGGTTTCAGATAGGAAGTTCCATTGGCCCTATCTGGAGATGCCTGAGATTGAAACTGGGACATTCTGTACACAAAGCCCATGCTGTATCACTGAGTTATAGCCCCCTTCCCTGTTAGTAACCTTGATGTTCTGCCTTTTCATAGATTTAGAACTAAAACTGGTTCAAGCTGAGGTTTCATCTCACTGGAGATCGTGCAAATACTGTGACCAGCTTTGATCCAGAGAGCGATTGCATTTCTCTCCATTCTGTTGAACTTCACTTTTTGGGGTAATAAGAAAAAGCTTAAATTGCATCTAGGGAGGAAAAAAAAATCAGCAACTTCACCTGTTTTCACATCAAAGACATAAAATGAAACAGCTAAACAAGCAGTTCCTAAATGAAATATTTCCCACCTTGGAGAATGTATTTATTACGTTTTGTTCACATGTTATGCATTTCAAGAGTTTAAGTATCACAGAATTCAGGTTAGCCATTTCAGTCCTGTCACCCCAGGTTAGTCAAACAGCATCTCTTCGGAACTTTCCCATCATTCATTAATGCACCCTAAGCAAATATTGAACCACTTTTAAGCCTTGCCATTAAGCTGAAAATGCTAAAATACTGCTTTAATTTCCAACGTGTTTTTATGTTGCATCTAGAAAATTCAGCTTCGATAGCTCCAACTGTACTAATTACTGCCGAGTCACATTTTGTGATGAGTCCTAGAATTTAATTTGCACAGATTGTTTTGGTTTGGGTTTTTTTTCACCTTTTTATACTTCCCTTTCTCCAAGGAGCTCAGGGTGGTGTGCATAGCTCCTCCCCTTCTTTAGTCCTCCCAACAACCCTGTGAGGTAGGTGAGTTTGAGGGTGCAATCCTAACCTGGAGTTAGGCTGGCACAGTTAGGCCAGCAATGTTTGGCCGGCACAAAGGCCGGCATAAAGCACGTTTGGATCACTCTTGGAGTCAGAGAGGCCAGTGCACAGTTGTGTGCCATCCCCTGACTCCAAGAGTGGTCCAAACAGACTTTACGGTGTCGCTTGTTGCTGGCCAAACTTTGCTGGCCTAACTGTGCCGGCCTAACTCCAGGTTAGGATTGCACTGTGAGAGACAGTGACTGGCCCAAGGTCATTCAGGAAGCTTGATGTGGTCCATACATGGCGTGATGCATTCTGGAGTGAGCCAGAGCCAAGGGAGGCAGTTGCGCAACACTGTCCTTAAAACGGAGCTATTTTGCAGTGTAAATGTAGGGAAACGTATTTTCTGACTTATTTAGACAATTTTAAGCATTTTTAAAAGTGGACCCTGATATCCACGGATATAGTTTTCCGCAGGAGAGGGAGTAGAACTGAATCTGCACAGGTACCACCTGTATTCCTAAAATAGTTCACAGATTTTCTTTTTTTGGGTTTGATTTTAAGTGTGCACATTCACTCACAGAACACAGCTCTGTCTCATAACTTTCCGGATAACTTATTTGTTTACTGCCACACAATGCAAGCCACACACCTGGCACCATGAATTTGTGTCAGTTCATGGCTGGGTCACAGCTTGTATCTTAGAGAAATTGGCAAAAAAGGAGGAGGATTGAGTTTTCTGCACTGATGAGCCTGAGGATATATTTAAAGGGCACGATAGTTGCAAGCTGCTCATGACAGCCTCTTCCGCTTTTGCAAAGTGTATGAGGCTATATCTGGGCCCTGTGATTGCAAAAGAGGGATGTATATTATAAAAGTTTGTAAAGCTGCACTATCCTGAACTTTTATGACCTCATTCAGATGCCCAGATAATCCTGTACAGGTGGGACCTGGGTATCCGTGGGGGTTCCATTCTGGAACACCTGTGAACTCTAGAATCCGCGGATACTGGGGCCCATGTTTTAAAGGCCTTGTGCTGGCCTAACTGTGCTGGCCTAACTCCAGGTTAGGACTGCACCCTCACAGGTGTATTTTCCCACAGAACAGTGGCGTAGTTATAGGGGGACAGTGCAGTAAGTACTGAGGGTGCCGCAATACGTCATGTAAGTGGCCCCTCCCACTCACTGTCAGAGCCATTCCAGGCACCAACGGCAATGTGCAGGCAGCACCTGAAGTACTTACAACACTGCCCCCCTGATAGCTATGCCAGTGCCACAGAATAATGGCTCGATCCAGCACCCTCTGCTGGGCTGACGCAACATACTTGCATTGGGCCAATGTCACTAGCACCAACGCCGAGGCGCTGACCAGCACCCCCACATCGGCGCTACAGCTCTTGGGCCGATGCTAGCATTAGTGTTGGCCCGAGGGCGCTGTCATAAGGACGGTTTGAAGAGGAAGGAGGTTGGGCGGAAGGGCAGTTCCGGATGGGGGGTGGGTAGGCCAGTAGGCGTGCCAGCTTGGGAAGCGGTGCATGGTTGGGATGCTGCCAGTAGGCCACATCCAAGGCTCCGTCCCCAAGCCGCGCAGTCCTAATTTGGGCAGGCGCAGATCCAAGGAACCTTATGGGGAGGCTGGAGACTCCCTGGGGCAAGGGTGCAAACATCCCATTCCAGCATAATTTAGGATTACGCTCTAAATGCACTTTTCGTTGGGCCTGAGTGCTTTACTTCCCCATCAGCCCTGACTTCATGCTGCTTTGGGGATTGGCCAGGCATAGATGTGGGCTTTTGCATATATGTGGGCCCCTGGCATAGGTTCACAGCTGTGGAGAAGCTGTGATCACAAAAGCTAAGTGGGCAGGCCCCTTCTGGACCCCCCCCTATAATTCAAGCACCGCTTCAAGTAATGTGCCCTGATTTTATCTCCTCACAAAGACTGCTGCATGTACGTGGGAGCTATCTTCTGTGCAGCAGTATTCTGACCCAGTTAGACCTCCCTGCCTGAGACCATCAGTCCTTGTTTATGATGTATTATTTTATACTATAATCACAGACCTTGCAAACCAGCACTGGAAAAAGGAGTCAGAGGCTATGTCAAGTTTCATGAAGGGACTTTCATTTTCAGATGCCAAATTTGGGCTGTGTCAAGAGTCTCTCGAGATAGGTTCTTTCAGAGTAGCGTGACCTGTTTTACTTCACTGAATCCTGAAAGTGCTTTTATCTGCTCCGCAGCCCCAGAAATAAACATCAAAAATGCTTTTGCAACTGGAGATATGGAAAAGCTAATTGGTTTCAGTGTTTTAATTCCTTTGCTTCTTTGAAGTCAACATTTAATTCTTCCCAGGTCCTCACACTGCAATATGTATTTGTTTCTACTTGGTTAATTTGGAGGAAGAGCAAGCGAGACTGAGGAAATAATTATGGCCATTACAGTAAGCAACAAGTTCAGTTCTGATATATGAAATGTAAGTAAAAATCCATAAAAATTCACAGCAACAGATTATTGCAATTGGTTTATTTTAAATACATACCTCAGGGTGCAATCCTAACCAACTTTTCAGCAATGATATAGCTGAAATATAGCCTATGGGGCATGTGCCACATCCTGCAGTTGGGGTGGGGGCAGTCACGGAGGCCTCCTCAAGGTGAGGGAATGTTTGTTCCCTTACCCCAGAGCTGCATTGCTGGTGCTGGAAAGTTGGTTAGGATTGTGCCCTCAATCAGGAAGTACCTCATCCTGCCAACAGCTCATGCAAGCATACTGTCAATATATCCTTGACCAGTTAAGTGCAGGCCACCAGGAGATTATATACTGTATATCTTAAGTTTTGGGAACCATTGGTAGCTTGTTGTGACAAGCGCTTCATAAAAAATTTTTCTCATCCATCTCCTTGTTTAGTTCCTGGAGAAATATGTACTCACCTAAATCCATCTTTGGTCACTCATCTCAGCTACTGTACTAGGACACCAAAAGAGAGGGCTTTTCCTTCTGCCTGTTCAGGGGCAGGGGGAGCCCGATGCTCCCAGAGATTTAATGAGGGGTTATGGCAGGTTATCAACTTAGCAGAAAGTACCTCTGGAAGCCCTATGCCTCTTGGGGTTGGTTCAGGAGGCCTCTGCAACTTCTCCTCCACCGAAGGATGCAGTGCGTGCCCCATTGGCACGGATGCATCAGGGCTAGAAAATTGGATAGGACTGGTCCCTTAATCTGAGGCACAAACAAAGTAAATATGCTGTGCAATATCTTGTAATAACAGTTCCCAGTTCAATACCTATCCAATTCAAAACAATCCCAATGTATTTGCAAACTTCATCCTTTCCAAACACCAGGAAGCTGTCATTAGTGCCACATGGTAATGCTAGGTCAAGCACAGATAGATCCACTCATCATCTGCAGGAAATTCTGACATTTTTCTGACATCATGATTCTAGCCATTATGCATTGATCAATGAAAAAATCAACAGAGAGCTATGTAAGAATGCATCTTTTATGAAGGTTACAGCAAGTGTCAACAATCTGGAATGGTCTTAGATCAACCGATATTCAGAGCAAAGAACAAGGCCATCATCAAAATGAATGAATCTCCATGGAAGGAAGATAATATCATCAAACATCATCCTTGCTTGCAAGGCTCTGGAAGAGCAGGTTGATTGCAATGTGTGGCTGATGGGGTTTTTTAAACTGTATTCAAGCAAAACAGAGAGGAAATTATTTGGAAAAGTATATGGAATACAGGCATGCCCTGGTATCTGCTGGGATTTTGTTCCAAATCTCACTGTGGATTCTTGAAACTGTGGCTACTGTGGATGCCTTTTTAAAGACAGGGCAATATCAGTGGTTTGCTGCAACAAGGTAAAAAAAGAAGTATTGTTTAATGTTCCCCTATCTTTTTAATGGGCATCCCAATAACCATGATATCCGTGGATAACTGAAACCACGGATACCAAGTCAGTGGATACCAGGGCACACCTGTATATAAGGAAGTCAAATAGCTAGGAGATGATATAACCTTGAGATGATCTCACAATGTGCTGATTACTACAGCAAATTCAATAAAGTACTGAGAAGTAAAATATTTTATAGATAACAAAGGAATATTGTGATTAGGATTGAAAGAGCCATGTCAGATGTGCCCGTGGGTGTAATATGCCCAATGAGAATTTTTATTGTTTCCTGTTTTGAAAAGCAGACACACAGTCTCAACGGCATACCACTAAGTGCTAGTGAAAGTACTATTGGCAGATTGTCATAAGACCTGTATGTTTCAAGGAATTCAGTGCCCATCTACATAAAAAGAAAGAAAGAAACTGGAGAAAGGGACATTTTTTGGGCAAACTGGCAACTCTGATAGGGGAAAGGAGGGGTGGGGAGGAAAAGGGCATGCAAAGAAGATGGTTATTAGCAGTGCTGAGGTCCAGAGTGCATTAACGAAAATTATTGGTCCTTACATACTGCCCATGGGTAGGATCCATCCAGTGCCTGTCCTCTCCTTCCCGCAGATGAACAGCACTTACTGTTCCTCCTGGGAGCCTCTGCAAAGTCCCACTGAGATCATCGTACCAGCCAGCTGTATCCGCCCGGAAATCCAGGCACAAAGCATGCTGGGGCAGCAGAACCTGGAAACAGGTGGCCAAAGTGATGATCAGGGGCTCTCAGAGGACTTTGCAGAGGCCTTGTAATGACATGGAATCAGGACCAGCCTAGAACCTTTCCACACACCAAAGGCTGCTTCCACCGCCCTTGAAGTGGACTCTGCTGCTTCTGCTCTTTACCCTTCCCCTGCCACTCTCCTCCTCTCTTTCAAATTCATGCAGTGAAAGGAGAAGTGATGGAGGCAGTAGTGGACAGGGCTAGGTGTCCCCCTTCGCCAACATGTTTCCTGAGCTGAGCTGAACATTCAGTGTTGGTCACACCAGGGAGGCCTTTGCCAATGGCACTTTGGAGACCAATGCTTTATATTACAAGAGCAAAGGTTGAGAAACGTATGCATCTATCAAAGGTGGCAAATATGTATGAATTCATATGCAAGCTCCTGACACATTTCAAGTTGTAGGTAATGTGTTCCCATCAAGGAAGGAAGGTTGTAACCAATGCTACTATTCCCATTTCCAATGATGAGCTCTTACAGTGGGGCACTGTCAGTATTCTCTTGCACAGGTCTCATTCATTTCAATGTGACTTTGCAGCAGAGCAGCTGGTGAATTGCACCTCTGGAGATCAAAACGGCCAGAACAGTAGGCACGCAAGCTTGAATATTCAGCAGAGGCTACAGTGTTTGGTTCATCCCTGAACTGTATAGAGTTTAATAAGCACTCTGGGCATCCCCACAGAACTCTATAGTACTTTGCAACTGCCGATCTCCGTTAATCATTCGTCCAGAAACTAGACTAAATAATCTCAGCCATTTCTAGGTCAGTAAAATCTTCTTGAGTCGCCTCACATGTTGACTCTGAAATGAACACAATCACTATAAGGACCTTTCAACCTTCCAGGAATGAGAGATCATGACAAACACTAGTGGCCCGATCCTAAGCACTAGTAGTGCCAGTGGAACGCATGTTCTGCCAACATGTACTACCACAAAAGTGCCATAAAATGCTTTGTGACAGTGCGAAGGAGAGGTGCACCAGTGAGAAGGGAAGACCAGCAGCCACAGGGATGCCTGCCAGACTAGGTAAGGGCAGGGGAAGAATGGTGAGAAGTGGGAAAGGGTTAGACTACATGCAGTAGTTTAGGGAAGAATAACATAAAAAGACAGTTTGACTATTATGGAGTGACATGACTGAACAGATACTCCAGCAGCCCAATCCTAACGGCACGTAGCACTGCCAGAACGAGCATTCCGTCAGTGCGCGACACTTTCTGGCAGTCACAAAACATGACACCGGAGTGTACGGTCTGGCTGCTGCTGGAAGCAGCAAGCAGCTAGCTCTGTGTGGTCACAGACCAGGGACGCCCATCATCCAGGGTAATATCATTCAATGCATGGGAAGGAGTTGGGATGGGCGGAAGGGTGAATTGGAATTGGGAATGGGGCAGGTTTGGTGGAAGTGGCCCACCAAGGCTCGATCCACCTTCACAGGTCCACATGGACGCTGGCACTGGTGCATCACCACAGGTGGAGTTAGATTGGATTGGGCTGCCCCTTTTCATGTTCATTTTTGCTTAGCATGCTTCCTATTAGCATGCTTCATATTTGAATGCCTCATCCATATTTCCACCATGATTTCTATGCATGCATATCAAATCATCCAACAACCAAAGAAACTGCAACAATGCATCATTGCTATCCTGACTCATGCTTTATGCATGAATTGTGCAAATTAATGTTTGTAGGCAAATTTATAGGTATAGCGTGCGAGAGGGGACTCTTTTGGATCACCGCTAATGCTGCCTAATCACATTAATACTAAAAACTGTATGCTAAACACATATTATAGGCTTCTAACAGAGTCTATGTTAAGCTACATCAAGATTAGCTAGATAATGAGAAAAGTAATAAGCATAGATTAATATCCAGTTTTATTACTGCATAATCTTCAAGAGCTCCAAGTGTAACCAAGCACCAAGTGTTAGGAAGGTCCACTGCTTGATTTTCAAACTGAATTTTATTCTGAGGCTTGTGACATCTTTAGTAGAAATATGTACTGTAATTCATTTCCAGACGTTCCTTCCTAGTAATCTATAACATACAAATGTGCATGAAGGATGAGCAGTTAGTAGATACAAATTGTTATGCTTTCTGTCACTCACTCACACACACACACACACACACACACACACACACACGTCCCCTGGCCCCACGGTGAGCTGCAGCTGCATCCTACCTTGGGTAGGCTGGCCTGCCGGTTGGACTGACTACTCCTGCCCAAGTTAGGATTGGGCTGTCAGTGGTTCCCAAACTTTTTAGCATAGGGACCAACCTAAGAGAAGTTTCACTTTACCAGCCATTCAAACTTCTGTGGCTATAATGGTGACTGGGCAGCAGTGCTCCACCAATTCAGTGGGTTATTTAGCCCTTGAAGCACATTGCCTAATCTGCCTCCTCAGTTTTGCAGCCAACCAAAAATTGGGTCACAACCCACTTGGGGGTCCTGAACCCACAGATTGGAAACTTCTGGACTATGGTATCTTCTGAAGATAACTTCTAGGGGGTTTATAAGAAAAAGTACATCAGTTAAAATGTGTGTTTAGTGCCTCTTAGCATATTAACTTTTCATGCTTATGGCCTGTTTTTCTTGCCCAACACAATTCTTTAAAGGCTATTACCTTTAGATTCACAAATAGTTTGGGACTGTTACAGACCACCCAGTCCTCTATAGTTGACGAAGAGAAGAGTTTTCATGGTCTGACTATGAAAATATACTGACTGATGGATTTCCAGTTTCCTAGTAGTTCAAATTTTGCCTTGAATTTTTTTTAACAAATGAACACAGAAAACCTACACTTGAATGGAGAGCATCTGCACACATTAGATATAAGCCTTTGAGCATGTGTTGTGCTATTTGGCTTTCTTCCCAGCTTAACAAAATATTGGTCCAAGGGCATTCACTTTCACTACCCACCTATCTGAGTGCTTCTCATGACACAATTTTTAAGATCACTGCTTCTAATAACATTCTGTATACATTGCCAGTTTGTTGCATTTGACCTCAGTTGCAATCCTTGTGATTTGAATAACAGCTGTAAAATCAAATTGTGTCATTTGATAAAGCTTAAGTCCTGAAATAACTCTTCTTCAATGTCAGGAACAAATCTCTCCCTTTTATTCAATGGCTGGCCTCTTTTCTTCTTAATGGCGGAAAAGCAGCAGATTGTGGAAGTGGACTTTACAGCTATCACTGTGATCTTCTTATTGCGCTGTAAACCTCTGTTCCTCTGAAATGCCACGTATTTGCTGAACTGAGGACTGCAGTATATTGAGTCTTGCATTGCCATTGCAGTCTCCTTCTCTTGCTATGTGGTCTTGATCTTTGCTTCTCCAACCTAGGAGAAAATAACAGCCTAGGTTACCGAATTCTGCATTCAACAAGAATATGCACTAGATGTACCAATTACAGTTGGTGTGGAATTGCTCAGAATCCAGACTTACTGAAAACTGACAAGTCCAGTGGAGGTGGTTTGATGGAAGTGGATGGTTTCTACCCCTACCTTTCATCCTCTCAACAAACCTGTGAAGTAGGGTAGTCTGAATGATATAGGGTGTAAACCTAATCTGGAGTTAGGCTGGTGCAGTTAGGCTCAGAGGCGGATCTAAGGGGGGGCAAATCTGTAAGTTTTGCAAGAAGCCTTACCTTGCAGTGGAAAACACTCCTCTCCTGCACTGTTCTAGCCAATCCTCACAGGGAACAGCAACAACTTGGCATTGCTTACTGGCTACAGCAGCAAGGGAGAGGAGGGATTTACATGACAGGGTAAGGCTCCTTGCAAAACTTACAGATTTGCCCCCCCTTAGATCCGCCTCTGGTTAGGCTAGCAAAGTTTGCTTGATACAAGGGCCACCATAAAGCACATTTGGACCACTCTCAGAGTCAGGGAGGAGGATGCACATATATGTGCTGGCCTCTTTGACTCCAAGAATGGTCCAAACATACTTACTGTGTCCCTTGTGCTGGCCAAACTTTGCTGGCCTAACTGTGCCGGCCTAACTCCAAGTTAAGATTACGCCCACAGTGACTGACCCAAAGTCACCCAAGGAACTTCATGCCTGAGTAAGGATTTGCATCTGTCTTCCCAGTCCCAGTCCACACATGCTGACCATTACACCACACTGTTTCCAAGCAAACATTACATATTTTTGAAGGGCTAGAAACTAAAGGACTGTATCAGAACCATAAACAGATTAGATTTTGTGTAATCTTTCAGGCTAGATAAATTGAGGTATAGATGTTTTGGAGATAATGGAAAAAAAGACCCTATCTTACTGTTTAATGTGAAAAGAACAACCGATTGTTCCTTACTTTTCATGTTGCTTAGCACAATTTTCTTTGCAAAGGCTTCCTTTAGTTTTCTATTCCATGTCACATTCTCTTGAGCTCTGTATAATGTTCTGGCATTCCTTTTTGCTAGTTAATAAACTGTAAAGTTGGTTAGAATCATGGCAGTGACATTTAGTTAAGGCAGCTCAAGAGGCCACCCCCCACCTCTGCACAAACAACCTCTACTCACTCCCCCCTCCAAAATGAAAAACCAGAAAGCAATCAGAAACCAGAAAGGGAAATAGCAGAGACCAGCAACAATTACGGATACAGTCTTACTCCCAGTTCAGTAATCATAAAAGTTCTGCTAATTCAAACAAGCAGTAATTCAACTGAGAAAATGTGATTCAAACCCATTATTCAGAATGTTCTCCAGAACACCTACAGCTTTCACGAGTTTCCAAACACCTTGGTATTTTTGTCTCCAAATGCTTTGTGTCAAATTGCACTATTAAATGATGAATACAAAAGATAACGGGAGGGGGGGGGAAGAATGTGCTGTAAAAATATTTGTTTGCGGGATCATTAAGTTATAAAACATGCAAAAAAAAACCACAGCAAGGAAAAAAAGGCTCCCGTTGCCCTGCGCTGTTTGAATGTTGCTCATGTTTCTCCCCCCATTCGGTCAAATTGCAGTAGTGGGACGAGTCATTCTTTTATGCGCAGCAGTGGCGCTCCACTGATGTCTTCTCTTGCCCTCTACATCTGCAAATGGGCTCCAGCAGAGGCCCTGTGATGATGCCGAGGCTTCCAGAAAGCACATCTGCTGATGGAAAAGCAAGAGAGCACAACAAATGAGGCAAAGGAACGATGACCCAGTTGCCGTCTCTCTCGGACAGTAGTATAGCTAGAGGGGGGCCAAACAGTAAGTACTGCAGGCACCACAATGCGCCTTTTAAGTGGCCTCTTCTGCTCACCATTGGAGCCATTCCAGGCAGTGCTGGCAACATGAAGACACGCACCTACACGTTGCTGTCACTGCCTGGAATGGTTCCTACAATGGGGGGAGCTTACACAGTGCATTGCTGCACCTGCAGTGCTGACTTTTACACACACCCCTCTAACTACACTATTGTTCTTGGGGGAACAGGGAGAGGCTCTCATTTCACTGAGTGCTGCTGAGGAAAATGGACACCGGACCACCTCTCTTTCCACTGTTCTCAGCTGCCACAGTGACAGGCAGGTGGGGTAGATGCAGTGATGTCATGCAGGGGGTACGCGAGTACCGGTTCCTAGGATTACGGCTGGCCCCACCCATTCGCTCGCCCCCTGCAACGTTTGAATTTCCTGCACGTTTGAGTTGCCTGCATGTTCTCAGAGCCAGGCAGGCAGGCAGCGAGCGGAGCCTTGCCTTGCCTTGCCTTGCCACTGAAAAATGAGCTGCTCTGGGGTTTTGGAACTGTTGGGTCACTTTAACATGATGCCAGGCCTCCTTAACATGTTCTGGGGGTGCTGTGGAATACTGTTGCAACTGTTGGGTCAGTTTAAAATTGTCTGAGTCCTCAAAAAGGGCTTTTTTATGTCACTTCCTGCCACGACATCACTTCCGGCTTATGACATCACTTCCGGTGGGCAGGTCCCGACATGTGCCAATCAAAAGTGAGTACCTATTCTTAAATCATTTTGATGACACCACTGGGTAGATGCAGTGATGTCATTCAGGGGGAATGGACCAGAACGGGCTTTCCAGATCCTAACGGGCTCCATGGCTGGTTCCGGGTTCCCGACAAGTGCCAATCAAAAGTGAGTTCCTGTTCCTAAATCATTTGAATGACACCACTGGGTAGATGTCACCTTCCCTAAGTGATTCTGAGGGGCGAGTAGCAGGGGAACCTTCTGTTGGTGGTAGTGTGTGCAAGAAGGTTCAATGTGCACATGGGTGTGGGTTCTTTTCTGGATACAGGCCCTCAGCATGCACCTGACTAGATCCTACATGGGATAGCAGCCTGATAGTTTGGCCCTGGAAGCGCTCTCTCTCTCTCTCTCTCTCTCTCTCTCTCTCTCTCTCTCTGCGCGTGCATGCGTGCACATGCGGTTGTTCATGACCCAATGGCTAACTTCAATTAACAACAATTTCATGTGTAAACAAAAAAGACTTTTGGTGCTACTGTGATAGCACTAATTTTATGAACAGCCA
>JAJKFI010000003.1:27154763-27227540 GCA_029204185.1 Lerista edwardsae
CCCAGTTTGTGTCTGGTAACCCTAACTATGCAGAGACCTTCAGAAGGCTGCAGAAACCTTCAGAATGGCACCTGTGACTAGTGCAGACTCCTTCAGGATGTCTGGCAGAAGCATCCACCAGCCATGTTTAAGAGGCCTGTGCTGGCTGCGAGTGCCTTTCTGAAGGTCCCTGCAGCCTCTGAAAGGTCTCTGCAGCATTCAGAGATCTTTTGGCAGTTCCTGCTGCCCTCTGCTGGCATCCTGAGAGCTTCTGCTGGATTCGTCCGATGGCAGATTAGGTGCCTAACTCCACTGCCTAACTCCACTGATCCCATTGGATCAATGGTTTATTACCTGTGAATTCACTATCCAGTTTCCAGGAGCCTAATCCTAGATGGTAACGAGGACTGACTGTATTTTTTTCCTTTCATGTGTACCTCCCTAAACAGCATTGGCTGTTTTTCCCAAATGTGTCCCTATTTTCTCAACTTATTTCTTAGGCAGATGAGTGGCAAAATCTCAGAACTTTGTGGGCTGCCACTGGACTGCTGAACTCCACCCCAGTACCAGATTCTCTCCTTCCCCCCCCCCCCGCAATGGTTAGCAGTCTTGTGACATCAAAGCCCCCTCTCTTTGAACTCTCAGGTTTTTGGAAGTACCCAGCTAGGCAACCCTACTTGCAAAACTCATCTACTTGCATTTGCCTTCATCTCAAGCAGATTCTTCCAAGACTATTCAACATCTCCCCACTGGCAATTGGATGTCAAACAAGGAAAGCAGAGTGTGATTTGAAACAGAAAGATTCCACAGTCAAAGCGTTCTCTTTGCAACCATTTCTCGTTTGATAGGCTTCTTACAGCCTTGAAAAGAAGCAATGGCAGTTCTTTGACATAAGCCTCAGGGATCTAAGCAAGGCATTAAAAACCCAAAGCAGACCAAAGCACTCTTCCAACTTATCAACAGAGGACACCAAAGGGAATCTTAAAATCATGAGGAATACAGAACAGGACTTGCACTGACAAAAAGAAAACACAATAGATTGGAAACTTTAGCGCTTTTCTTGAGGGATCTCTAAGCAGCAGGTACATCACAGCACTTAGAGCAAATAGCGTAGTCACGCCGTGGGGAAAGAAGACAACCTTATTTGTTTGCACTGCTTTACTTCCTGGCAGCTAACAGACCCCAGAAGGAAATGCTATGATGCAGTAGAGCTGGGATGGATCTGTTGATGCAATGTTTGTTCTAATAAATACTATTTACTCAATATATTTATAGGAGAAAGTAATCATTATCCATTGTAAACTACCACTGATATCACATTTTGAATGAAGCTAAAAGGAGATGCAGTTTGCTAGCATCACATGAATGATGATGTTCCTTCCAGAGCAGACCTTCAATCTTTTTTCTCTCATGGCACAGTGGCAAGGCACACCCTCAGCTTTTTCACAATCGACAAGGCACACCATGCTGCTGGCAGGGGGCTCACATCTTCAAACAGTAGTAGGGCTACTACTAAATTACTCTTCCCCAAATTGCCACGGCACACCGGCAGACCATTCACGGCACACCACTGTGTCACGGCACAGTGGTTGATAATGGCTCTTCTGGAGACTTCAGTTAATTTGCAAATGTTGGCATGGCTGGTCCAGCATCAAAAATGTGTTTCTGAGCATTCTCAGAAATGGAAGGAAAGAAAGTAAGAATGGAAGGTGGTTGGAAGTTACTTGGATATAGATGTGTCCTGAAGATCTATTATTCCTGCAATAACCCTATTTAAAGCCAAAATTGTACATGAGCTGATTCTTATGGTGATGGTACATGGAAGCTAGCATTCTGATTTTCATGGTGTAGGGGAAGCACATTTTTGTTATTTTGCATTGGCAGATGAAGAGGCAGTACTTTTCACAGCATAAGATTATCAATATCACATTCATGGTAATTGTGTCTGTCTGATCTAGAGATGATAGGCTGGAATCCTCCAAGAATCACATTTTTCATTAATAATCTTTCCATGATAATTCACCTTCCACACATTGTGCTCTGTCTGCATGCCATATGGTACCAAAAAGAATGAAAAGAAATTTAATTAGGGCCGATCAATAACGTGAACTTGGATGAACAATGAGCTGTCACAATGCAAGCCTGATCGTTCTGACAGATCCTCTCTTGCAAAATATTGACCACCAGCTATTTCAAAACACAGCAAAACCCCTCTCTTCTCACTCATTTGCCATCATTTCTATTGTGGGATAGAGAGCATCATAATTTCTGCCAAATTATTTATTTATTTAAGGGCACAACCCTAACCAACTTTCCAGCACCGGGGTGAGGGTAAGGCAGCTCCCAGGTAAGGGAACAAACATTCCCTTACCTTGAGGAGGCCTCCGTGACTACTGCTCCACTGCAGAATCAATCAATCAATCAATCAATCAATCAATCACTACTATTTATATACTGCTTTTCAACACAAAGTTCACAAAGCGGTTTACAGGCAAATAATAACATTAAAGTTAAATGGCTCCCTGTCCCAAAAGGGCTCACAATCTAAAAGAATGGAGAACACCACCAGCAACAGCCACAAGAAAGACACTGTGCTGGGGTGAAGAGGGACAATTGCTCTCCCCCTGCTAAATATAAGAGGACACCACTTGAAAAAGTGCCTCTTGCCCAGTTAGCAGGGGTTATGCAGAAAATGCCCCATACCATTGGCACAGCTATGTCAGAGCTGGAAAGTTGGTTAGTACTGTGCCTTGCTCCTGGTGACAGCAAGCAAGGCAGCTTACAATACTTAAAACTATAATAAAACATTTAAAACAATTAAAAACAATAAATATGAAGGTAGTTCCAAGTTTCACATAAAACAGTTAAAATTGCATTTGGTTAAAAACGTCAGCCCATCATGTCAGCTATTGAATGCCATCCTAAATAAAAAGGCCCCACCAAAAGGTCTCCAAAGAGGGAGCCATTCTTATTCCTAGGGGGAGGGAATTCTGCAATTGGGGTGCCACCACCAAGAAGGCCTGAGAAGGCCGTACCCCTCACCTCCATCAATGGCAGCACAGTTAAGAGGTGCTTAACTCTTGTTACCTCTCATTACCTCCGAGGAGGAGTCAGATTATATGGAAGGAGGCTTTGTAGTTCAAGAAGCAAGAAACTATTTTTCTAATATTACATAGAAAGACTGTTTTCTATTTTAGTTGTAGCTGGAGCATAGCATATAGAATGGAGGAGGAGGAAATGTCAAATTTCTGTGGGTGCTTGATGAAACTTTTTGTTCTCAAAGTCAACAAGAAACAGATTGCTATGGCACTGTTAAAACTCATTTTAGGGGTACTCCCTAAAAAGTGGCTCACAGATTGTGTGGCTTAGGGGATGGGGGCATAGCTGAGTGACAAAGCATGTGCTTTGCATGCAGAAAGTCCCTGGTTCACCCCCCTGGTATCTCCAAGTAGGGCTGGGGAAAAAGCCCTGTCTGAGAACAAAAACAAACAAAACCCAAAAACCCTAGAAAGTCACTGCATGTACACAGTATGGACCTGTGCTGCTCAATGGCCAGGTTCTCTATAAGACAACTTCCAGTGCTGCTTGCCATTGCATGTACGCACAACCTGATAGAAACAGTTAGACGACATCGACGTCTGCTGCCTGTTTGTATCAAAGCTTCAAAGTACACAGAAAATATTTTGATTCTAATCATAAAAAATTTAATGCCAAAGCACTTCCCTCCCTCTCCTTGCAGCTTCAGTAAGCATAAACTCACTAGCATGAAAAAGAGGCCAATTGGCCCTGTAGAATTCAATACAATGACTCACACCTGGCACTTTTCCATCACCCCCTTCCATATGAGCATCTGCGGAAGGAACGGAGTTGAGTGCTCATCAAAACAGCGATTCTGACCCTTTTCTGCTTGTCACTGTAGAAGAGAGCTGGAAAGGAACACGAATGAAAAGCAAGCTGCTTTTAAGGGGCAAGACAGTGGTGTGGCTAAGGGGGTTGGGAGGTAGCACTTGTACCTGGCTACAAGCTGCCCGGGGGGGGGGGGGCTACGTCTGGCCCCAGTCGGAAGCTGTCAGGCGGGTGGCTTGGTGGCAGCTGAACCAGGATAGGAGAGGTGGCATCTGTTCATTGCCCCTTGCACCAGCAGCTGGGGGGCAGCAGGAGGGGGGCTGAGGAGAGGTGGCAGAGCAAGAGGCACCAACAGCAAGATGAGACTATGTTTGTCGCCGCCTCTTGCAAAGAGTCCCTTTTTTTCTTTATAAAGGCAACAGCGATGAACATAGCTACTCTTCAGTTCTTGCTCCAGGGGCTTGAGGGGTGATGGGGAGTTTAGTGGGCAGAAGGAGGGGGCTGGAGCTTGGGGGCAGAAGAAGGGGCAAGATGCTGGGGGGTGGAGGCGGGTCCCACCCCCCCATTTTCACCTTTTTGAAAAGCCCTGAAATTACTTCTGGAAGTGAAGCACTTCCTGTTGTGATGTCACTTCTGGGGCATCATTTTGCCATTTGCACCAGGCTACACTTTCATTAGCTAGAAAGTGGCACTTTTTAGCATTTCACTTTCATTAGACTCTCCCCAGAAGCAGAGTTACAACAGTAATCTGCTCAAAACAATTAAGAGTTATCTTAACAGATATGTTAAGGTGACCGTATTTTAAGAGACTTTAAAATAATTCAGTTTTGCTACCATCTGAGCAGTCTTGTATGTCAATCAATCAATCAATCAATCAATCAATCAATAGTATTTATATACTGCTTTTCAACACAAGTTCACAAAGCAGTTTATAGGCAAACAACAACAACGTTAAATGGCAACCTGTCCCAAAAGGACTCACAATCTAAAAAAATGCTGAACACCACCAGCAACAGCCATTAGAAAAAGCACTGCTTGGGTGGGTGGGGGGGGGGAATAGGGACAATTACTCTCCCCTGCTAAATATGTCCAGATCATTTTGTGCACACATGCGCACAGACCTGGACTTTTCCCGTTTTCTACTTCTACAGCAGCTCCTTTGGAGAGGCCAATACCCCTGAGGATCTCCCAACTTCTTGGAGCAGCATTCCCAAGCCTGGAGGAGTTTCAGTGAAAGAGGAGGATTGTTTAGAACTGCTGTAGCAGGTACCTTTGTAGCAGCTATTTCAATCCTTCTCAGCTGGAAGGCCTGTTGGAGTTCTTAAGACATCACACAGCAATGCGTAGCAATCAACTTTTTGCTGCACTTAACAAGAACACTGATCAATTATAAAATATCTAAAAGGACTAGGTGCTATACAGAGATAAACATAACAAAGTTAGCCCTGTAGGCTTGAAGTCTAGAAATAAGAACATAAAAAGTTAGGGAAAAGCATACTGTAGACACACCCCAAAAGCAAAGCACACGCCACACACATGCAAAGACAATTGAAAAATAGCTCCAAATGTCTACATCTGGCATCATTTGTTTACTCCTAGGAAAGTGTTCATAGGACTGCAGCCCTCAGCACCGAGTCTGCAAGAATTTTGCTCACTGCATTCTGCCTCCTTGCTAAACATTCAGAGCCATGCTCACCATGTCAAGCTGTGAAATGACATTCATTGCTGACTGCTGAGGTCTGAGCTCCCTGCCTTGATAGCCCTGATCAGCTTCAGAATGCAGAAGACCATCCATTCACAAGGGCAGGGATGCATGGACATACTTGTTCAGATTGTGTTGCTCTCTTCTCGGCTGCTTGATCTGGAGGCCTTCTTATATTAGGCAATAAATCAAATGGAGTGGCTGTGCAGCAATTAAAATTGATGAAATTCCAGGCAGAGGCAGAGTAAAGTTCAAAGTAAGAGAGAACCCAAGACACTCAATTACAGGTATATTGGCAGAACTTTCCTGTGCTTCCACTCACAGTAAATTCCATTCTCTTGCCAAGCCAGGTGAAGGAAAAAGATGTAGTCAGGAGGGAAGAGAAAGCATCTCTCTACAGGCACAAGCTGAACATGTTTTTGCATCACAACATAAGGTGTGTGGGAAGGTTTGGGGAGTCAGACATCAGGCTGTGCTGCCAGAACTAATGTTCCGGCAGTGCAGCCTGACCTATGGCAATGTCGTATATCATGTGACCACGCCAGTGCTGGAAACAGCGAACAGGCTGTGGGCAGGGAGGGGAAAGGGAGAGGGAAGACTTGAGGGCATAATTGGGTAGGGAGGGGAAGAAGGGGAAGGTTCTGATGGCAATGGCACATGCTGAATCTTATCCCCTCCATTTTAAACTGCACCTTTTCTCTTCTGGGACATACACCACCAAAAGAGGTGGTGTATATCTGAGAAGACACATAGGTGGCCCCAGGGCTTACACACAGGTAATATAAGTAAAAATAACACAGACCCACACGCATTTTGCTGTCTTAAAAATTAGACCTATCCTTGGGTATATTTAGGGAGCTGATTCCAAAAATGGCATCGATTTTGCCCTATCACATTCAGAGATATGGCATACCACAGAATACTTCTATCTAGGGATCCTCTACATGGTAGTGCTGCCTAGCAGTTTCTGTTCATCATATCCATTTACTACATGCTTCTCATTCCCCTGACAGCACTGAGACAATAGTAGAGTTGTGTGATGGCTTTCAAATATTTGCTTTGTTTCAACTATACAAATTCAGCAGCACAATATACTTCTGTACAGTGCATAGAAGATACATACACTCGTACATCTGGAAGTGAACATTCTTGACCACTTTCCACTGGACTTTTTTTGGTTGGAATGGTTGTCAGTTCAACTCCCTGTGGGTAAGGCAACCATACCCTACACATCTGAGTCTGATGTGTGATAAAAATCCTCCTTACAAATTGGCAGGAGAGAACTTGCCCGAGATAGTTCGCTTATCCATATGGACTTTGCCCGTCACTTTAAGAGCTCCTTCTCTTTTTTTTCCGGGATACAGAGAGAAGGAGTTCAAGTGGTGTCCTCTTATATTTAGCAGGGGGAGAGCAATTATCCCTCTTCACCCCAGCACAGTGTCTTTCTAGTGGCTGTTGCTGGTGGTGTTCTCCATTCTTTTAGATTGTGAGCCCTTTTGGGACAGGGAGCCATTTAACTTTAATGTTGTTTTTTGCCTGTAAACCGCTTTGTGAACTTTGTGTTGAAAAGCGGTATATAAATACTAGTGATTGATTAAAGTGAAGGGCAAAGTCCACATGGATAAGCAAACTACCCACACACAATGAGACCACACACAATGGCAATGGCAGGCATATAGGTGAGAAGTGAACATATAGACAATCACTCCCTTGATATTTACAAGATTGCCTCAAAAGCATTTGAGGTGTAATTATCAGGTTTTGTATACTAAACTACAGGCATGCCCCGGTATCCACTGTGGTTCCATTCTGGACCCCACCATGGCTACCTGAAACTGTGGATACTGGGGACGCCTTTTTAAAGATAGGGAAACATCAGTGGTTTTGCTGCAACAAGATAAAAAAATTGTTTAATGTTTCCCTATCATTTAATAAAAAGGTAAAGGTTTCCCCATCACCGAATGGTCTAGTTGTGACCGACTGTAGAGGGTGCTGCTCATCTCCATTTCTAAGCCGAAGAGCCGGCGTTTGTCTGAGGACAAGCTTCCGTGGTCATGTGGCCGGCATGACTCTACACCGTAGCACACGGAACACCGTTACCTTCCCACCGAAGTCATACCTATTTATCTACTCGCATTTTTACATGCTTTCGAACTGCTAGGTTGGCAGGAGCTGGGACAAGCAACGGGAGATCACGCAGTCTCGAATTGTCAACTTTCCGGTCAACAAGCTTAGCTCCACAGTTTAACCCGCAGCGCCATCACATCCCACACTTAGTAGGCATCCTAATATCCATGGTATCTATGGATAATTGAAATAATGGATACCGAATCAGTGGGTACTGGGGCATGCCTGTAGTTGAATTGGAGGCAACTAATTACTTGAAAATATCCTTGAATTTAAATTTCACATTTAAAATTGTGGTGCTGGATTTCAGTGGCTGTTCACTGGTTTTGTTGTGCCTCTGCCTCTGTTGTGGTGCCTCTGTTCTTTTGCGCCTCTGCTGTGGAGGTCCAAAAAAAAAAAAATCAATAGAATTATCCTTGCCTGTGCACTGAATGTTGTGGATGCTTAAAAGCTTATCAAACTGAAGCACCTGCTCACTAAAGTACAAAATCTTTATGACAGCTTGCGGCATACAGAATTTGTTAAGAGTATTTTTCAATCCAACCATTAAAGTTTACAAAGAATTCTGTATCCAAATAATGTTTGTTGTGTGGACTTAGATGACCTATAATGGAATATTGGCCTGTTCAGCTGAAGAAGTCAATGGAATATATAGGTACTGTTCATGTAGAGTACAGAAAGATGTGTCAAGATCCTTGCAGCTAGTGCACTTACAGCCCAATCCTATCCTTTCCCTCCCCCAACCAATGAAGCTGTGCCACCCAAGCACAAACTGCGTCTTGTGTGTGTGTGTGGGGGGGGGGAATAGTCCTGGAGGTCTCCTCCTGGTAAGAAAACATTTGTTCCCTTACCTGGGAGGTAAGACTCTCCCACTGAATGAGAGTGCAATTCTAAACTGGAGTTAGGTTGGCATAAGCTAAGCCAGCAAAGTTTGGCCAGCACAAGGGCCACCATAAAGTGTGTTTGGACTACTCTCTGAGTCAGGAAGGATGGCGCACGTATAGCAAGTTGATCCTGGTTCCCAAGGGACAAGTCATAGAGCCATCAAGACGCTCATTATAGAAGATACATAACATTCTCAATAAAGATGTTGTGAAATTTATAACACACCATATCCAGTAAATCCAAAGTTGTCCATCATTTTTCAATGAATGCCAGTAATGAAACGTAATCAAAGATATGGATATGATTTGATGTGCCAGCAAAGTGGTTAGGAATAGGTCACACAAAAGTTACACTAGTGAAACGTACAAAATATGGTGCCAGTGCAACTACTTTAGCAAGGAACATATTTAAGCATGTAGTCTGAAGGTGCTTAATGCAACCATCTTGAGCAACTCTTCCCTGCTTTATATCCACCAAGATCATTGTGGTTAAATATTAACTTAATTGATAGCAGATCCATGTTTAGGGATTCAGCAAGGAAGCCAATACTGCATTTGGTAGGACTGGAACATCTTGCATCTGGTGAGAAAGAAAAAATGTTTGTTGGGTTGACAGGAAAGAAGCAAAACAGAGAAGCAAACATGGACCTCAAGTCATCTCTGGTTTGACCCTGAGCCAAGCATGCTGATATTATTCAGTTAGCGATGGAGTAGGTTGGGATGCCTCGTATAGGCAAAATATGTGCTCTTCTACTGAGCTAGGACTCTTGCCAGATCTTTGAGAGATGCAGGCATCAGACCCTGGTGGATAGTTTGTGAGCTAAAAAAATTAGGAGAAGCAGGGCTGGCCAAATGGATAGGGAGGGCGTAATTCATCTCTGATGGAAGGGGTGCTGCCACTGGCCTTGAAGCAGGCAGTTGTTCACCCCTTCCTGAAAATACCCTCCCTGGATCCCACTGACTTGAACAATTTTTGGCCTTTGAAGGCAGTCCAGAAGCTGCAACTACTGCAGAACGTGGCCATCCATGAGGTTGCTGGGGCTCGTTGTCCCTCATCAAGGGACTTGACCCTGTTGGACCATTGCTTCAGTGACTACACTGGCTGCCAATTTGCTTCTGGGCTCAATTCAAGAGCTAGTTTGGATTTTTTAAAGGATTTTTAAATTAAATATGGCTTGTGTCCAGGGTATTTGAGGGACCGCCTCATTCCATATAATCCTAGCCATCCCCTCAGGTAATCAAAGTGGGCCCTTGTAATTATGCCACTACCAGCAGAAGTGAGGAGGATGGTGGCCAGAAATAGGGCCTTCTCGGAGGTGGCACCCCACTTGTGGAATTCCCTCCCCTTGGAATTAAGAACAGCTTCCTCCTTGGAATTTTTTTGGTGGGGTCATAAGATCTTTTTATTTAGGAAAACTTTTGAATGCTGATATCTGGGGGGGGGGCTAGCACTTTTTAAATAAATTGTAATTGTGATCCAGTGGAGTCTGACAAATGTGAGTTGGCCTCTTTATAATTTGTGAAATGGCTCACAGCAGCCATTTGGTGGCAGTGACTGGAAAACGTGTTCCCTCAATCTTGGGAACTGCTGGCCATTATATCTGTGAGTACCTGGTACACCCATTACATTTGCCCATGCAAATGTACACCTGCAAATGCTCAGGACTGCCTGTGTATTGCATGTGTGTATGAACCAACCCACAGTTGCTCCTTTCCTTTAAAACGTAATATATCAGGTCACTGTTGTATCCAGGCTGTCTATGAAATAGGTAGGCATCTCAAAAAGGCATGGCATGATGAGATGTTAAGAAATCATAAAGAATCACAGCATGACCTGCCAAGAACCAAATACCTTGGAAAACCCTGTCCTCTGAAAAGGTGCTTTTTAAACACTTCCCTCAATTCCAAAAGCCAACAACTGAAATAAAAAGGCCTTTAATTGCATGGAAATGAATCTGTCTTGCCAATTATAGGTTTTTAAATATTCAGACTTGAGACGGTTGGAAGAGGATGAAAGGCTGACGAAGCAGCACAAACTGTGCAGTACTAATTACTGCACAGTGGAAGACTGTAACTTTTCTAATTGAATATTCTGCTTGCTTCATAGAACACTCTGGAAGTGTGACAGTCTTTATACTACAGGCCTGCTATAGTAACTGCTGAGGCATATACGTAGTATAGTAGTACTGCAGTAACTTGTTGAGGCTTTTACAGTGCAGAAAAAGTCATTTGAACTGTTGCCAGCTTACCAAGTAGGTTGCCAACTTACCAAAGTGCAGCCATCTTAAGTCTTGTGCTTAGTCACTTGTCTTAAGCTGCCAAGCTGCCAGAGTTTGTAACATGGGCCCCCGCTTGTGAATTCAGTGTTGCTGACGTCCACAATTCAGGGCTGTTGGCCCTGCACAATAGATAAGAAACTGGCTCTTGCTAGCAGAACCCCTACCCTCCTTTATCAGAATATCACAGCATATTCACAAGGCCCAGTTAGCTTAGAGCATCTCATGCTCCAGCCCCTATGATGTAATTTCTAACCAAGCAGGAACTTGGAGGAAGGAATAGGAGGGGGGAGTATAAAAAGTGCTTGTAATGTATATTTTTTTGGCCTTTCTCCCTGAGATTGGTCCGCCTGCGCAGGTGTAAATAAACATGAACCTAATACTCTCTCGTCTGGTTGTTTGCCTTTTTAAATGCAATCCCCACCACAGAAACCATACTTTGCCTATTTTCGGCAACAGAACAATGATGTGAAATATACAGACTTTTTGGCATACTTTTTTTTTTTAAGGAACAATAAGAACTCTTTTTGGGTACACAGAAGAGTTAGGTGCTACATAAGGATACTTATGCTGCATATGTTTCCTGGCCTTGCAGGAGCACACAAAAAGCTTGATTGTTTCCCAATAAAAGACATTCCTACAGGACACATGGCAGGGTGAATGTCGTCCCAGGCTCAGGTCATTGATGGGAGAGACAAGAAGTCTCTTAGGAATCTGAAAAGAATTGTCCAATGGCCTGACCAAGGGGCAATTCAAACTTAATTTAGAGTCCAATCCTATACTCACCACATCTGGCTGTGAGTCTTCGGTTCTTCTCTTAACTGTTGTAAAGTCACAAAAGGCGCTCCAATGGTGTGCGAGAGAGTACACTGCTCTGGCAGGAAAGCTTGAGCCTTCCCACCTGCGTCGTCATTCATTCTCCCAATCACCAGAGGAGATATAAGATGCTGGTAAGAGGAGGTGGGAGAGGGTGGCACAAGAGCAAAAGGGAGACAGGAAGGGGACAAAACGGAGCAAGGGAGGACAGGGAGAAGGTGGCGATGGGTGAATGGGGTCTTGGGAGGGGTGGGATTGGCAGTGCAGACAACGCCAATAAGTGACATGCAGTGTGGGGGTGGAAGGTGATGCAGAACCACCCCACTGGAGTTCTTTGAAAAGTGTCGCCACTGTTGCTGTAGTGGCTCTAATCCCGCAAACACATACACTTGAAGCAGCTCAGAGCCTGTGGGTTGTGTTTACACGATCATAGTGGTGGTAGCACTTCTAAAAAAAACACACAGTGGAACAGTTCTGCCTCACCTTCCATCGCTGACGCTAATATCCTAACCCCCTTCCTGGGCCCAATGCTGTGGTATGGGTCAATGTGGACCTGTACCAGTAAAATAGCCGTTGTAGGTCTGAGTAGAGCACCTTGCACCACAGATGCTTACGTCCGGGTAAGAGAATGAAAGTTCCCTTACCTAGAGAAGACCACACCCCCATGAGAGGATGCAGCTGTCACCACCACTAACGGCTGGGAGAAGGAATAAGATTTGGCCCTTCTTATGCCACAGAACTTGTGTTTGCCGCAAAGATCTATAAAAATGGAACACCCAAATCCGCAAAGCACTGGATGAGGGGAAGAAAGGAGGCATACAGATGTCCCCTCAGTGCCACAGCCTTCCTCCCTCTTAATGGCCCTTAATTAGCATGGCCTCTCCATGCAGGACTTCAGCATGACATCACCCCTTACAGAGCAATGTCCTGCTTGGTTTTCAGGATTGCCTGCCAGGAACCAAAATGGAGTGCACACAAGTTGGGAAGAGGAGGGTTTCCGTAACACCATCCTGCTCACACATTACAAACTAGAACTTGATATCAGAGGCGTTTCTACAGGGATGGCAAAGCTCTAAATTTTGCAGGAAGCCTTACCCTGTCATGTAAATCCCTCCTCTCCCTTGCTGCTGTACCCAGTAAGCAACGCCAAGATGTTGCTGTTCCCTGTGAGGATTGGCTAAAACGGTGCAGGAGAGGAGTGATTTCTACTGCAAGGTAAGGCTTCTTGCAAAACTTAGAGCTTTGCCATCCCTGTAGAAATGCCACTGCTTGATATTTTCTCTCCCCATTGGACCTTAAATGGCTTTCATGTGTTTATTACCTTGCCTTTTCAAAATTGCGTTGGGGGGAATTGTCCAGGGAGCCTTCGAAGTATTTGGCAGAGGTGAATATAATTGGCAGTCGTCACTGTTGAAATGCCAGCTGCTGGGCAGCATTTTTTTCTCCCCTTAGCGTAGAATAACTCGCAATTAGAGGGAACACGGGATATTTTGCTGTTTTTCCTCAGGTCTCATAAGCTCTCTAGGTTGGCTTTCCTGTTGGTTAGTTGACCAAAACGTTGAAATTTCAACCTCTGCAAAATGGTACATGATTCTGCTTTATTTGTTAACGTGTTGTGAATCCCTCATGAATTAATGCTGCAGTCCTATATAGTATGTGCTTATCTGGAAGTAGATCTCATTGGAGTCAAATGAATGTACGGCTCGGGAGACATGGATAGGATTGGGTTGTCGTAAAATCAAAAGAGCCCTTTTTTTTATCAAAAGCCTCATGAGGAAAATATTCTATGAGTTTTCAAAATGGGGTAGATTTTGCAATACAAAACTACCAGTGAACAACATCTTAGTCATTTTGATGAAAAATTTGCATTTAACTCCCCTGGTTGCTATGCCATGTTCAATCAAAATGAAATCAAGCATTTAAACAGTACTGTATAATAAAAGTACGCACTGGTATTTTGCTTGTAATTAGCTGCCTTCTCTATTTACATATATATATAATTATTTTAAACTTTTTTTACATTTATAGATATAAATCATATGTATAAAGTACAGCTCTGGGTGGCATTTATTAGGAAACATGTTGCTGCCTTCCCTTTGCATAACAGTGTTACTTTGTTTTGCCCTATATTAACCTCTGCATTTTACTTAAAAGGATGCTCATTAAAATTATTTCAGTTCTTCTTAAGGGATCACTTTAGGATATCCAAATACATCTTGCCAAATGTCATTAGGCAAGAGATTTGTCATCTAAGATTCCATCCGCAACACCTCCTTTCCCACACAGAAAATTGACAAAAGAAAATAGAGAAGGGTTTGCTGGGTGAGAAGCTTGGGAGAACTATTAACTAGGGAAAGGAATACATTGCCATGGCTGCCCAGAATGGCTATGGCAGTGTGTGGGAGGGGCCGCTTACACAGCAAGTTGTGGAGCCTGCTGTGTTTATAGCGCCATCCTGCCTCTGGCTAAGCTACTGCCCTCAAGGGATTGGAAAGTAAAGAGCAACAGGAAGATGGGAATAGGAAAATGGCTGCACTTCCTTTGGAAAACTGTAGGGTACATTTCAGATGTGTTGCATCAAAATGGTCTCCCACCAGGGGTCAGCTTTAGGCCTCTCTACAATCACCAATACAAGGTGTGAGTTCACACTCCAGTCACTACTGAGGAGCAGTGAGCTTTATAAATCACATAAATATTATTTTGTACACTATGGCTCTAAAGAGACAGTCACACTCCATCTCAGAGCCCTGACAAGCAGTACATTTTAATTTACATGAAATAAGGGCAACATAAAAGAAGAGGGAAATCATCTGACAGACAACTCAATTGCCGTCTGCCTTCGTATCTCTTTACACAACAGACTTGCCCTCCATGCCAGCTGTGTTTAAGCAGACCTGTCAAATAGGCAGCGTTGTACATCGCTCTCTGTTATCATTCAAAAAGATTAGATTACATAAAGTTGTCCGTCATTTTATCAATGTCTGCTGAGCCTGTGACAAAGTAATTGTGTAGCGATACCAGGATGAAACAGAATCAAACCTGTCCAAAAACTTTTCATGATTTTTCTTTCTTATAGGTCATCACTGGGGATCAAAATACAGAACATAGCAATTGAAAGAACATGAGCATGCTGTCAGAGCAGTGACTGTGACTTTTTCCATTTACAGGCTGAATTTTTCATTTTAGAGAATTATTTCGACATTTAATTTCTACTGGCAATATGCGGACCTAGAATACTTGCATTGCTAATGGCCACATCTAAACTTTTTAAAAGCTTGTGGGTGAGAGAAATGCCAGATTAACAGTGCAAGTCTATGTATGTCTACTCAGAATTACTCATAGAACTTTCATTGAGTTCTATGAAACTTACTCCCTCATTAGTGAGTTAACCTAAAGGATATCAGGAGGAGGAGGTTTGGTACTGACCATACAACAATATGACACATTTTGTTGTTGTTGTTGTTCAGTCGCTAAGTCGTATCCGACTCTTTGCAACCCCATAGACCACAGCATGTCAGGCCCCCCCTGCCAATATGACACATACTAATCATTTTTTCTCCATCTACTCTACCATATTGATTCCAAACGACAGTCACATGTATGATTGTTCCATCCTCTACAGCTTGCAGACTGTGACAGACGTCACAGTGCACACACTCCCAGCACCCTACCAACCTCAGTGCCACAACTGTCCATTTTGTGAACTGCAAAGATTTCCACCGTTTCAGGCAGTGCAACAGCACACTGACTTTCCTTACACACAGCATCTCCCAGTGCCCAATCCTATCCAAATTTCTTGTGCCAATGCAGCTGCAATGCAGCCTCAAGCTATTCTCTTACCTTGAGGAGACTGCCCTGACTCCCCCTCCACCACAGAATGCAGCACACAACCCACTGGGACTGCTATATCAGGGCTGGCAAATTGGATAGGATTTGGCCCTCAGTCACTTCACCAAAACTCCTTTCGGTTCCTTATCTACACTTTGCCTCTCACAGCTATTCAACAGGGTGGGAAGGCCAAGACCAAAAATTATTACAGATACTCAATTAAAACCAGTTCAATCTGGCATGGGTTTTTAAGGCACTCTTGGTTTTTTCTTGGTCAAGCAATTACACACCTTTGGTATTTTGTAAAATATCTTTATTAGTTTATGACAGACATTAAAGGGCCATTACAGCACAAGGGATACAAGAGAAATGCCCACACAAATATTAGTATCCAGGAGCACATAAAACAGGAAACCTCCCTGAACGAACATACCTTATCCTGGAGTTGAGAAGATGAACAATGGATAGAGTGCTCCATTGCACCTGCCGTGGGAGAGGCCTCTAACTCAGAGTTCCCAGCCTTAATTTATACCCCTCAGCCTCATTTTCATTCTCAAAACTTCCTCTGGAAATTCTGCACTTCCTTTGGAAAACAGTAGGATACATTTCAGATGCGTAGTACCAAATTGGGCTCTTACCAGGGGTCACCAGGTTATCTGTGTTTAACTAGAAGGGTCAGTGTAGGATAGGTAGATCAGGAGAATTTTAGTGAGGAGCCCAGGAGAAGCTTATTGGCCAAGGGGGTCCCAAACCAATCTCCAGTGGCTCCATGATGTGGAGAAGTGGAATGGAATCCCATTGCGCTACAGATCCATGACCAAATTCAAACCCCAAACAGCTTAGAGAGGACAATGCAACCGTGGGCTTCCTTAACTCCTTTCAGTGTTGGTGGGTGATGAGCCAGAGATGTTGGGGAGGCTCCAGACCCCCACTCATCTCTCCTTCACATCTTCTCTTCCACACTTTTTCCTTTTCCAATCCAGGGGGTGGAAAGAAGAGCAGTGTTCGTACGCTGCCAACCTGCTTCCTGAGGCAACAGTTAGTATCATGGATGGGCTGCCTCTAGAAAAAGTTTCCTTGTTTGTCAGTGGTCTTTAGAATCAATGAAATTGATTGTTGGACTGGAATGAATGACTTCCTCATAGCAACCTTGTAGTTAAAGTGCAGTGAAGCCAAGAGATAATGACTTTGCTTACAGCTTTCCTGCCAGGCAAAAGTTGAATGAGAATTGAGTGTTGTTCCAAGTTCAGCATTCTCCAAGTTGCTGCTTCCACTTGCACGATGCATCTGACAAGGGAACTCTGTGCATGTTCACTCAGAAGTTACGTCTCATTTTCTAGTAGAACTTACTCCCAGGCAGAAGCATAGCTACAAAGGGGAGCGGCACTGTAAGTATTACAGGTGGCAGCAATACACAGTTGCTGTCACTGCCCAGAAAGGCTCTGATGGTGAGTGGGTGGGGCTGCTTACATGGTGCATTGTGGTACCTGCAATACTTACTGCACCAGCACCCCCATAGCTACACTACTGCTCCCAGGAAAGTGTGCATAGGATTACAAGAAATCTCAAAGAATTAATTAACTCTGTGTCTAATACCACGTACCAAGTCAGGAAGAGAAGCATCATCATCATCATCATCATTGGTATTTATATATCGCCTTTCTTGGTCATCAGATTGCTCCTTTGACGTTAATTCAAGGCGGTTTACATAGGCAGGCATTTTCTAAACCGCAAGGGTCTTTACAAATCACAATGTTCTAATCTTTCAAGAACAACTACATGCAGATGACACTTTCATCGTCCAGTCCTTCTTTCTCGCCGCAGGATTGCCTTCCACCAGCTGATAATCTGCTTCTTTGCTCTCACCAAAGAACAGCTGGCTGCCCAGCACAACTCTCCCTCTCACAGGCAGCTGAGACAGCTCAGATCTTATCAGCCACATTGTCGAGGTCTGCCACACACGGAAGCTTCCGGTGGTCTCAAACTAGCGACCTTCGGATCTTATCTTCAGGCAATTACTGCGGCTTTAACTTTCTCGGCCAGACCTTCTGCCTTTTATGTAAATACATAAACATATTTGTTTTCCTTTAAAAAGTAGTTCAATAGTCATGAATGGCAGCACATTATTTACCACTCTTTGGTTTAAGTTATATTCTTGGCAAGACATGCCAATTTCCACCATCCTACACTCAAGCTGTTTCATCATTTCTTACGAAAGGAAATTGCAACGAGGCCAAAAATCAATATTTAACACATGTAGCATGTTTGTAAGGAAGGCTTGACAAATAAGTGACCAATATTTTAAGTCGTGTGAGAACACAGATCTTTGTGTCAACTTCATAGAACTTGTCAACGGTTCGTTTTGCTACAAGACTAGAGAAATATTTGTGAGACTAATTTCTGAGGAAATGGGTTCAAATCAGGCACAATCATTAGATATACAAAACCAAAAGGGCAGGAAAGTTGTTTCCAGCTGCATGTTGTCAAGCTCAGGCAGAGGCTATGTAGAGAAAACCATTGTCCAGTTAAAATGTGAAACTTTGATTAATACTTCAGCACTGATTTGCTTTGATTTTATATCCTGGTCTTTCTTATGCACAGATTTTTCAGTCATGGTCTGAATCTGTCATAGGCTTTGGAGTCTTGAACCTGAATAGTCTTTTTTCATTCTAGGTGTATATTGGGTTTTGTAGTCTTATAAATACTTATTTTTGTACAGATTCTCCTAACATGCACCTTTATGATGGGGTGTGACAAGATCACAGGACTTTATTTGGTGTGAAAAGATTACAATATGAGAATATGGATCATTCAGCATAAAAATTATCATATATATTAGTTACATATATATTAGTTAGAGCCCAATGCCACCACAATATGTGCTGCATCCTCCAGGAAGGCAGTCCCAGAGGGTCTCCCTCAAGGGAAATATTTGTTCTCTTGCCCAGAGATAAGCCTCCACTGCCTAAGTGGGACTACATGGACCTGTGCCAGTGATTTAGCTGGTTCAAGTCGGAGTGGACCTAGGACGGAGGGTCGAGGCTGGGAAATGGGACAGGATATCACTGGTCCCACTGCTGCCAAATCAGCCCCCTTCCAGGCTTTGATCCACCCTCCTCCCCTTCTTCCTGTTCCTCTGAACCCCGTTCTGCCCATCCACATCACCTTCTCCCCTCCCACTGACTTACCAGCACTGGGGGTTGTCATGAGGCTGCTGGTGCACAGCTGCTCAGTGCTTGCGGCAGTCCAGCTGAACAAAATGCAAAGTTTTGAAGGACTTTGCGCAACTGGAATGTTAATTCTGGTAGTATAAGGCCACCATAGGAGTGAGTGAGTGAGTGAGTGAGGGAGTGAGTGAGTCCCATTGATATACACATGACAACATTTAAAATGTCCAAGTCCAAGTGGAAATATGGGAGATGTGACAGAAGCACAGTGGATTCTGGTACAACAGCCAGCATATTCAAAACAGGATTCTGAATTTCCACAGGTGCAAGGTTCAGCCCAGATTCAGTTCTTTGGCAGATTCAGATTTTGGCAGAAAGTGCAATGAATCCAAACACTTTGGATATACTAACCATGACTGTCTGCAAATGTATTGCCTCTAGATTTCCTTGTGGTATTTTTAAGATGAACTAAAATCCAGAATGTAATCTTATTTCCCATAATTTAAAAATATGGTACTTTTTAAATTATGCAGATGCATACATTTGCAGTCCAGTTCCTTTTTTTTCCTACATCTGTTTCTTTTCTAGGTGATGTAGTGCCTGCAGCAAGTGCAGCAGATTTTTTTTTATATCCCTATAAAATTTCAATCTGATTAGTTGCCTGCAGAATACCGTCTCTGCTGCTATGTCAAATTGAAATGGGCAGATACCGGACAAAAACTTCTTATTCCATCAATCTTTGAAGAGTCTTCAGCTTTTTAAATCAATCAAAAATCATTTCAGTGTTATAGCTGCATTACTTGAGTTTGTGACATGAGTTCCGAAGACTTCCCAATCTTGATTGTTCACTGTCACAGTCTTGATTATTTACAGTCTTACAGAGTGAACAAACACAGAAGCCGAGTTGGAGAAAAAAGTCCATTACAGTTAATGAAACTGTGGCTGCCATGGGTTCAGAGATAGTTAAACAGGAACAGGACTAAATACATTATGACAGGGAAAGTCAGCACGTTTCTCAGTTGCCCGAAGAGTCATAGTGCACACTATGACTGTAAAAACTATGGATGTAAAACTGACAAAAGCGACTAACCTAAAAGAGAATCTCTATAAGATGTTTTATAGATGGTATCTAGCCCCAGACAGACTAGCCAAAATGTATCCAGGGTGTTCGAATAAATGTTGGAAATGTAAAGACAAAGAGAGGATCTTCTATCATATGTGGTGGATGTGTGCAAAAGATGGTACAAAATGTTCTGTGGGGAATTTTAGATTCTGACAAAATAGATTTTAGACCAGAATTATTTCTGTTAAATATGACAAGCAGTATACAAGATAAGGGGATGGAGTATATTATAACACATGTTAATACTGCAGCAAGACTATTATATGCTCAAAATTGGAAAAATGAAGAGATTCCTAATGTAGATCAGTTGAGAAAATATATGATATTGTTGAGATGGATGTATTGACTGAAAGGATGGAGATGTAACGAAGATACAAGAATATTGGAGATTTTTTTTTATAATTGGATAGATACAAAATGGAAAATTTAAGAAGAGTTATAAAGAGACATATACCCAGGTAGTAGATATTATATAAAAGAGACCGAAGATTTAGAAATAATAAATTTTGTATGCATAACTGTTTGAAAATTTGAGGTTATTTTAGATTGAATACAAACAGTAATGAATAAGAGGATGATGTAATAGCCGCAAATGTGTACCTTGTGTGTGTACCTATGTATCCCTTACCTTATGTTTATATATATATAATAACGGCCTTCTGCCGTTATTGTACTCAACGGTCAGGATCCAATCAGACATACAACTTTGCTTCATGTATCAGGGGCTTGCGGCGCTGTGAATTAAACCGCTGTTGCTGAACTTGCTGACTGGAAGGTTGGCAGTTTGAGACCACATAACCGAGTGAGCTCCCGTTGCTTGTCCCAGCTCCTACCAACCTAGCAGTTCAAAAGCACCTAAAAGTGCCAGTAGATAAATAGGTACCATTTCAATGGGAAGGTAACAGCATTCCGTGTGCCTTGGCGTATCGTCATGCCGGCCACATGACCACGGAAACTTGTCCTCAGGACAAACGCTGGCTCTTCGGCTTAGAAACGGAGATGAGCAACCCCCCCCACACACACACACAGTTGGTCACGACTAGACCATTCGGTCGTGGGGAAACCTTTTTTTTTATTATCAGGGGCTTTGGACCTCTTTCTTCAACAGCAGTCCCCCCCCATTGCTACTACCATATATCAACTTGTGCCCTAAAACTAAGTGCAATTCTAACCGACTTTCTAGCACCAGGTAAGGGCAATGCAGCTCTGAGGAAAAGGAACAAGCATTCTCTTACCTTGAGGAGGCCTCCACTACTACTCCACTGCAAAATCCAGAACATGCCCCGTTGGCACAGCTATGCCAGTCCTGGAAAGTTGGTTAGGACTTGGGCCTGAAAGGGTCTCTCAAAAGTAGTTTGTGATATGCTGTTCAAAGGTTTTTTTAAAAACACACACATTTTTTTGGTCTGGGCTAGTTACACCTGTAACTAGTCTTTCAAACTCAACCATTGTATATTAGAGACCAACTCTTACTTTCTGAATAAATAATAAAATGAAAACAAATCAGTACTACTAAAGGTGCAGGTATGTTACACTTTTATAAGCAAGGAATTTTTTTCAGGTACTGTGTTTTTCAGGTACTGACCTTAAAATGTCAGTGACTTCCTTGCTCATGTATTATTAATAAACAATGCTTGAGAGACCAAGAACATTGGCCCAGGTTCTAAAACTACAGCAAGCAATGGGGCTAGATAACAGAAAAAATCAGTGGGTGGGAGATCGTGCTTATATAACCCTGGTGTGTGGCTCCTTGAACCTAGACAAGGGAAGGGTTAAGAACATTGTGGAGTGTGCATAGTAGGCTGATATATTTACACTAATCCTAAGAATGCAACCCCAAAAAGGTATCTTTGCCAAATAAAGCCAAGTCACTGTTTTTCCCAAAATACTGCTGCAAAACTGGAGATTTATTTTGAATTCATGTGTAATATTTCATAAATAAGATCAATCTCCATTCTAATACCTCAAGGTGTGATAGTATTGACGTGGTCATGTTAGCTGTGCCTTTAGACTGCTGGTCCCCATTTTTAAACTGCGTATTTGATATTTTTTTTCCACCATGGGTTTTAGCTCTTCTGATTGCAAAGCACAGCATCCAGTCCAAGAAAAAGCACTCCTTTGCTCATCAGACAGCTCAGAAGCATGGTCTGCACCACCAAGTTTTTTTTTTTTAAAAAAGACATGAAAAACGGCAATCATTGGAAAGAGAAGACTTTAATCAAAAGATCAGCCAACACAGCACCATCAGTCCTAAATGTGAGGGGAAGACAGCTTGTGGCAGTATTTGTCACAGCTGCCTGACAGGCACCAAACAGGTTTGTCAACTCCAAACTATAATGTGTAATGACAAAACGTCTTGTCATCCAAAGGAATTAACAACATTAAGACCGGTCCCCGGCTTGAAGTCTATATGTGTGCGCCAAAGCAGAGCCAGCGCCACACCATCCTCACAAATGTGAGGGCCTTTGCTGCCACAGTGAGGCTCTCCAAAATTTTATGAATGTGCCTCTCAGGCATCAGCTGCTGTGCTATGGGAAGCAGCGACCCCAAAGCAGCCCAACCAGAACTCATAAAGGCTGTTCCTTAAAGCAGTGATAGAGTCACAGCTGCAGGGTACGAATGAGTCCTACCTTGGGTCTATACAAACCCTAGATTTAGAGCAAAGATGTTCAGAGTAGTGCACTGGCCTAACTAATGAAAATGCAGCCCAGAGCAGAGGGCAAAAAGATGCCCCAGAAATGACATCATTGCAGAAAGCGACATCAGTTGTGTTTTCGTTTTCTTGGTTTTTTCGCCGTATCATTTGAAGATATTACCTTCCAATTTGCTTCATTGCATTTTGCATGAAATTCTGTATCAGATGATATACAGCTTGACATTATTATTCCTAAAAACCGCAATTTTAACAAACCATGATTTTTACAGGACTGTTGTATTTTCGTTTTCTGGATTTTGGGTCATAACATTTGACAGAGTAAAGATATTACACTCCGGTTTGTTTCATTGCATTCTGCATTAAATTCCACATCTAATTGTATATAACATGATGGTATTATTCATACATACCAAGATTTTCACCATTTTGGCCGCTCGTGTCAAGCTCAGCTTGTTGCCCAGTGCAGTTGTCTGCACTTCTTTAGCTATGCCCCTGGAGTAGTGGTTCCCAAACTTTTTAGCATCGGGACCCACTTTTTAAAATGACACTCTATCAGGACCTTCTTAATCTGATAAAAGTAAGCCCTGTTTTATGAATGCCAAGGGGTGTGACTATAATGGTGATTGGGCAGCAGTGCCTCCTCCCAGCAACAGCTTGTTTAACGATTGATGCACATAGCCTAATCTGCCTTGTCAGTTTTGCTACCCACCAAAAATTGGGTCACGACTCACTGATGGGTCCCAAACCACAATTTGGGAACCACTGGTTTGGACCACAGATTTTTCACAGGCGTGGAAGCATTCTTGTGCTACACGCACTTGGGGCACTATTTTCCATGGTATCAGTTGCAATGTACAAAACAGCAACACAAGTCAACCCACAACAAACACTACTATTGCAATGGTGATAAGAGCAAGAATTTCCCAAACTTTGGATTTGAAATCCCTCCTGTATTACAAAGCTCACCGAATAAACTTGTGAAAGCCACCACTGCTTAATTTGGAAAATATGGGGTACTGATCTCTAGGCCAGCTGAGAGTCAGGCTCAGTTCTTGTCTCTAATTCCAGATGTATGTCATATTCAGCACAAAGAATACTCCACACTGTCCCCTTAAGAACAGCCCAGCTTCTAAGGATCCTCACTTGTCTTTAGCTGCTGCAGGCTTATGTTTACAGCCTGCAACAGAGCTGTATATGACCCTGTTAGGTTTATTATTAACCTGTTCAAAAATCTGTTAGAATAGAAAATTTATTTGTTATTGTACACGTGTACACACGTACAACAAAATTAGGTGCTTTCGCATAGTAAAAACACAATACACTACAACAAAAACAAAAACATCACATACAATCCCACTTTGCTTAAACTCTACTTAACGTATCGCTATACCACCGCATTTAGTCTAGACACTGCACTAGGATAAAAACTGTGTTTTAATCTGTTCGTTCTTGTTCTAATCGCCCTGTATCTTCTGCCTAATGGCAGTAGTTCAAAAAACTGATGACCAGGATGTGATGGATCTTTCAGAATTTTAGAAATCTTCTTCAGACAATTTAAGCTATAAAGCTCCTCCAAGGAAGGGAGGGGACAGCCAATGATCTTCTGAGCAGTGTTAATAACCCTCTGGAGCGCCTTTCTCTCTGCCACTGAACAACTCACAAACCAAACACAAAGGCAGTAGGTTAAAATGCTCTCTACGTAGCTGCGGTAGAAAGTCACCAGCAGTTTCTCAGTCAGTTGTTGCCCACTGAGGAGTCTCAGAAAGTATAGTCTCTGCTGGGCCTTCTTAACCAGTGCTACACTATTTGCGCTCCAGGTCAGGTCCTCCTTCATAGTGATCCCCCAAAACCTGCACTCAGCCACCTGCTGAGTTATGATATGAGTTATGAGTTATGATAGTGGGCAGCTATACGGTTGGAATAAGTAATCAAGGTTCAACAGATAACACAACAGGTGTAGGTAGGAACTGATCAGGAAGGCACAACTGAGTCCGCTGCCAAAATCACCTCTTGATATGCCATTGCTGCCTCTGCTGCTCCAATCAATCAATCAAATCAATCAAACCCACCTTACCTTGCTGCTTCTTGTGTGGTTGCTTCTTTTGCAAAAACAGGAAGTGCAGGACTTTTTTTTTTTTTAAGGGCCCACAAGAGGAAGGCATGAGGCAAGTAGATCTTTACCTTGTTCCTTCCTAATGTAAGAGACAAGTGGTACCACACTTCCAGTTTTTTGCAAAGGAGACACAACAGAGCAAAGTAAGGAAGCACTCTTCTACTCTCTTTTAGCAAGCAGGAAAGGGATCAATGCAGCTCCATCCACGGCAGGCTTGAGGGAGGTGGCAGCAGGCTTGGGGTGAAGGACACCCCAAATCTGCCACTTCTCCACCATATGCTACAGCTACATGGATTGATGGATGGATGGATGTATTGATTGCTCTGGTATGGAGGCAAAGATCTGCTGAGTTGGGTGTCTCAAGTTAAGCCCCATGTATCAATATACTGTCACTCTACCTAACCAATGGAGCTGTATCTGAAGCAACTACTGTATATCATGACTAAATCCCATTGAAGTTAATGGGACTTACTTTAGTCATCACGTGTTTGTCTCATTGTTTTGCATGTTGCTTAGTCAAGATGGTCTTTGAAGACAACCCATGGCATGAAAATAAATCTGTTTAGACTTTATAATTGCAAAGTATTTTGTATGCTGGAAAATTCCTTTGAAACCACTAAGAGTAATTACAATTTATGTCGGGATTTATGTTTCAGTGTAGTTGTGTCACCCTAATCTTCTCATGGAAGGAATAAACAGCAATTACCCAAATGTAAACTCTTATTTACAAGCGCCTGTAACAGCCTGCAGGCTTTATGTTGCTAACAGATGGCAGATTCAGCCACCTTCTGTTTTTGCAGACGTGTGTCGGTGCTTAATAAGCCCAGCATTTAATGGGCTGGGTATTTCCTGGCCCTTTTCACATTAGTGAGTTAGCTCCTTCTCATGAGAAGTGACAGTTTCAGTCAAACATGAGTCCTTGTTAAGTGAAGACATATGGCTGAGGAGCTTAAGGGAGGACACAGGGATTGCCGGCTAAGTTTATTTCTTCTTTGAAACTGGCCATCTTTTCCCACTAGGAAGGCACCAGTGCTTTGAGCAACCATGTGGGAGAAGTCAGTGAATGAGTGCAATGCCCAAGGAAACAAAACGTTACATTTCTGTGGCCATCAAAGATCTTAGCATATTGCTAAGAAAAAAAACCACCCAATTGTTTCTACCAGTTCTTCCTCTTTGTGATTACACAGTGTGACAGAGGTTTGGTATTGCAGCTCCCTCAGTTACAAAGCCTGGCATGAAGCAGAATGAAATTAAATTAAGGTGAGAGCATTCTGAGGTGCCCACACCGCACCTGAGCCGACACATCTTCTCATTGCCCCATTATCAATCAATCAATCAATCACTAGTATTTATATACTGCTTTTCAACACAAAGTTCACAAAGCGGTTTACAGGCAAATAGTAATAATAAAGCTAAAGCTAAATGGCTCCCTGTCCCAAAAGGGCTCACAATCTAAAAGAATGGAGAACACCACCAGCAACAGCCACGAGAAAGACACTGTGCTGGGGTGAAGAGGGACAATTGCTCTCCCCCTCCATTATTACTTGGAACATACAAATTTACGCTTGTTTTTGTCACCCCCTCTTCCTGTTCATTCCTCAGACTGACTAAACCCAGAGTGCAAACGGCTACAGGAAGTGCACAGACAGTAGAGTAAGGTTGGCTAGAGCATCCTCACTCTAATATTCCTTCTCTTCCTACTAGTTCTGCAGATGTCAAGAAAGCGCTCTGTCCCATATAGATTTTCTCTTTTTTCCTACTTTTTTCCAAAGTAGAGCTTTGCAGCTTACTTTCTGTTGACTCCTCTGGTTTAAAAGCTCAGGTGAGGGTGTTAGAAACTGGTGGAGGCCTCATTAGGGAGAGGATAAAATCCCCAGAGAAAGTAGAGCCCTTGCCTTCCGCTCTTGGATTACTCTGGGGAAGTGTTAAACTTAAGCCCTAGGATTGTGAGTTGGAGGCAATGAAAATATGTGCTTGCGTTTTTTGTCTAGTCAAAAGGGATAGGTAGAGTTGGTAGGGTTTTTAAGTGTTTAACTCTTGTCTTATTAGCTATGTTTTAAAGTTTTATTAAACCAATAAGTTTGTAAGGTTTAAACCCCTTTCAATTGTGTTTTTATTACCAGCATATTAAAGTATGGGGGGGACCCCCTTTTTGTCCTTATTTAACTTTAATAAGTTTTCTAGTTGTAGATCTTTTTGTCATGGGTTCTTTTTATTTTTGGATTGGTGGAATTGCCAACTATTGTTTTTGTGAACATCATTAGTCAGGAGGAGGTTCACGCCAGGAAACCCCTCTAATATTTTTGCTTTCTGGGCTAGTGGCAGCAAAACAACCAGGAGATACCCAGGAAAATGTTCCAAAATGGCAGGATCATAACCCTCCTGTTCCCCCTCATCTTATCTTTTTGCCCTCAAAGTCTGACAGTGTGAGTTCACCGGTTCATGGTGTGGCACTAATGCCGGGCAGGGCAGGAGGATGTTCCTGGGTGGCGGAGGAGCGGAGCAGGGGGTGGGACCAGTGGCAACCATTGCTGCTGGATCCTTTCCTCTGTGTCGGGATGCATGGCCTGACACAAAGGCCCTTGCATCTGCTCCGGCTAAATAGGCGTCGCAGACATGAGGCCCACTGGCGTGTCTCTGGGCTTACACAGTGAACGGGGATGAACGTCCCCTTCCTCTGAGGAGCCTCTGGAGGCTGCCTGGCTGCAGCAGTAGTCCTTTGGCTATTGCTGTGTCCCCGGCAGCCAGACAGCTTGGGCTGCCCATCTGTGCAGTCTACCTTGCCCTTAAGATGCTACCAGCTTATTCCGCCTCATGAGTACACTGGACCTGCCTGCCTCTAACCCTCTCTTTTCTACGCCTCTGCACACAAGACAACAAGAAACAAGTTGCCACTGCTCTGCATCTGGCATTCCAAGGTAGCCTACTTCTAAAATAAGGAGGTTGCACCACACATCAGGGCGTGTAGCCTGTTCAATCCCCTTTTCAAGGCACTTAGGCCAGATGCCGTCACTACCTCCTGTGGCAAGGAGTTCCACAGATTAATTACCTGCTGGGTAAAAAAACTTTCCAGTGCCAATGCAGCTGCAATGCAGCCCCGAGGTAAGGTAATAAATTTTCCTTTACTTTGAGGAGCCTCCATGACTGCCTCCGCTGTTTCAAGTTTCTCCCAATGTAGAATATCTGAGAATTTTCAGGTGAACCCAAAGAGTCTCTACAAGACAAGGGAAAATTTTCACGTGGGTTCTGCAGATTCTAGAACAAAAAAAGAAAGAGAGGATATTATTTAATTGTCGATTTAAGGATATGGGGCATGATGCCATTCCACCACAGGCGTCGTATCCACAGATGGACGATCTCTGTTGGGCTCCATAGAACTATGGACTTCTGTGAGCAACCTGTGCATGGGCACTGCGCTTACGTCTTTGGGTTTCAAAAGATAATTTTGTTCAATTTAACATAGTTTTGGGGCATCTAAATAAAATGCAACAAGCAATCTAAACATCTAAAAGACCAGCCCTCTAGATAAATACCTCTGCTTTCAGAAACAAGAGATACCACTAAAGTATTTTTTCCAAAATTACTGAGTGGGAAGACAGAACCATCATTGTGCTACAGTGCATAAATATAATTTCTACAACCAATTTTAGGGGAAGCTGGCTCTATTGTATAAATACTCAACAGAGATTCCTTTGCCACTGTTCCCCCCCCCCAATCTTTTATGTGAGCCTCATCTCTTGCATTAATCTATTCAGCACCAGGGGAGTAATAACAGGATTAGATATGAAAAAATAATGAAAAGCAATCGGTGTGAAATTCAGAAAATGTTCAGTGCTGTGCACAATTATTAAATAGATGGGAATTTTGTATGGGCTTGCTATGAAAATGCCACCCAGCTGTGTCTGACTGTTAACACCAGTTGATGGAGTATTGCTACCCTATTATTTTAACTAGATATTAAATACTGTGCAATAATGTACCAATTATAATGATGAATCATAAAATGTTATAAAGATTACTTTGTTAATTACACTTGTCTCTGAAGCTATCAATAAATGTCTTTCAGGAACATCTTTGATTTCCTTTTGATATGATTGTAGTCAGAACTGCATCAGTCTCATCAGCAGGAAGCAATGGTTTTAAGCATAGTACCATATATACAAACAAATACATGCAGAAAGAGCAGTATGTTACTAACCAGTGTGTGGATTTTTAGTCCAATATTCAGTAGGTGGCCATTAGATCACAGCTGCGGATACAATTTCATTTGTTTCAGGGCAATAATTCTCAGACTGGGCTGCAATCCTAGGAACTTACTTAACATAAGAGGAGTCCTGCTGGATCAGACCAAAGGCCCATCTAGTCCAGCTTACTGTATCTCACTGTGGCCCACCAGGTGCCTCAGGGAGCACACAAGACAACAAGATGCTTGCATCCTTTTGCCATTCCCTTGCACCTGGCATTCTGAAGTAGCCTACTACTAACGTAAGGCGGTTGCACAACCCATCATGGCCTGTAGCCCATGATAGACTTTTCCTCCAGAAATCTGTCCAATCCATTTTTAAAGGCACCTAGGCCACATGGCATCACCACCTCCTGTGGCAAGGAATTCCACAGATTAATTACCCGCTGAGTAAAAAAAGGAATTTCCTTCTATCTCTTCTAAGGTTCCCAACATTCAATTTCAGTGGATTTTCCCTGGTTCTGATGCTGTGAGAGATCCTTCTATCCACTCTATCCCCCCCATGCATAATTTTGTATGTCTCAATCCTATCCCCACTCAGGCACCTTTTTTCTAAAGAGCCCCAAACACTGCAGTCTTTCTTCATAAGGGAGGTGCCCCAGCCCTGTAATCATTTTCGTTGCTCTCGTCTGCACCTTTTCCAGTTGCACTATGTCCTTACCTGGAAGTAAGCTCCAGTAATTCATTGTAGGTAGCATTATATTATTTTCTGTTAGAGCGATAAATTCTTGTTTGAGACAGAAAATATAGCTGCTAACAAAATTATGACCACTATTCCTAAGCGCTGTAGAAACCACAGTAGCTCAAAACTTATCTGTTGTTTTGCTATTTATGATAATATATCTATCTACACTTATGAAAGGTGGTGTGATTAAAGGCTTCCTTGCTTGAATTCTGCACCTACCATGAATTTAGGAAAGCCGCTCCCTCTCAGCCTCAGTTCCCCAGCTGCAATATGGAAATTTTTTTCCAAAAAAACTTACCATATAGGGTTGTTGTAAGGTTTACATCACAATAGTGCAGAAGAAACACTTTGCATGCTCAAAAAGCACTATACAAATGCATCGTCATCATTATTATAGTAATCTACAATGTGGGTTTGTTTGGAAGGGAACACTAATTGAAACAAAATAAAAATGATGGCTTCCTGAGCTTTAGAAAGCTATTCCTTTTCACCCAAGAATGTAACCTAAAAACAGTCAGTCCTCTTTATATGCGAACTCGCTAACTGCAAATTTGCTTATCTACAAGGGGCAGAATTGCTACTTCCGGCACTTCTGTCCTTGTTATCCACTAGGCAGACACCGTCCAAAGGCTACAGGGACATGGGTGGTGGATGCAGAAGCATCTGCCAGCCATGTTGAAGAGGTCCATGCTGGTCACAGGTGTCATTCTGAAGATCCCTGCAGCCTCTGCAGCATTCAGAGATCTTTTGGCACTTCCTGCTGCAGTTTGCTGAATTCTTCTGATGGCAGATAAGGTACCCCTTGCACCTAACCCTATTGTTCCCAGAGGATCAATGGTTGATTATCTGCAAATGTGCTATCCACAAGGATTTCCAGGAACCTAACTCTAGCAGATAATGAGGCTTGACTATTCCAGCTCCAAAAGGGGGGAAAAATCACATAAACCAAGATGTTTGCTTTAGGTCTGAGCACTGCATAAATTAGGTCTGAGCAGACCTAAAGCACTGCATATGCAATGTTCAAAGATAGTGAAAGGCACTCGCAAGCATCTTCACTTCCACTAGAATTTGTCTGTTCCAAGCTTTCATATCTCTGACTAAAAAGAAGTGATTAAACACTCCTAAGAACAACAGATTTCTCCAAGGACTCCACATCACATCACATCACATCCCATTTATGGACTCTGCTTCTTTGTCCCAGACTTGAGTGGAATTCAGCAATAATTCCTGACAATGGGAAAAGGTTCTTCATACCTGCACCTTCCCAATTGTGCCATCATTTCCCCTACCACTCGCCAGAGCAGTCATGTCAATGGGTGGGGGAGGGCAGAACAAATGAGGGTTGAAACTGGGCAGGGGATGGGTGGATCAGGTCCCGGGAAGGTGGGGGGGTTAGGTATCGGCCAAATCCTAACCCCCTTCCTGGACCTAATCCCATGGTATGGGTCCATGCAAACCCGTGCCAGCGACTTAAATAGCAGTTAGACTAGACACAACTGCCACCCACCAGCTTACCTCCAGATAAGGGAATAATTGTTCCCTTACTCAGAGGAAACCTCTGCAATTTGCCTCCCCCCACAACTGAATGCGGGGGTAGCCATTTCGGCACCACTGCATTGGCAGGAGGAGAAAAGGATTGGGCCATTAGAATTGCAGTGTGGCTCATGGGCGTGACATTCAATTGTCTCCAAGTGTTCACCAATGCTGCAATATTCCAGCCTCCAACCATACAGTGATACTTCCTTATACTACAGCAGAGAGGGGGATTAGACACCAGCTGTTTTCAGTAGCATCCCCAATGGAAACGCCAGTCTTAATAGCGTTTCTAAAACTGTATGTATTTCCCCTATTAGCATCAGGAGCCCTGTGGCACCGTTTCCGATACAGATAAGGAACAAGCCAGGTAGTGTTATTTTCTAGTGGTACTTATGATCACTAAATGGCTAAACTGGAAAAGCATTAATCTTAGGACAGGTAAATGGGCACTCTCCCACTATCTCCAGGCAGCTGGTTGCTAGAATTCACTTCATCTCTCTTCCTTTTTACTATGCATTTTTTTTCCTAGATTCAAAATGTTCTGGACGGCTTCCTTTCCTTTCCCCAAGTCTTCCACATGTTTAGTGCACAGTTTAAATATCCCTTTGACATCTGATTTTAAAACTCCATCAATTAAACCACAATGGAATTAACACACAATTGTCCTGCTATTTATGTTTTATCTTTTATTAGTCTTCTTGAGTTTTCCAGAGGGGGTTGTTTTTGTAATGGTATGCAAAAATAATAAAGGTAGAAAAATTTCTAAAAACTATAACTGCAATAAGATGCTGCCATCTACAGTCCAAAATAAAGTTTTCCCCACTGAAAACTGTGTTGCTTATCTTCAAAATATGTTTGGATAGTCATTATGAACCAACTAAACACTACATGCATATAACTAAACCAAAACAGCCTCAAGAAAGGAATACTTGGAGCAGAGAAGCAATAGGGAGGAAGGAGCACCCACTCCCAAAGCTGTTTTTTATTTTGTAGTAAGTGTCAAGCAACTTTAGTTACATGCATCTGCAAATATTAAGGCATTTGGGTTATTAGTATTAAAGTGTGATTTCAGTAGCATCTTCCCGGTGCTCGCTGCCACTATTCCACTTCTGTATCTAAAAAAAACCTGTACTCTATGAACATAAGAAGAGCCCTGCTGGATCAGGACAAAGGCCCATTACATCTAGTCCAGCTTCCTGTATCTCACAGCAGCCCCACCGGTGCCCCAGGGAGGCATGAGACAATAAGATGCTTGGATCCTGTTGCCACTACCTTGCACCCGGTACTCTGAAGTAGCCCACCACCAATGTAAGGAGGTTGCACAGTCCATCACTGCCTATAGCCCACGATGGACTTTTCTTCCAGAAATCCATCCAATCCCCTCTTAAAGGCATCTAGACCAGATGCCATCACCACCTCCTGTGGCAAAGAGTTCCACAGATTAACTACCCACTGGGTAAAAAAGTACTTCCTTTTATCTGTTTTAATTCTCCCAACCCTGTTTTAGCGGATGCCCCCTGGTTCTGGTGTTTTGAGAGAGGGAAGAGAACATCCCTCTATCGACGCCATCCCTTCCGTGCATAATTTTGTATGTCTCAAATCATGTGTCCTTTTTTCTAGGCTGAAGAGCTCCAAACGCTGCAGTCTTTTTTCATAAGGGAGGTGCCCCAGCCCCATAATCATTTTTGTCGCTCTCTTCTGCACCTTTTCCAGCTCCACTATGTCCTTTTTGAGGTGCGGCAACCAGAACTGTACACAATATTCCAGGTGTGGCCTTACCATCGATTTGTACAATGGCATGATAATATTGGCTGCTTTATTCTCAACCCCTTTTTTAATTACCCCAAGCATGGAATTGGCCTTCTTAATTGCTGCCACACACTGGGTCGATACCTTCATTGAATTGTCCACCAGCACCCCAAGATCTCTCTCTTGAGCTGTCACAGACAGTTCAGAACGCATAAGCCTATAGGTGAAGTTTTGGTTTTTTGCCCCAATGTGCATCACTTTACACTTATCTACGTTGAAACACATCTGCCATTTTGCTGCCCATTCCCCCAACTTGGAGAGATCCTTCTGGAGCTCTTCACAATCCCTTCTGATCTTCACCACCCAGCAAAGTTTTGTGTCATCCGCAAACTTGGCCACCTCGCTGCTTATCCCTGTCTCCAGGTCATTTATGAACAAGTTGAAAAGCACCGGCCCCAAGACAGATCCCTGGGGCACTCCGCTTTTCACCTCTCTCCATTGTGAAAATTGCCCATTGACCCACACTCTGTTTCCTGGCCCTTAGCCAATTCTGAATCCATAAGAGGACCTGCCCTCTTATTCCCAAGAACCTATGCTGTAATAAAAATTACCGTTAGAAAAAGCGGTGTTGAATTCATATTTTAAAAACCGTATCACTCAGCTTTAGTCAAATTAAGGTGCAGAAAATCAAGATGAATTATGCACTTGGCTACAAAGAATACTGAACAATTCAACAGGAGTTCTAGTCTGGTTAACATATTTTAGCTTCCATTGTACTTCATCCCACGTGTGTATCCTATTCCATTTTCCAGTCAGATAATTTCACGCTCAGTGAACACACATGCCATAATAATGAATCTCTAAGATACCATAGAGATTGGTTAGATAGTGTCACCAAAGCAATGAACATGAAATTGGGTGAACTCAGGAAGCTAGTGGAGGACAGGGAGGCCTGGTGTGCTGTGGTCCATGGGGTCGCAAAGAGTCGGTGACGACTTAGCGACTGAACAACAAGATACCATAGCATAGTTTCTCTTTTCTAGGAATGACTTGGAATATATTGATGTTACTGGAACGCAATGGAGTTACTTGGTTCAGTTCTATTTTAGGGTCCAATCCTATCCAACATTCCACGACTGATGTATGCCAACAGGGTGTGCACTGCATCTTGCTGTAGAGGAGAGTCACAGAGGTCTCCTTAAGGCAGTTTGTTCCCTTACCACATGGCAGAACTGAAGCTGCATTGTCACTGGAAACTTGAATAGGATTAGGCCCTTAGACTACAATCCTATACATACACTATATACACACTTTCCAATACACCAGCCTTCTTTATCAATGGAGATGGGAATAAGCTCCCACACTGCTTTACTAAGATAGAAACTTATTTGTCTGCAATTGCATCCTGTGCTTTTGCAAATGGGAAGTATCAGTTTAAAAAATCTTGAATATAAAAATAGTAAATGTCAGGTAAGAATTTATGTATTGAAGACAAATATCACTATTATTTTATGCAGTAAGAATTTAATGTCAAAATATTTGCATTCAAGTATGGAATTAAACACATGATATTAACAATAAAAACATGACAACATGCAAATAGAACCATACCTTTAACAAATAAAATGTAACAATTTAAACAGTGGACAAATTAACATAAAATAATTTGTTCTATTCATAAAACAAATATTTACCATGCAACTAAAATATGCAAAGTGATTTACAAGGACCACAATAATATATAAGTTATTCATGTGGAGTCAAACTTTAGCTTCTTACAAAAATCTCTTCAGTTGCATCATTTTCTTTCCACATAATAAATTGCTTTTTTGCTAAATAATGTTTCTCATCTCCAAACACAAAGTGATCCTTGGTAACAAGATTACAACCAACATTTGCAAGCACTTAAAATATTTTAAGGCAAAATAATTGTTTTTAAGAATGTAAATAGGCTCTCTTGTCCAGTTTGACAAGAACTCATAAAACACTATCCCATATTTTAGGAAGTGGAAGAGTTTTATCCCACTCTTGTGAAGTGAAAACTTTAGGAAGAGTTTTATCCCACTTTTGTGAAGTGGAAACAAGTTCGGAACTTTATCTTCATACAAATTCAATAAATTTATAAGCAATCTGTAAAATGGAATTAAATATTTAACTCGCCAAAACCAATTGTGTGGACCCGATTTAAACTAAAACTACATTATAATTTTCAAATAAAATGCATACTAGTGTCATCCAGCTTTTTCTTTTCCTCAAAAGAATGAGGCCTGATTGGAGATGTACAGACGCTGTCCAACGTGGTTGCTGCTGGCAAGTGGAACTGTTGGTGACAGAGGATAGCTTGGATAAGAATAAGGTCTTGACGTATAAGGCAGCATGCTGGTGGTTCCAGAAGAAAGAGTAGCACTAACTGGAGAAATGTTGTTTACTGAACTTCGACGGAAATTGTAGTCTGTAAAAAAAAATATGGTTATGTTTGCAAATGCAAATAGGCGTTCAGTTAATTCAGAACTTGAAATGAGAAAATAGGCAATGGTCACTCTATTAACATTACCCTACGTATGCAGAGACTACACAACAGAGCATATTTGTGCACTACGTGAATGAGCACAGCCTACTCACTCCTCCCTCCAGAACTTTGTTGCTCCATAAGTGGTTTGACGCTACTGACCACTTAAAGCTTCAAATCATTCAGGTTCTCCACCAGAAACAGGCTTGGAACGATGTAAGAAAAAATAAACATTTGGAATCAAGCACTGGTGGACCAGGGAGCAGGTCTGGGGGGATGTTTTGGAGTAGAGAAGCGATAGGTAACAGAAGTGTTAAGTGCCACCTGTTTTGCTCTTATTCCACTACAAGCTGCTCCGTCCTACAGCATGTTTTCTTTTAAGTAACTGAAATTATGTGGACTATTTAGAGAGGCTACTATCTGAGGGCCCAGTCCTAAGCCAGGCAATGCCAGTGGCCGGTATGCTGTCCCGGCAACTACTGGACCGTAAGGCACTTCTTCACTGGTGGCAGTGAGGACGCTGAGCTGGCAGTGAGGGAGGCACTCACCATTCAGGGGGGGGGGGGGAAATGGGGAGAGGGAGGAACTGGATGGAAGGAGGGCAGACCAAGGGAGGATCAGGGCCAGCAGGGTGGCAAGAGAGTCTACAATTGAACCCTATGCTCACGCCTGTGCCTGAAGCCCAACACAGGCCTCCTAAATAGCAAGCACAGATCCAAGAAGACTCCTTGCCACCAGCTGAGTTTGACATGTGGTAAGGGAACACACATTCCCTTACCCCAGACAGACTCTGGCAGCTGCCCTGGCACCACTGTCCTTCTCAGCACCACCAGGGCGTAGGACTAGGCTACTCGTTAGATACAAAGACTTCCTTTCATGTATAGATTTCAGTTCCATTTTTACGTCTGCAGATTTATTTACTGCCACGCCGAATATTTACTGAACACTGGCGATTTTATTAAAAAAAACAACTCTTCAAAAAGTATGTTACAACAAACTTTAATTCTTGCCTTAAAGACAAAACAGTCTCAAAAAAAGGGGGAATAATTTTTGAATACTATTCAGTCAATATTTAAAGGCCATGCACATCTTTGTAACTTTACTTCTCTAGTTTAAAGGTGGAGAACCTGTCGCAAATGTGCCGAAGGTGGCACATTGAAACAATTTTGGTGGCACGTGGCATGCAATGCAGGGGACTTCACTCAGCTCTCAGCAAGGCGTCCTTCTGCCTCTTGTGAACTTTTTCCCCTCTCTTTGGTTGATTGGCAGACAGGCCAGAATGGATTGTGCCTGCCTGGAATGGACTCTGAACAGAAGCAGAAGGTTCAGAAGGCTGAACTGGAGACCAAAATGTGCAGGTAGGGACTTCCAGATCAGACAAAAGGCTGAAATTGGGTTCACATGATCTATGACATGCCAATTACTAGAGAAAATTGGAGAATGTGGCAATTAATTTGGGGGTATAAAGATTACTTCACACCGCAGTTAACATTCCAGCTGGTGATTTTCTTCTACAAACTGGGCAAGGGTGCTTGCTTTTTAAAATGTTTCAAAAACTTTCTCAACCCAACAAAAACCAGCTCATGAGCCCATGTCCCAACCCACAGTTTGGGAAACCCTGATGTATATGAATAAAATGCACAGACTAAAGGCTCACAAACTAAATTAAAAGATGAAGCAAAAGAAGAGGGGACCTTGAATTGTAGAATTATAGGGGGGGGGGAAACTGTAGACTTCTTAAATGAGCATGAAAAGAAGCAAAGTCAAACTTAAAATTAATGTACAAATAAAAAAGAAATAAAAATAAAACATCAAGAAAAAGCAATAAATAAACAATTTTTTACTAATTTCATATAGCCCATTCCTATGCTTCTCTGCACCCAGAGGGTACAGTGGAGTCAAAATGGCTGCCATAGTGTCCTGAGGGGCTGGAGTAGCCATCAGAGGAGGGAAGGGGACATTTGATCCCTTATCCCTAGTAAAACTCCAGGCTCCACAATAGGGCTTGGCAAATCTATGCCTGCTAAATCATGGGTGCAGACCTGAAAAGCCCCATGTCAGGCTTCTGAGCCTGACACAGGGGATAGGATCCAGCAGAAGAGGCCTTCACTCAGTCCCTTCCAGCGCTGAGGAATGCCTTCCCCGCCCTCTTGCTACCCTCCCCATACTCTCGTGCTGCCTGACATTCACCTTTCCACCTCCGGTTGCCAGGACCTCTTTGGAGGTGTCGAAAAGGCAGTGCAGGCCTCCCCGCCGGCACTTCTTGCTCAGTAGGTGCTACTAACATGCCTTATAGCAGGTTTGCAACACCTAGTACCAGCGCTGAGGCCCACAGGATTGGGCCTTTAGAAAGAGAACCAAGAGGTGTGATTGAAGGGTATCTAAGAGAGAGAATTCTGGTCATAAGGGGCTGTGAAAGAGAAAGCAAATATACCAATAAAAACCCACACAACATAGCATTTGATGAACTGAGAAGCAGAAGTAAGAGAAAACAACTGACAGGTACAAAGAGGCAATGAAAGCTCTTTAAAGTTAGAAGTTTAAAGTTAATACAGGACAATGATGAAAGCTAGAGATGTAGGGACTGTAATATGATTGAAGTTCAAAGAAAAAATTTAAATGAGTTAAAAAGTTGAAAAAGAGAAATGATTCAAACTAAGTGACAGAAAGATCTATCCACAACAAGATCTTGATCCTTATAGCGTACACTTTATATTTTCACTGGTAATTCAAAGTAAAACTGCTTCAATATTACTAAATTCAGGCATCCTTTTTTTAATGACAGCAGGTTGGAGGCACAATAGAGGATATGTTAGTATTTCATGGGATTATAAGCAATTTATAGAAAATACAATTCTCTTCTACAAGTGTAGAAGTACTGATCAGAGCCATGAACCTCCATCTTTAATTCTATACACGTTTTTGCCTATACTGTCAGCAAAACTTTAACATTGTCAATATCTTTAACATTCTACTATGGAGAAGCTTTTTAAGATAAATTCTTCAAATAAATAAATAAATAAATAAATAAATTTCTGAATTTAAATGCAATATTCAAAATAAAAGATGACATAATCTGAGGGCAGTCCACTCCTCTATAAATGTCAATTTTATTCCTGAGGTAATTCTAGGAGCTTAACCAGGCATGAATTTGATCCACTAGTGTTTCAATCAAGCTACTTACCTGTTCACTTTCTCCAAATTTTCCTACACAGGTCCAGGCTGGGGAGGTTATATACCCTTTCTGCAAGCAGTGGAGACAGAATGGAACAATCTTCAAGGCGATGTAAACCCTAACACAAGTGTAAGGAATTCTGGGACTTACTTAACAACAGCACTCCGTATTTTGCACTTTCTGTTTTTTATGTGTATGTAATGGTTTAGGTCTCACAACAGGATTTATCCTGTATACACATGAATTACAACTAACAATCCTAAACCCTAATGTGCAGCACAAAGAACGGACATATCAAGCTCAAGAACAGACATATCAACAGCAACTACCACAAAACTCATATAATGTGATGCTACACTAGCATTACAAAATACACTTGTACATACAAGCTTGGAACGCAAAAACAAATGTTTTTAGGTACTACAGTGCTGATCTCAGAGATATACAGGAAGAAATGAAAACACAGTTACTGGAAGTACTGAGTACATGCCCTTCTGACTAGAATCACTGTAAATCAGAATCAAAAAGAAAAAAAATATTTTAATGCATAAAACCTTCTTTTGCACACTAATCCATTTTATCCCTTTCTAGTTCACCATCAAGTTTCAATTCTCCGGATAAAAGCAAGATAAGCTGGAACAGCATTTCTTGGTGGGTCATGACCAGATTTCTGGTGGGGCCTAAAGAGCCTCCAATAAAAACATGCTTGTTGGAAAGATCGGATAATTAATTGCCCCAAGCCCCAAGGTTATTAAAAAATCAGATGGCCGCTAACTGCACTGAAAAGATTTGAGCTCCTGCAGTTTGCAAGTTTGGGAAAATACAGAGAGGTAAATGTTTGAACATCTTTTTTCTGGTGTCTGTCTGTTTTTTTTCCAAGTCCATCAATGACAGATAGTGGGGGCCATAAAGTCTGGGTCGCATAATTAAGCCCTCAAGCCTTGACACTATTCATTAGGGCAGTCTCGTTATAAGAAATGGATCGTTTTTGCAAATAAATGTTACTTGTAAATAAATAACATAACTTCTTTTCTTCATCACCTTTAAGTCTCATAAAGCTAGATGGATCTCGATAGAGTGTGATTTTAAAAAAGGGTCCTGGTGCTAAAATGTTTGGGAACCACTGAGCTACACATTTCTATATTACACTGAAATCACAGAGCAAGACATGTGATTTGCAAACCATACTAAAGGTCTAAAGATCATAATCAGTTTCTTGGTCAGAATATGGTCAGAATATTTCCTCCAGAATAATGTGTTTTAAAATACATGTACTTTTTGCACAATTATTGCAAAACGTATCCAAAATGTCTCACTGACTAATTTCCAATTCATTTCAGGCTCCATCACTTTGTTCCTTTCCAAGCAAAGGAGGAAAACTCCTTCAATTTTCTCTTTGTTTGATCCACACGTGAAAAGAACCACACTAAAATTTCACAGTTTTCTAGCAGGGAAGACTTCTCCATGAACTGTTCTTTTTTGAGGAAGCAAGCTGCAATGCTCCCTTATAAATGAGCATGCCACTGAAGAACAGCTTCAGATTGCTGTACAAAGAGGCAATCTGGTTCATTTATACATGAGTGCAGGAGCTGGAAGCCAGCCAATCCATTCCATTCCACTGGATCTCTTTGAAGGGAAACTGTAGCTCCCCTAGTTGCAAGTAGATCCACAATAGTAACTATTTCTCAGGATGCTAGGCTTTTTAAATTCTGCTTACAGACTTGGGAATGCAAAAACCAGTTTTATTGTGAAAGTGACAGCTAGATATTTTTCAGAAAGAAAGAAGTGCACTTTTGAGTGTCCTTCATACTATTTGTTCCATGTATCAATGGTGTACTAACAAAAACACAAATGAAATGTAAATTGTAAGTCAATGTAAGTTTTGTACCCATACTGCAGATTAAGACTTGAGTGGTAAACTACATTAATATAAAATTAGACAATGAACACCAAGAAAGAGCAAGTCATCTGCAAGCTCTCAATACCAGGAGTGCAGGCAATGTGTGTGTATTTTTGACACTAGAATAAGCTTTTGCAAATAAAGGTTGAACTGTGCCTCATAATGACAAGAACTGAATGGTTATACCCCTGAACAGATGTACTAAAGATTACATATACACTGGAGTGCAGCATTTGGGCACACAAAACTAGAATGTACAATTTTTTTAACTGTTCGTTACAAGCCAGCAATGTCTCATCAGACAGACAATAAAACAGAGTAATGATGGCTTCTTCAGTCAATTGTACAGAAGCCAGACCAAACCAGGACATAAGGAGGCTAAAGCTACATTCAGGATTGGGACTGACATAGATGCATGGAATCTGTACAATAGAAACATCAAAGAACAGAAATTAGAATTTAAGAGGAAGCAGAGCCAAGGTTCAACCTAAGAAGCCTCTTCATGAGATTATAAAAGCTATTCATAGCAAAGACATTCCTACGGTAAACACCAAACAAGACTTCTGAGTACCTTAAAGAAGAAGAAGCACCTGCAGGGGAACCACAGCACACAGAAGCATTAGATGAAAAGCCATTAATTGGTCCAGAAGAAATGTCAGTATGAGACAGAAGCAGGACATAAGCATTGGCCATCTCAGTGAAAGGGATGGATCCAGCCAGCTTTCCTGCAATGAAAATGGCCTCTATTGGCCTAAAGTTTTTGATGTTTGGTCAACTGACCCAACCAGCTTCATTTTCCAAGTCCTACCACCCCAATTCTCAAGCAACCTGTTTTCTGATGTGAATATGGTTAACTTCCTTACATGCTGCTATCAGTAACGGAATTGATAATATAGTTTCCCTTAAAGAAGCCATGCCAATTTGTGAGATAGATTGTCTAGATTACTTAATTATTAGAGAATGGAGGTATCATCTACAGGTACCTATCTGTAATGGGCAGAAATATTCTACCAAGGCTTTTGTAAGATTGAGGTGGGGTGGAGAGAGACCCAAGTGGAGCAAGAAGAAGAGGCTGGGAGAAAAAAAACACCTTACTTGCCACGCATTTCAATGCCACCTCCCAAAAGTTCAGCCAATTAGGAAGAATACATAACTATTAACCCAGCTCTGTGTAATCAATCCCAGTGACAGTCCTGTTGCAAAGGCTATCTATTCCCTTAACTCAACTATGCAGAAGTTCTCAGTAAGTGCGAAAAGCAAGCGTGGTCAGGGAGATGACCACATCAATTACTACATCAGAACTATACAACTCACACCTTTGGCAATCACCAAATCAAAACTCAAAGCAAGACATTTGTAAGTGGGCTCTTAGGCAAGCAGTCAGTCATTTAAGACAACCACATATGTGCTTTATATAATTTTACTGTACTGTTATTTGGGAATGATACTGGACTGCCATTTTTAATTTGATTTTTAAATAAATATTTACTGCTTTAATGTTGTAATAGCAGATAGGAGAAGTATAAAGGCCACCTTAGGAAGTCAAATGGGCATCTAATAGAAGCAGGGACCCCACCCTATTTCCCTTTAGAAATCTAATTAAGATTTGCCTTTTATGACAAGGCTTTAATTAGGGAAATTAAAGGCTATCACCAGCAGTACGTGTGTACCACTGGCTCCGGGTGTCATAAACGTGATGTAATGCATGTTTACAGCATCTGGGAAGTAGGGAGTCCCCTTGCTGTGGCCAGCATAGGCAGAATGGCTGGCCGGTGCTCCAGCAGCACTGGCCACTAGTAAGGCCCATCAGGGCAAGGTGAGGAGGCAGAACTGGGCAGGGGGAATAGTGAGCCCACACAAGCCCATTTGGCTTCCACCGGCATCTTAGTGCTCACTTTGGGCAGGGTGGCCCAACACAGGCCTCCTTAATTCTGTGTCCTCTCAAAGGCAGGCACAGAGCCAGGCTGTCCCATTGCCACCACAGTGGTGTTACTCAGGTAAGGGAGGAAATGCTCCCTTACTCCGAGGAGACCCTGACAGTCGCATTGGCAGCCTCCAGATGCAGTGGTTGTCACTGTGGCACCACTGTTCCTCTGGGAGCCGCCAACCTTAGGAACAGGCTGCCCATGCTGTTGGAAGTTGTGAGCATCTGACTCATTGTGGGACATGATGTTTTATCACTACTGCTATGCAGTAGTGATTTCAAATTTTGTTTTTCTCTTTCGATTTATTGCAAGCCACTTTATAATTCAGTGCAGAAAAACCTGGATAACTTTTTAAAAAAATAAAGATTAGATATTAATAAAGTAGAACCAAGATAAAGTTTAAAAGCACTTAATCCAAGTTTTTTTCCAAATAACATTTCTCATGTTCAATGTATAGCTTTCAAAGTCCTCAGAAAAATGATGAACGCTCATATACCCAAGCTACTTTACTGTAGCATTTCATCTGCAAGTGTTTTTCCCCAATACGTTTTTCTTGCACAGAGGAAAATACGTATATCAAAAAGAGGTGATATTCAAATGCAAAACAACCAACACTGCCTTTTCATTAATATAACACTAGAAGAAGGTTCAGTCTTTCATATAAAGAAACTTGAAGGCAAAGAACCATTTCCCAATTGCATCGAACAAAGAATGCAATGAGTGAACATGGGCAAAAACTGCCTTCCCCAAGCAACTTAGAAAATAACTATAAATGTTCTGGGAAAAAACATTTAAGATGTTTACATTGAAGATTAAATGTATTCCTGTTCTCTAGCTTGCTGTGGCCTGAAAGTTAAAAGATAAAACCAGAAGCTCTAAAAAGGTGAAGAGGATCCAAAAGGTACATTTCTCTTTATCTAGAGCAGTGATGGCAAACCTATGACATACGTGTCAAAGGTGATACGCCACAACAGTTTGGGTGACACATAGCATTCACCAACACCCAACGACAACTGAGTTTGTTTTACTTGTATTTCAGTTTTGTAATTATTTGACTTTTTAAAATACAATACAGGATATAGCACCACACATGATTGATCGGGGTTTTTTGTTTTTAAATATGTAAAAAATTCTCTCTTTTGTTCAGGAGTCGGGAGGGGACACACCAACAGTGTCACATTTGGCATTTTCCAAATCTAACACGCCAACACCAGAAGGTTCACCATCACTGATTTAGAGAGACTAAGAATATCACCGAAGTATATAGCCAAGATATTTCTATACAACTTGCCTATAGTGTACCAGTGGTCACAAATGAAACTGTAATTGCTTTAAATGGATTATGCCAAAATAATAAACTAAGAACCAGAGTAATATTAATTAAAATCTAACTTTAATAACTTACCCAGGTGGAGTAGTGCAAATTGTGCTGCTAATTCTTTTGCATCTTCTATGGTCGTGCACAGTTTGTCTGGCATAAAATAACTCTGGGATCCATTTGCAACAGTCGGAATAACAATCTTATACACCAGCAGTACCTTTCCATCTTGACTTGTGGTGGAATACAAGTAATATTCTGGTGGTGCCCAGTTATTTTTGTTGCAATAATAATCTAATTGCATTACTGCAGAACTAAAATGACTAGATTTTAATGAGTACATGCTAATTGGAGTAAGCTTTGTTCCTGGGAAAAAAGGGTAAGTGCACCTTTCAATTTCAGGGGGACTTGGACTGTGCTGTCCGTTAAGTCGAATTGGAAGACTTGCTGGCTTTGCAAGTGATTTTTGATGACCATCCTCTTTGTTTGCAAAGACTAGAAGATTTTCAGAATTAGGACTAATTTGACCATTAAGGTGTTGTCTCCAAGTGCTCTCCTTGTTTACTGGCTTTGCCAATGTGACCTCAATGCTAGCGCCATCAATACATTTTCCATTCATAACCGACATAGCTGCAACTGCATCGTCTCGATTGAAAAAATGGACAAAAGCATAATCTCGAAGTTTTTTTACACGCTCAACAGCTCCTGGTTTAAATTTGTTAAATTCAGCCTTAATTGTTTCCTCAGTGGTAGAGATCATCAAGTTTCTAACGTACAATACTTTGACTCTCTGCATTGTTTCTTCATCAACTTCTTTCTCTGGGTCTGCCCAATCTACCTGAATAGTATGGCCCCATAACTGGAATGTTCCTGTTAAAAAGACAAAATTTAACAATTTTCATAAGCTTCTGTATCAACCATTTCTTCACTACAAGTAATTAAGTAATGCAGCAATTGTGGGCCTATACTCACTGATCATTTATAACCAACTTCTGATCATTTATCACCAATTATTATTCTGATCATTTATAACTAAGTTTTAAGCATTTATGTAGTCACCCTAGAACCCAGCTTCTATTCCCCACTCTAAATGCTATCTATTTGTTGAAGTTTGAGCAGTGAGCAAATTGTCAGTGTTGCATTTGTTCAGATGTTCAGGATTTTAATATGTTATTATATATACCATTGGCTCTCTTATTTCGGTTGGTACTAACTGCTATTACTGTATTGCTTTTTTTAAATACTGCAGGGGTTAGAGGCCCTAGAACCTGCTGCGTGATTTATAACTGCCAAGGGTGTGGCTATAAAGTTATTGGGCAGTAGTGCTTCCCCCAAAGTAGCAGCTTGTTTAATCTACCCTGTCAGTTTTATGAACCACCAAAAATTAGGTCACGACACAATGGTAGGTCTCAGACCCAAAAATTCCAGAACTGCTGAATTTTTGGCTTTTGTTAAGCTGTCTTGGGTGCCCCATTATGGGAAAAGAGGCAGGATAAAACCATTAAATAAATAAATGTTGCACTTAAAAGAGTTACTTTTAAAATCACTTAGATACTCCAGAACATCTCCAACAGCAAATATTTCACTCATTTTACATGCTAGAGAAATACAACAAACATCAATTCTCTAGTAATTTGCTCATTTCATTTTACCACAACAGGTATATGAAAAAAAGAATATGTACATCTGTGTAAAATCACACAACTTTATTTTTCCATGCAAACATGTGTTTAAAATCTGCAGAATGAATACAAGTATATTCAGCAAAATTTGCATTCATGATGGTGCAAAGCAAACACGTTTCCTAATACTAACATACACTCATGTGGATAAATGTCAGAGAATATTCATGCAAATCAACCCTGACAATATGGACCCAATTTTTTAATACAATTATAGTTCGTTTTAAATAAGCTTTATATGTGTGTGTGCCAATGTGTATGCAAATTAATGCTTCGCATGTATAATTAAGATTTTCTGTCTTTTCATCATGTTTCTCTTCTTGAAGTCTGAACACCTATTCTTGAGTGATTTTAAAAAGTCTCCTTTGCTAGTATTTCCTCTTTAAGTACACTCTTCTAAATTGAGGACTGCAGTCCAGCAATTCCCTATTCATGCATTATTTAAAAGAAACCAAAATGATTACATTTGCTTATGATATTAACAGTTACATTTAAGCCAGAACTGAAGACTTCCAAAATAAAAAGTGATGGTAGAAGTTATATTTGCCAAGAAACCTGACTTGCCTTATCAAGCTCAAAGACAGTGGGCTAGTGGCCATAGGCCACATCAGCTACGATCAACAATTGTTCTGCCTCTGCCACCATTTTCACATTTTAGAAAAAGGCAACCCTCATCTCTTATTTCATCTCAAAGGCACCTCTCCTGAAATGAGCTCTCATATACTCTGTTGTGATGAGAAGTGCTTTTTCGTTTTGTCTAGTACAACCCTCGAATGAATTCTCACAAGTGGTAAACTGATCAGACCAAAAGCAGTATTACAGTAGCATGCCACTGTTCACCTAATCAGCAAGTGCCCTTTTGATCAGGCAGTGGAAGATTGCCCCACAGATGTTTGTATCATGACAGACACTTTTGAAATCAATTCCCATTTCCCAACGGATAGGGCACCAGCAAACTGGGTGAGAAACGGCACTTCACACTCTTTTTGAAGTGACTAAAAGTTGTTTCCTAAACACCTTTTTCAGGAAACTAGCTGTCATCTCCTGATTGGCAAACAAGAGCTCTCACATTAACACAGTTTACCTTTAGTCCCTCTCTTGACTACTTCAAAGCACATTATGATCTGAAATATTCACTCTTTTCTTCATTTAACTGCCCATCTCATGCCTGCAATAGTGAGCTCCATCTATAATCACTCTTTGGTTTGTCTTTCCAGCAGCTCCTATTTAAGATGTTAAGGTCTATACATACTATCCTTTTATCACCTTAAAATAAACACAAAACTGACTCACAGTATGTCAAGTTACAATTACTGTGATGCAACAAAAATGAGCTAAAAATATTTGCAGGAACTCATTTATTTATTTTGGAAAGCTTATTAGAGGCTTTCAGTACCCACTTAAGGATGTTACAGCCAGATTAGATGCAGCAGCGGCAGACCAATATATTTAAGCAGAGATAGGATTCAATAATGTAAAAAGCAAAGAGGGTGGTCAATTTTAAAATCAAAAATGAGAGAAAAGCTCTTGGAGAGAGGTGCTGTAAGGAGTTTCACTGTGGCTAGCAACTTTTTTTTACCAACATGCCTCTTTTAAAATTGGACCTCCAAGTCACCACTTACTATGGGATTGGAGCCTAGTTTAAGCACATGGGTCTTGCGCTGTTATGTCTAATTTGGTCTTCAGTTTAAGCACATGGGTCTTGCGCTGTTATGTCTAATTTGGTCTTCAGTGAAGCATAAATTCAGGAAGTTGGGAGCCATGACAAAAACATGATTAAACTTTATATGTAAAAACAAAAGATTTACCAGGAATTAATTTTCTCCTTGCCATAGCTGCAGCTCTATGAGATTCATATTCTACAAAAGCAAAACCACGATTCTTTGTCTTGTCAGTTGCACTTGGGTACACAATAACATCAACTACACCTTCAGTGACTTTTTTCATTTCATCTAAGATCTCCTCTTTCTTTTTTTCTTTTGGAATAGCACCAATAAATAGTCTGCAGTTATCCAAGCTCACACAAACACCAATAAATTTTCCAGGGCGAATTTCATAATTATTAAGGATCCTGATGGCAAGTTGAGCTTCTTCTTTAGTTGTATACATCACAAAGGCATATCCTCGGTTTTCACCACTAAATTCCATCATCAGTCTGAATTCATAGATCTTTCCAGCTCTTTCAAAAACGGGAACAAGTTCATCCTCATACATATCACGGGGAATCTTTCCCACAAAAACTTCACAACCTCGGGGTGGTGGTGGACCTTCCCAACCTTAAAGAAACATTATACAGCACCACATTATTATAAAACACTACAACAATATACTTTGCTGGGAAACATTCCAGATGTGTCATGATTATCACTAAAAAGATCTACACTTTTGTTTTTACACACATTAGAAAATTCCCGGATTGCTACCTACAATCTGTAGGCAATCAACAATTTTGTTGGCAATCAACAGGCAATCAAACAGATTCTTGCCTGTTACATAGGACAGGACAGTCTAATTTTGTTGGTGTTTAGTTAAGCAGCATCATATCTCCCACCATATCCTGCCTCTAATTTCCAGATTAAATATAAATCAAACAAATCTGCTGTAAAGGAAGACTTGCTGATTTCAACTGAACTTTTCCAAATAGGAGCAGAGAAGACTGCAGCCTTAAACCAACTGGCTTCAGTGGAAATCAAGTAGTTTTGCTTAAACATATTTTATTTTAACTAGGTTATAGGCAGTCAAAACATGTAAGGTTCACTGTAATGTTAAGCATGAAAAATCTGGCTTTAGAGATCTAACTGCAAAGTTCTCCATCAATGTGAGATACTGGAACCTGGACTAGAAAGGCCAGTTGACCTGGATCACCTCCAAAGTAAATCCCTGGCATCTCCAGCTGGAACTGGCAAACAGAACTGTTTGAAATTCTGAGAGCTGCTGCCTGCCAGTGAAGACAATACTGTCCTAATTGGACCTATAGTCTTCCTTAGTATAAAGCAACTTCCCATGTTCAACAGATGCTGCACAGAAAATTATCAAATCTGGCTTTCATTGCCAAAGCTAAATTTAACATTCTTAAAACAAGCAGAAGTTAGACAGTTTATAGTGTACTTTCCTACCTGGTGGAGGTCCACCAAATTTTCGTTGTCCGTTTTCTTGAACCATGTTATAGCCAGTCTTTTCCATAAGAGCCAGTAAAGCCGCCTCATTCTGCGTGCCAGTTCGAACTTTACTGCACCCATTAGTTACGTCAGTATGTTCTTCATTCATAGCGGTAGCGTCTCCAGAAAACTGGCAAGATGTTCACAGATTTCCTTATAAAGAGTACAAAACTTTATGTTCTACATTATGTACATTCATGTTACGAAAACCATGTATTTACAATTTAATTTTAAAGAAAGGTTATCAGATTTAGAAGTGAAAATTCATTAGTTTACATCAGTTTTAATACTGCAAATATGTATACAATGTATTTCAGACCAAGAGGTATAATAAACTACTTAAAAACTATTAATATTTCACTAGTGTTTTTTTAAGACAACGTATATTTTGGAACGCATGCACTGAAAAAGGTTCAGAATACAAGGAAGAATAATAATTTTGTGTTGACAATTTAGAAGCAAGGACAACTGCAACTTACCACACAAGATTCTACTTCTCTGCAGTTTATTAAGCTTTCGTTATGCAGCCTTTAGATTACATTCAAATACAAATCAAAACAATTTCCAAATAAAAGGCTCAATACAGATGGCGCACAAAGGAATTCTGCACTGCCTTAGTCATCCAGTCCAATGAACCTAACAAAGAGAAAATATCAGCGATACCTGTGAGAACAGAAAAAAAGATTTCAAAAAATATAGAAAGGGGGGTAATTTACTAGATATACGCTCAGCTCAATTGCACTGAGAATAGCAGCTAATTCTGTGACTTTCTTCCAAGTCTGGAAGTCTATAGGTTTTGGGGTCAAACAAGACATAATGGCACCATTTTATCTATACTATCCATGCCTGCCATTTAAAGGAGACTCTGAGAGAGTCTCAATTTTACATAAAAATATAGATGAAGGTGAGGCGAGCTGAACTCTCTTCTCATATTATCTTCCCACACTCTGCCTCCCCAAGCATTTTTATCCTAGCCTAGTTCTACTACCAGAAGTGAAAGAAAGTGCTCAGAACAATGGAACAAAAGTGTCACCCATGAATGCTTTTCGTTGTTAAAACTGACAAACACTACTTTAATAATGTATATGATAGAATACAAGGCAGATATGAATAAATACATGAGTAAAAATAGCTTTCATTGTCACGTCTAGTGATCCTTAACACTTTTAATCGGAAGCTATGCATTCCAAAACAACTAATAGTTTTGTGGGTCCTGTGACACTTGACCATCGTGTATACTCAAGAGGAGACAATCTACTGCTTGCACTAGATACCAGAATCTGCAGGAGCAGGTTTAGTTTTCACTTCCATCAGGATAGAAAAATGATGCCTTTGGGTTCACTTGCTTCATCATACCACCCACATTGGTGCCCTGCCATCTTTAAAGGAATTCAGAAGGTGCAATGAAGCAGAATTTCCCAGTAATCCTCAAAATACACAGGTTTGACCTCCTCACATACATGCACCACTTATCACAATGTCAGACGTTTTGTTGGTATAATTAACAGCCCTATTCTAAGTTATCAAGGCACCACGATAGCCAAACTGCTACCGATGTATCTAGCAGCCAGGTAGCCGCCGGAGGTACCTTGGGAGAAAGGGACATTTGCCCGCATTCCCTGAGTAATCCCAGAGACTATTTAGCTGGTGCAGATTTGAAGGCCTCTGTGTCGGGCTTTGCAGCCTGATAGGGAGGTCAGGATCTGGCAGTGGAGGCCACTGCTGGTCACACCCCCTACTCTGCTCATCACCCAGTTCTGCACTCCCAGAAACGATGCACTGCTGGCAGTGGTGAAACTCACCACTCAGTGACTCTCCATTGCTGCCTCTGCATGGTGGGCCAGCGCTGGCAGTAAGAGCTTACCACTGCCATTGGAGGTGCCTTATAGCACCTTTGCAGTAGGCTCATACCACCCACACTGGTGAGTATAGGATTGGGTCCTAAAATTCTCACAGCTGCAAGGCAAAAGAAAGCAATATCAAGACCCAGAAGCTCTTTTCTCTCATCAGTGATAGGGGGAATAATTGTCCCCTGCTCCATTTTTCAGATTTTCCATTTATAAAAACAATACAAACATGAATGGATACCAATATCAGGCAAATTGGGCAGTTCCAAGGTTGTAATTAATTTTTTTCCAAGTACTTATCCCTAGCAAGTGAGTGAGAGCAGTTATTTCTCTGTGTGCCACTCTGTCTAACATACAGAGCTCTACTGACTTGTAAACAGGTGGTAAAATAAACCTTCAAAAATACACATAATAAGCCAGCCCAAAATTAAGCTATGAATTAACCTGATGGCTGTGCAAGTCAAACCAACACTAAGGGCCCAATCCTATCCAACTTTCCAGCACCAATGCAGGCGCAGTGCAGCTCCAAGGTAAGGAAACTAACACTCCTTATCTTGAGGAGGTCTCCATGACTGCCTCCCCACTGCAGGATGCAGCGCATGCCTCATTAGCACGGTCGTACCAGGGCTGGAAAATTGGATAGGACTGGGCCCTAAAATTCTTATTTCATCTCAGGATACAAACAAAATCAAAACTGTACTCAGATTTCATTTCACTACCAGGAAAGGCACAGGCTTGTATCCAAAGCAAGTTAGCCGTGACTAACCACTACTGAACTCAGTAAGACAAGTTAGCTGTGATGTACTTGAATCAGAATGGGGCCTAGTCGTTACTAACTGTCTTTGGAGTCAATCCATACGGCAGTATCTCATATCTTTGTCGAACAGGAAAGACTGGAAGCATTTGGATAAAAGCTACTGTCTTTTTAACACTTTAGGCGGTGGCGTTTTCTTAGCAAGGCCTGGGCCCCTTCCCTGGATTAGGCCTTCATAGGGTGGTGGTGGAGTAGCAGGGGTGAGTTTTCACCCCCAGTCCCCTCCTCTTACTGCTTCGCCAGTGTTGGCATTTTCCCATTTTTTACCCCGACCACACGGGCTGCCACCACTGGTCTTCTTTCCCCGTCTCACCTTCAGCCGACCTCCTCCCCACAATCCCGGCTTGTCCACCTCACTTCCTCCCGACGGTGCTTTGTTTGAACACGTGTGTTCCTTTCAGCGCAATGCTATGCAGGTTGACTCGGAAGTAAGGCTGCAATCCTATCCACACTTACCTGGAAGTAAGCCCCGTTGACTGTAACGCGCCTTACTTCTGAGTAGGCATGCATAGGCTTCGCCTGGAGGGTTTATTATGGCGTTTCCACGAGACCCAGTCCCGGGAAAGCATGTCGAGATTTGCGCCGTTATCAGACCTACTGGGCTTCTTTCCGCCCGTCGTCCCGCAGCTGTGCTCTGCTCTGCTCCAAAAGAGTTGAAGTCATTTTCTGAGATTCTTCCCTAAAAAGCATTTACATTTCGCAAGTTGCTTTGAGCAGCAGACGCGGGGTACAAGGCAAAGCAGCGCCACCGGCGTGTAGGACCGACATTACATCCATATAAAACGCCGTGTCCTTTTGAACTCCGCTTCAACCCACTCACGGTGCAACCCTGTACGAGTTTACTCAGAAGTAGGTTCCACTGTATTCAGCGGAATTTACTCCCAAGAAACTGTGTAAATAGGATTGCAGCCACGCAGCCCGTTCCCTCCTTCAACCCCCTTTTCTGGGCCACCAAACCCTTCCTGCTGCATCGTTTTCATTTGTCGGCTGAAGTTGTGCTGGGGTGGTGAAAGAGGATAGATATAGGCACCTTGACAACCCCCCAGGGCGCTAAATGGTGGGGGGGATTCTCCGCACTGACGGTAATAGAATATCACTTAATAATAGGAACCAAATATCTCCGGAAACCTCGATGTTATTCCTACGATCGACACAGATCTGATCGTCTACTACTAGGGCGGCGGTGTGCTTTTGTGATCGGCGTCGCCGGGCAGCTTCCTACCGTTTGCGGCGGAATGAACGGTGCGAAGGACGAAGCCGCCCTCTCACCAGTGCGGGGCACGCGCCTCTTACTTAGTACGACTCTTCCGAGTTTGCGCCGGCGGCCGCGGTGCCCATGCCGAAGATTGACGGGCGCCCTCAGCCAATGGGAACCTCCTGGGGAGGGGGCTCGCAGCGAGGCGAAGGATCTCTCGCTCAACTGCCCACCCACCAATTCCTCCCGGCGCCGCTTTAAAGCGGATGGGGCGGGGGGAGTTGGAGGTTCGTTACGGGCACGGGGGGGGGGGGGGGGGGGAATGTCGCCGTCGAAGGAAACGTTGTCCCAACGGTCAGGAAATCTGCCTTATTACCGTTCGTGAGAGAAGTAGCCAATGGGAAGGGAGCTTCTGTGTCGCTGCCCGGTTGGGACAGTTGGGCGGTGACGACACAGAGCCGGCAGCCGCGGGGCGGGGGGCTGAAGGAGTTGGCAAAAGACAAGTCAAGCTTCGACGCCAGTAAATCTGTGAAGGCTTTAAGGGCCCACAAGAGTTACTAGCCAGTCGTTGTTGCAGACAGGCTTCACGTGGCCACTGCCCCCTAGAAATAACAGCGCTTGGAGCCAAGCCACCCCGAGACTTCCTGGCGCCTATGGGGGGGAGGCATACGTCCATGGAGGCATACCAAATGCTTCCCGCACTTCCTCTTGGTATGCCTCTGGTCTTCCTGCTGCCTTGATTGGAAGAGGAAGTGTAGAGGCTGTCCGTTTCCGCTTTTGCTCCACCCTGTCCTTTCGTTTTCCAATCCGGAAAGCAGGAGGAGGAAGAGTGGAGGCAAGTGGGTGGATTGGAAGTGGCACTTCTGCTGGAGACCAGCATCTTCAGTTAGCCTCATTGATGGGCCATTCTTGGCTAGAATATAATTAAAGCCCTGCTGGATCAGGCCAAATACTCATTTTCCTGGGTGCCTTTAAAAAAGGGGACTGGAGAGATTTCTGGAGGAAAAGTCCATCACAGGCTACAGGCCATGATGGGTGGTGCAACCTCCATACTTTAGAAATAAGCTACCTCAGAATGCCAGATGCAGGTATCTAGTGGTCTTCTGTGCTCCCTGAGGCATCTGGTGGGTCATTGTGAGATACAGAAAGCTGGTCTAGATGGGCCTTTGACCTGATCCAGTGGTACTCCTCTTATGTTCTTAATGCTGCATCTGGTTTCTCACAGTGACCTACCATCTGCCTCTGGAAAGCCCACAGGCAGGAGAGAAAGACACATCTGACTTCCTGCCATTGGTTCCTTGTAACTGGTATTCAGAATCATACTGCTACTGAACCCAGAGGTAGTGTGTAGCTATAATGACTAGAAGCCATTGATAGCTGAAAAATACACTACAATCACCAAAGTGGTCTTATTCTAAAATTATTTTGTACTAGCTTTTATGTACCTGGCTTCGCCCAGGTGTTTATATCTGCCCTCCCTGACCCATCCCTGACCCATCTCCCAATTTTGGGCGTTTTCGACCATTTTCACCTGGGGCCCCCTGTGCACCCCCCCCGGGGGGGCCTGACCCCCACAGTGTTTGTCGCCAGGCCGCAAGGCATACGCATGCCGAGTCTGGAGCCAATTGCTCCAGGCGTCACAGTGGGGCATGGTGGACATCTCGTATCGCACCCCTTCCCGTCCCCCACATTCGGGGGTGCGGACCCGAACTCCCACAGCGTCGCTGTTGGCCTCGGTGAGCCCAGAAACTACAGAACCGAGGACGATCTCGTCCATTTTTGACCATTTTCACGCGGGGGCCCTGGGGCCCCCTCGGGGCGGTAGGGGGGCCAGACCCCAGAGTGTCTGTTGCCAGGCTGGAAGGCACGCGCATGCCGAGTTTGGTGCACATCGCTCCAGGTGTTGCAGCAGGGCAAGGCAGATATTGTGTCTTGCACCCCGTCTCGCACCCCACGCCGAGGGGGGGAACCCGGACTTCGATGGTGTCAGGAGCATCGCCGTTCGCTCCGGCACCCCCGGAAACTATGTCTTCGACGCCGAGTTTGGCCGTTTTCGACCATTTTCACTTGGGGGCCCCCGCGTCCCCCCCCGGGGGCGCTAGGGGGGGTCTGACCCTCTCAGTGTTTGTCGTCAGGCCACAAGGTGTATGCGTGCCAAGTTTTGTGTCGCTCGGTCCAGGCGTTCCAGCAGGGCACGGCGGATGTTGTGTCTCGCACCCCTTCCCGCCCCCCACACTGAGGGGGGGTGAACCTGAACTCGCACAGCGTGGGGAGCATCGCCACTCGTCCCGGCGACCCCGGAAACTATGGATTCGACGCCGATTTTGGCCATTTTCGACCATTTTCATGCGGGGACGCCCACGTACCCGCACCCCTGGGGGCGCTAGGGTGGTCTGACCGCCGCAGTGTTTGTCGTCAGGCCACAAGGAGTATGCGTGCCAAGTTTCGTGTCAATCGGTCCAGGCGTTCCAGCAGGGCATGGTGGACATTTTGTCTCGCCCCCCTTCTCACACCCCACGCCAAGGGGGGGGCTGAACCCAGACTCCAACGGCATCAGGAGCGTTGCCACTCGTCCCGGTGACCCCGGAAACTATGGATTTGACACCGATTTTGGCCATTTTAGACCATTTTCACGTGGGGACCCCCATGTACCCCCACCCCTGGGGGCGCTAGGGGGGGCCCGACCCCCGCAGTATTTTTGGCCACGCTGCTAGGCTTCCACATGCCGAGTTTGGTGCCAATTGGTCCAGGCGTTCCAGCAGGGCATGGCGGACACTGTGTTTCGCACCCCTTCTTGCCCCCCATCGGGGGGGCGAACCCAGACTTCAACTGCGTTGGGAGCATCACCGCTCATCTCGGCGACCCCGAAAACTGTGGATTTGACTCCAAGTTTGGCCATTTTTGACCGTGTTCACGTCCGTACCCCCCCCCGTACCCCCACCCCCGGGGGCTCTAGGGGGGTCTGACCCCCGCAGTGTTTGTCGCCAGGCCGCAAGGTATCTGTGTGCCGAGTTTCATGTCGATCGGTCCAGGTGTTGAGGAGCCTATTCAGAACATACATACATACATACATACATACATACATACATACATACATACATACATACATACATACCCACGTCCGTTTTTATATATATAGATTGTTTCTTGTAGCATGAAATCTTCCTACTGGAGATGCTCTGGGAGGATTTTCTGCTACAGGCAGAGGGTTGGGGTCCCTTCCAACTCTTTGATTCTATAAATGTGCTTTTTACTCCTAAAAAATAGTACATTACAAAATGAATGCAATGTTTAGGAGGAAAAACTATTTTAAAATAACAAGGATCTTTCACCCCCACACTCCAGTTTTCTGTGATCAACATTCAGGATTGCTGGTTGCTGATTTTTTTAATGGTGCCCAAATGGAGATTCAAGCATTATAGTATGTACAACTCTTTATGTGACTGGAGAAAGATGGCACATAGAAACATTACAAGTTCCAATCAAACAGTTCCAGGAATTTGTTTGCCCTTTCCCACCCTAACTATAGTAAAGTTCTCAGTGAGATCCTATGTCAGAATCTCATATGAAGAAAGACGGGAAAAAAACCCAACGCATGTATATAGGCAGCCTCAGGACAAATTCACATGTGCATTGTTGAATTGTGAAGGTTGAGCTGAGTGTTGCAAGCCATCACCCATGCCTATGGCAATCCTAAAGCAGTTTTTGAAGATGACATGGCACTTAAAGCGTTAAAGTTCATCTCTAGCTGATAGATTCTAGATCTTTCATACCCCTACATTACTTACCAATTACATTTTTATCCTGCCCTTCTTCCAAAGGACAAGCATGACCTCTCTTTTATTGTCACAACTACTCTTTAGTTTAGGCTGATAGAGACATCTCAGATTATTCAGCAAACTTTGGCTCAGACAGGATTTGAACAGGCTGCCCCTTGTCTGTCCAATATGTTAATTTCTAGACCATACTCATTCTGAAATATGGCGTTCATTGTAAAATATGGTTGCTCTTCAATGGATTTCTACAAAATTTCATATCAGGAGATTTTTGAGATCATATAAAGTTAGGTGAAACTGGAGGATACTCTTCAAATTTGGAGGGAAAAAAACTTAAATCATTTTCACCAACATGCATATGAGAATTTTCCAATACTATTTTGTAAAATACTGTTTTAAATAACCCAAAGTATTTTCTCTTCCAAAATCCCCAAAATTTGGAAACATTGTTTTTTGTTTTAAATCTGATTCGTGTATTGTTGTTGTTCAGTCGCTAAGTCATGTCCGACTCTTCGCGACACCATGGACCACAGCACGCCAGGCATCCCTGTCCTCCACTAGCTTCCGGAGTTCACCCAATTTTATATTCATTGCTTCGGTGACACCATCTCATCCTCTGCTGCCCCTTCTCCTTTTGCCTTCAATCTTTTCTGAGGGTCTTTTCTAAAGAGTCCTCTCTTCTCATGAGGTGGCCAAAGTATATGAGCTTCAGCTTCAGTATTTGTCCTTCCAGGGAGCAATCAGGCTTGACTTCCTGGAGGATTGACCAATTGGATCTCCCTGCAGTCCAGGGGATTCTCAAGAGTCTTCTCTAACACTATAATTCAAAAGCATCTATTCTTCAGCGCTCTGTAATCAATCTGATTTCAGTATAGACCATCTGGTGAAGTCCATGTGTACAGTCGCCACTTGTGTTGCTGGAAAAGAGTGTTTGCTATGACTAATGTGTTCTCCTGACAAAACTCTATCAGTCTTTGCCCTGCTTCATTTTGTACTCTGAGACCACTCTTGCCTGTTATTCCTATTACCTCTTGACTGCCTACTTTAGCATTCCAATCCCCTATGTTGAGAAGGACATCTTTTTTTGGTGTTAATTCTAGAAGGTGTTGTAGGTCAACTTCTTTGTCTTCATCATCAGTGGTTGGGGCGTAGACTTGGACTACTGTGATGTTGAAAGGTTTGCCTTGGATCCGAATTGAAATCATTCTATCATTGTTGAGGTTATACCCCAGTACTGCTGTTCTCACCCTCTTGTTCACGATGAAGGCTACTCCATTTCTTTTAAGGGATTCCTGCCCACAGTAGCAGATATAATGGTCATCTGAATTAAATTCTCCCATTCCTGTCCATTTTAGTTCACTAACTCCCCTGATGTCAATGTTCAGTCTTGACATCTCACATTTGACCACATCTAGCTTACCTTGATTCACAGGTAATTTGACGTTCCAGGTTCCTATGCAGTATTGTTCTTTGCAGCATCGTACTTTCCTTTCACTTCCAGACACATCCATAGCTGAGCTTCCTTCCGGTTTTGGCCCAGCTACTTCACTCTTTTTGGAGCTACTAGTACTTGTGTTCTGCTTATCCCCAGTAGCATAATGGATGCCTTCCGACCTGAGGGGCTCATCTTCCAGCATCATATCGTTTAGCCTTTTAGTACTATAATCCATGGGGTTTTCTTGGCAAGAGGAGTGGGTTGCTATTTCCTTCTCCAGCGGATCACATTTAGTCAGAACTCTCTACTATGACATTCCATCTTGGGTAACCCTATATGGCATAGCTCACAGCTTCATTGAGCTACTCAAGCCCCTTCGCCACGACAAGGCAATGATCCATGAAAGGGGATTCATGTATTGCTCATAACTAGATGCACCCTGTGTGTTTGAGATGTCAGAAAACTGCAGTATAGTTGCTTTGTGGTTAGCCAGTAGGTGGCAATAAAGTAAAGGTAAAGGTTTCCCCACAACCGAATGGTCTAGTCATGACCAACTGTAGGGGGCGGTGCTCATCTCTGTTTCTAAGCCTGTAGAGCCAGCCGGCATTTGTCCAAGGACAAGCTTCCGTGGTCATGTGTCCAGCATGACTATATGCCATAGCACACGGAATGCCGTTACCTTCCTACCAAAGTGATCCCTATTTATCTACTTGCATTTTTATGTGCTTTTGAACTGCTAGGTTGGCAGGAGTTGGGACAAGCAATGGGAGCTCACTCCGTCGCGTGATCTCAAACTCCCAACCTTCCAGTCAGAAAGCCCAGCAACAGTGGTTTAACCTGCAGCGCCACCACATCCCCCCTGGTGGCAATAGTAAAAAATGATATGATTGACCAAGACTTAATTTCTCTGCAGAGATCCTAGTTCCTGTGGTATGGGTTAATGAAAAACATAATCACCTATAAAACCCTCTTCTTCAGCCTCATAGAAGTCTATTAGCTATATCATACCCCAAGGCAACTCTGGAGTGGAAGTCTATCAGCACAGAAATCAATTTGGCAGGATGCTATTCTCAAGTGAAATGGGCTATGGGCCTCCAATTTTACCTGTTTCTGAAGGCAAAAATAATCAACTTGTGGAAAATAAATTTCTACACAACTTCCCACATAAGATGCATCTTATATGGGATGCTATATGTTGCTCAATGAGAAATTCAAGTTTATTTTTAATGTCATTAGGGACCAGTGCAATAGAGAATTCCTGTGCCTTAAATAGTTGTATAGAAGAGGGAACTTTGTCATGATTGTTTATGCAGAAGTCCCCCTCCCTGTTTTAAAAACAAGCTCCAGAAGGCATATGGCACAGTTCCTTCCAGGGTTTTGGTTTTTGCTACCCATAGGTTTGAAATTGCCCTCCAGAGGGCTTCTGTGCCGCCACTGCTTTCTCTTCTCTCAGAACCAACTTGGAAAAGTATTTCTTTTTGGTGAAACTGTTGGGTCTTCCTGCCCATTCTAAATGGTACTTCATTTGTATGGATGGAGCTGTATTTGTTCCCATTCATTCTTTGTTGCCCGGTTTTTGTTTGTTTTCATTTCCCCTTCTCCATCTACTGTTTCTTGTATGTAAAAAGTTAAATTATAAGCTTTTTAGAATATAAACCTTACTTTTCGTTTATGGTATTCTGTAAAACATAATGTATGGTGTTAGGAGAAATCATTTTGCACAAGCTAACTTGTCTACCTATTTCACTTTGAGTAAAGTACACATAACCTTGGTTCTACAGTGATAGGAAGCTGCCTGATATTAAGGCACACCATTGGTCCATCTAGCTCAGCAATGATTCCAGACAGGAATCTTTCTCTGAGGATGCCAGGGATTGAACATGGGACCTTATGCAGGCAAAGCATGTGCTGTACTATTGAGGTACAGTTACTCCCTGTATATGCCTTGTATGTAAGCTGTATTCTTCATATATCTTAGGTGCGTAGTTACTGTCCAGAGTACAGACATTGATTACCATAGTTTCCCAATTACACATGGTTGTGCATGTTTGATTCTTGTATTTTGCAACAAAGTACTGCATAAGAAACTAGCAGAGGCTACCACAGTAAGTAGGTCTCTTGCCCTACTGTTTCTAGAAACAGCTAGAGCAGCCATTTTCAACCACTGATGTATTTACAATTAATCAGAAAAGTAGGAACGATTTGTGAAAACATCATTGTGGATAAAAATTCCCTTGCTTCATTGGCAGAATGAAAAAAAGTGTAATTTAACATCATGTGGCAAATCATGATTGGTTGTTTTTTTTTGGGGGGGGGGGAGATTCCTACAGGCCTTCTCTTTCACAATGAAGTTAAAGCATGAATACAGTCACTTCATCAGGTCTGAGGTGCTGCACTGGTTTTCTTTACAAGCTTATTTTGATTTCAGCCTGGCTGCCTATTTGCCTATTGATCCCAAATAGCTCCTCTTGCTTCCTTCATCTGGGAAAGAGAAAGAAGCAGGGCTGAGTTTTGTGAAGATGCTGAACTATTATGCAAATGCTAAATCCTAGCAACTCATCCCACAAAAGAGCACCTCTGTCAGGTCAACAATATCCCCCAGTTGGAGGCTAATATGTTTCAGGAGCCAAACAGATCCCCAAGAGCTTCTCTAAGGGCTGCCAAAAGTGATTGATGGAGGCCATTTATCTTATCTGGAAGATGACAGGGCTATAGTGTCTGGGGAAGAAAGAGGCAGTCTCCCCTTTATTCTCAGGACTACAGCCTGTCTCCCTGCCTCTGTCCTCACTGCACTGGTCCGCACCCCATGCTCCCGCCAGCAACTTCTGTTCATTTCACAAACCCTTCTGAATCAAACGTTTTGTTTTACTGGAGGAAAGAAAAGCTTTGTCTCTAACTCAGAGCATGTCTGCACCTCCCATCGCTGCCACTTTCAGCTCATCAAAAGTCCAGCTTCTCCTACAGCTGGTTTGCTTCCGTAATGCTAACATGGAAGGAGAGTGCATCGTGTGTAAGAGGAACCAACTAGCACAGGGCTTTGGGTATACAGTTGCTGTGTTAGTGCCACCAATTGCACCAATCCTGCCGACTTGGGGATCAGGTGTGCTGAATCAGACATACCAGATACAAAATCTCTGCAAATCAGCTGGACACAGCAATTAGTACTTAGGAGTTTGCATCTCAAAAACCACAAATGGTGTGGTTGGAGGGCCTCACATAGACATTGTCTGGAGCCTGCACAGGTGGCAGAGGTGCAATATGAGAACAAAAGAAGAGCTCTGCTGGATCTATTCAAAAATCTCTTTAAACTTGCAACCTGTTTCCCCAGAGTAGCAAGCCAGAATCCCTCTGGAAAATCCCCAAGCAGGACATGTGGGTGATAATCCTCCTTCCATTATTAATTCCTGACACAACTAATGCTGCAATCCTATCCACACCCAGAGGAAGCCCATTGACTATAATGGGATTTACTTCTGGGTACACATGCATAGGGTTAGGATATAGTGGCATATTTCCTGTGAACCCAGAGCCAACATGACTAGTAGTTGTCTATATACCTCTCCTCCCTGAATTTGTCTAATCTTTGAAAGCCCTCTAAGCCAGTGGCCACAATGGCAACAACCAGCAATAACTTGGGGCTGTTCTCTGGATGTCCAATTCAAGCCTAAAAGAGGCACATGCTATAGCCTAGAACAAAGGAGTGTCAGATCCTTGATTACCTTAGACCAGTGGTTCCCAACCTGGGGGCCCATGCCCCCCAGGGAAACCTGAAACACTGTATACCCCTTTAAGGGGAGTGGTTGAAGCAGTGACGGCAACAACAGCCTAACAGGGATTGCGCTGCCGCTAAAGAGCTCTGTTAAGGTACCTGAGGGGGGTAGTGTGGCCATCCTGAGAGGGTGGGCGGCAATCCCCTCTGCGGGCCACCCCCCCTGCTCTAAATAGCTACCTGCAGCAATCTGACCCATGTCTGGGCTTGCACAAACCTTGAAGTGAGTGTGATCGTAACAGAGAGCTATTTGGGGCAGCAGCACGCCCCCCCCCAGAGGGGCTTGCTGCCCCCTGCCCCTCTGGATGGCCATGCTACCCCCCCAGCTACCTTAGCAGAGCTCTTTGTGGCAGCAGCAGTGCAATCCTTATGAAGCTGTCCCTGCTGTCACCACCCTCCCCCGCAAGGACTTACAGGGTTCCCTACCTTCATGTAAAGCTTGAAAGCCACTGCCCTAGACCAATGGTCTTCGACTGCAAAGCCTCAGTTGTGGGGTTGCAGCAACTTACAGGAATCAAAAAGGTTAAAGACTGCTGGACTAGAGCACCACCAAGTAAAGGAGGGAGGTATCTGATGTACCCCTGATACCTGAAGGGGATTCTGTCCCAATCCTGCTCAGGTGCTTAGCAATTGTGCCAGGCTTCAGGGTAGCTCTTTAGGAGAATTTGAGAATAAGAGAATTTGGTTAGTGCTAGGGGGGCACTACAGGGGTGGGGAGTGGGTGATGATAGCAGTGAGGTAGGCAGGTACTATCCTGGGAGGGGGCAGAACAGTGGGGTCCCCCATTTCAGACTTTATTTATATACTGGGTCATAGCCCAAAAGTTGAAGACCACTGCCCTAGACTCCTTTGAACAGTTTTGCTTTTAGCATTCCCCTGCCCTTAAAATACCCCACAATTGTCAGCACAGATATCTCATCTGATGGGATCATGGCCATTAACACAGCCGTACTTGGACAGTTTGCATTGGTAGAAAGTTGTGCATCAACAGAAAGTACATTATCCCCCCAGCAACAAGTGTCCCTGCGGAAGTATTCTAGATGCAAGGTACAATTTGCACATTGTGCTGACATCACAAACAGCTGGAAAACTCTGTGCTGCTTCTATGACTACACACTAGGCCAGCCCAGTCCTAAGGCTGGTTGAATTTGGCGGGAGGGTGAGTTCATGCAGCAACTCACTTTGGGCCACCCTTGCTCCACACCCATGCCTGGTAAACACTTTTTTTTGCAAGGGGGTCCCAGGCATAGCTGTCATTAGCTCCAACCATGAAAGTTCCCGTCCATATGAGTCGCTAATTTTGCAGAAAGGCATGCATGAAATTCAGGCCTATAGTGACTCATGTATTGTTAACATTAAGCATATATTGAGAAGAAGCAGGGAAGAGGGCAGCAGAGGCCTGATTTAAAAAGAGAACTATTGAGCAAGGAAACATTTAAAATTTAACTTGCCCTTCTGTGTTTCTGAGCAGCTACGAAGATTTATACAAGCAACCATTGACAGGAACTGCATCAACACATTTTTCCTTAATCAAACCAGAAGTTTTAAAGCAAATAAAAAATACATGTATAAATATAGATAATCTCAGTGTTTTATCAGAGCTTGAAAATATTCTGCAATACATCATTGATTGAACACACAAGTCTTTTTGTCATTACAAAAAACACAAACCATGTGGCAAGCACATCATCAATGAATGGATACATAGACATGAACAAAAGGTAATGTGGGAAATTCATCAGTATGATAATTTTTAAAAAACCTTAACACCTCATTTTAGAGGGTTTTGAACATACAGACTCTTACAAACACAAAGGACAGGGAGACTGTTCAAGACAGATTGTTATCCAAGACAGAAATTCCAACAGGCAGCCCCAGTGGTGAAAGTACATGAACGGCAACATGCTGTCCTTTAATGGTCTCCTGAAATCCGCTACCTCACACAGGCTGCTCAGCCCTGCCTAATGGACACAATGACACATATTTCACTCCAGTGACAACTAGCAATGCTATTAATGGTCATTACCCAGTTTTATGATTTCCATGTTGGATTGATCCTACTGGGTGGAAAAAGATTAAAGGCCAAGTTAGACTCCTTTCATCTTCCATGCGTCACTGAGTGTTTCTTGTTTGTTTTGTGCATTAGCCACTTGTGCCAACCAAACGGCTTTATAGTCTGGAGACTTCTGAAGTCTCCCAGGGTGATTTATATTGGACATTTAATAGCCAGGACTATGCTAAGGAAGCCCGGGTTTTTCCAGGCACCTAAAACCAGGCACAATGGTGAGAGGTATCTGTGTAATCTAGAGGGAAAAGGCACTTGGTGAACTCAGCTTCTCTCATTACAGAAATCTGAAAGTATAGCTAGAATTGTTACACACAACAATAAAAAAAACCCACATCTGGACTTCCTATGAGAAGCAGCAGCTTGCACAAAGAGCACAGCTGAAAGTGAACAGTAGTAGCTAGGAGCTCATTTTCATCACCCATCGTTGTCTCTCCTCTGGCCAAGGACTCAAAGGACTCTCTTTGATCTACAAACCATAAGGACCTCTATTCTCACATTACATTTGCACGCCAAACCTACCCACTTTTCCTTGGAAGAGCAGCCTTGTGATTTCACTAGGCTTTACTTCATGGACATTTTCTTGAGAATAAACCCAGCAAACCCATTGTGTTAGTTGCTGTCGAGAAAGATTTTCACAAAATCCAGACATTTGGCTTACACAGTAAGCTATCCTCATTTGCTGCATTCTGGACAATGATGTACTGAAACCATTATCAAATTCCCAGTCCTATTTACCTCTGTGTACACAATACTGGGCAGGAGGTTAACCTTTTTATAAATACAGTATACATTTTATTTACAGCAACTGTCAAGCTCTGGGGATGCCGTTAACCAGCCATCCACAGCATGAATGGAATAATGATGGTGGGAAGAGTGGTGGAGGGTGCCAGTCCCAGGCAGAGAATAGAAGCCAGCCCCAGCAGCACTGAAACGAGGACGCTCCTCTGGTCCCGAATAATGGCCTTCACCGCTTCACAGAACTGCAAAAATCAGAATGGAAGTGTTTAGAGTTCAAAGGAGATGTTGCTTCCAATTGAGAGGTACAAGCAGGGAATGAGATTACGGGACACATCAGCCAATACCAAATTCAATTAGGTAGCATTTCATTTCTCAGAAGGAGCGCAGAGTTATTTCAATGTGTTTTAAGTTTTCCAAGCAACTGCACTCTGCAACCCAAGAACTCTGTCCCAGAATCCTGCATAAAGTTGTAAGCGAGCCCGAGGCACACCTCTTTGTTTGGTAGCGCAGGGGCAGACCACATGCTTTTCATGCAGAAGGCTTTCAGTGCAGTCCCTGGCAAACTCCTGATTGTAGAGAGCTGAGCTCGGAAACACCAATCTCTACCTACCAAAAGAGCCGATACAAGTCAAAAAAAGATGGTATGGGGTTAATGGACCCATAGTTTGACCTGGTACATAGTTTGACACTTTTGGCCCCTGATTTTTTGTGCATCTCTGAATATCCGATTGGCAGGCCTCAAACTGCAAGTACTGGGAAAATCAAGTACCAAGAAATCCAAGTACTGGGGTGAAGGCTCTTTGCCCAATTCCAGAAGTGTGTGAGCTGGTGAGCAAAAGGTACTCTGCACATGTTCAGAAGCACTATATGAGTGTAGCTTTGTTAATTCCAGCTCTGCAAGTAAATTGCATTACCCCTTGCATTTAATTATTATCCAGATCTATAGCTCACACTTCTCTCCAGAAACCCAGGGCAATATACATAATTGTTCTTTTTATCTTCAGAACAACTCTGTAAGGTAGGCTACATTAAGAGTGACTGGCCCAATGTCAGTACAACAAGCTGCTAGATCAATTGGGAATTAGAACCCAGGTCTCCTTGGTCCTCCTCCAATACTAGCCACTATACAACATTAGCACATAACAGACTGTGTCTGAAGAACCCTGGACTTTTACCAAAATCCATTTCCTATGGATCTAAAGTGCAGACTAGAAAGATGATACAGTGATTTTAGCCTCCAATGTGAATAGGCTCCGGATCAGTTGTCTGAAGAACAAAGAATCAAAATGCTTCTTTACAGAGCCTATAAGACAGTAGGACAAGTTCCCTCTTATCCATAGCACCCCAATGTTCAAGTGAACCATGTTAAATGGCACTCCCTATTCATCTGGACTTCTAAAGCTATATATACTTTACATGTTTCCAGAACTATTCAAATTAATTCTGGTGTACTGCGTTACTTACAGCACAATCCCATACAAATGAAATTCACATTACATTACACATCAATGGATTTACTCCAAGGAACGTGTGTGAGGGATTGCCATCCTATGCACATTTTCCTGGATGTAAGCCTAAACACAATGGGACATACTTATGAGTAAACCATTGAGGGATGTGAGCCTCACACCAGCAGCATGGTGTGCCTTGTCAATTATCAAAAGACTGATAGTGTGCCTCGACAATTTTAGCATCTTGTCAGTGTACCGCAAGATGAAAAAGATTGAAAATTGCTGCCCTAAACATTCTACTACCTCCCAATAACATCCTGATATGCTCCAGCCAAAATGATTTTCTAACTGCGATACCCGTCATCTATTTACCAAGATATTGGGATGGAGGGGGTGAAATGGATGAACAGGGGAACAGTCCCTGGCCCATGTGCCAGGCCACAATGGCAGCCAGTTTAGGATTTAAAAGTGTATGAATAGTGTTGGAGTTTCAAAGTAAATGAAATGAGGGCTTCAGAACTAAGTGTACTACTTCTTCAGAAAACATACAGATTTTAAAAAAAAAAAAAAACCCAAAAGGGAGCCTTAAGGTTTGAAAAGTTGTGAGTTCTTTCCAGCCAAACTATTTCTTGAACTACTGAAGCAGCCTACAAAAAGTCTGTTATCCGAGAGGTGCTAAAGACCAACACCCATTAAAATGTCTTCTTGTTTCTCAGAAACCTGGCAAAGCTAAATAAAACGACTTCATTGGCATGTCACACAGATTCAATATTTGGAGGAAGGCGGGGGGGGGCGGGAGAGAGAGAGAGAAGAAACTGACAGCAGAATAGACCTTGTTCTCTTCCTTGCCTGCATTGAGCACAGAGAGCTAATTTGTGCTCCATTTTCATTAACCAGCCAGAAACAGTGCCTCCCCTGCAAGACCTTATTTGCTTGGGCCCTAAATAAATCTGATGTATTTCCTTTTTGCAGACTCCATCAAACTCTGCTTTGTGAAGCATGCCTCTGAGCTAAGCCCAGGCAGCAGCAACTTCCGCTATCAATCCCAGCACAGTGTAGCCAGCTGTACCTTGATTTCACTTAATGATGGCGAAGAGATCAGCACTGCCCCAAGGGCTCCCAGCCCGCTTGTTTACATGGTGTGTGTTTTTTTAAAGGAGACTCAGTAGCAACACCTTCAATTGGCATCAAATTGAGATTGGTTGCACTCCTGCCAAAAATGACATACCCAAAAGTTACCTTCTTTGGAAAGAGATTTCTTTGTTTTTTCCCCGTGCTAAAGCATTCCGGCTTAACACTGTCCACCATGGGACAATTCAGCCAAACCATTTCTATTCCCTGTTCCCAGCTTTTGTTTGACAGAAGTGACCCATTTCCTTCTCTCTGTAAGTGTAAGAGGTAGGCTTTACATGTGACCATCCTCCACAACATTAAATACACCCTGAGCAAATATATGGCTTCAGGGACTGGGCTGGATTCAGGTTTGGTGGAGGATGTTGTGCAATGGATGGCCACCTGCTGGCACTTCAATGGCTTTGTCTCTGCTTTTAGAAGGCTGCCAATTAAAAAGATCAAAGTTTTCCCCACTAAAGAGTAGGGTGGAAAAGGGAAAAATATACATTTCTGCACACACATTGAAAAGCCTGAAAGTAGTGGAACAAGCCTTTCAGGTCACACCATTTCACTGGAAAGGGGCAAGGAACACAGTCTGTCCTTCATTCACCTCCTAGATCTCCACCGAGTAGAAAGGTACTGTAAATACCTAGTCCAGCATGTCATTAGGAGGAAGGGACCAAACCCTATTCAAAATTAATGATCCTTGCAGGTCATTGATCTAAGAGAAAGGACTTTTAGGTGTGAAAACAATGACTCACCAACTTTCACATGACTCAAGAAGCACTGCCTGAAATGTGAAGGGCACATCCAGCAAGCTAAACCCACAGCTGAGACCGACTTAAGGTACCCCTGCTGCAGAAACAGATTTGGCTAACTACTTTCAATTTTCCAGGAGCAAAGGGAGGAGAGGGATGAAGTGAGATTCTCTGCAACAGAGAATGCTCTTATTGAGTTGAACTCCTCTGTCTGGGTTCACCTCTCAGGCAAAAGTTACAGCAGCATCAGTGTGCTTCCTTGGCAGCATCAATGTGGCCTGCCCAGTTCCTGGACGATCCTGTGGTTGGATGATCCTGTGGTTGGACAGGTTTGTGCTACAGAGGCGCATTAACTGTCTGGATAACAGTCTTGTTGGGAAAGCCTGGCCTTGAATCTACAAGGTAGAGACATTATAATTTTGGACAGGACACAGCTGGCTTCTAGTGATTAAAGGCAACAGAAAAAAAGGATGAAAAATGAAGGTATGCCCACCCCCCACTTTCTGGGGAGGTGGTTCAGAGTAAAATGCTGTTCTGGGGAGGAAAGGGTCAGAGAGTACAATGCTTACAGAAATATAAATGCATGGTGTTGAGTTCTATAGAGATGTAGCACAGTGTCTTTGCCTTTCCTTCCTCCAGAATACCATATTGCTCAAAGAGGAAAAAAATAATCAAGATGCCTTTTGTCAGCCTTGCCTAGTTATGTGTTGATACTGGCAGATGAGTTTACCTTATCAGTCTGGAAGCTGATCGAAGAGCCATATCTGCAGTAGGTCACAAAATGTTCACAGTTGTTCCAAAGCAAGCTGTATTCCGTGGCCCCCACCAGCTTTTCGGCTCTGCGGGCCACCTCCTCGCCGCACAGGACGCTGTCCTTGAAGAGCTTGTCCATGTGGTTCACCAAAATAGAGCCGCCGTAGGCAAAGTCCTCGACTGTGTCCACCCGGATTCTGGCCATTTTAGCAATGACGCCCAAAATGAGCCGCTTGTTGGTCACCACCTTCTGGATCTGTTTTGGGTCATTGGTGAACGCTGGCAAGACGTCTGGCATAAGATGGGCCACCCTGTTGTTACCCAGGTAGATGCCGAAGTGAATGAAGAGGGTGCGCGGCACCTCCAGCAAGTCACCTGGCTTGAAGTAGGAGATATCATAATAGAAGGCATGTTTTTTCTTCTCTTCTTCCTCGGCACTGGAGCCCATACTGAGAAGTTTGGCAAGCAGGAGAAACTTCTCTAGTAGCAAGGATGCGACTTCATACATGGGGTTTTTCATGTTGCTGGCTTTCGTCTTCTGCTGCTGAATTGGCAACTCATTCAGTCTGCTTCAACATTTTGCCTTTTTATTGGGGCAGGAGGGGCTGTCCAACAAACAGCATCCGTTTTGATTGGCAGACAGGCAAGTGGGTGGTGACTGTGGAGTGAAGCAGATCTTTACTCAGATGCAGGCTTCTCCCCAAAACATTTTACATGCTTATTTAGGCAGGCTAGAAAACATGGTCTAGACAAAGCATGGCTTCCAGTGTGTCATTACCAAGATGCAAGGGCTTAGTAAATCAAAGAGTCAGCAAAACTAAAGTGATGTCTGTAAGTGCCAACGTATCACTGGGCTTTTTAATTTTGTTGCATTATGACAACACTCATAGGAACCATTTGAGAAGACATTTACTATTTGGGCCACAATCCGAAGCACACTTACTTCCAAGTAAACATGCAAAGGACTGGATTGCAAAGCTACAAGCTAAACACACCTACAGCCTATTGAAGTTGATTTCAGCGAGACTTCTTTTCAAGGAAATAGACTTGGGACTACTAAGAGCAGCTTCCCATGTGCATGTATAATCCAGAGTAGGAACATGGTGAAAGCAAAGGAGTAAATCCCCACTTTTCCCACACCATGGTCCCAATCCAGATTTCTCCTCCCCCCTCCCAGCTGTTCTTCAACAGCAACAAAAACTATTTGGCCTTAACTTAGATAACTAATTCCCATTGTAGTCATTAAGATTTACGTATCACAGCTAACCAAGTGTCTTAGAAGTGCAATTAGGAAAATGCTGACAGGCACAATCAAGTGAAAAGCATTATTTGGTCGCAGGTAAATTGCACCTGTGTCTCTTTAAACAATACAAGATGTACAGTCAGATAACATGTTCCAATTGCAGGATTAAAGCAAAGTAGCCTTGCTTGCCACCCAAAGATGCAGTCATTCAAGGCATCAGTAATGTGCCATGCACATGAAGTTGGCTGAACCCAGAACAATAAGCGATCTCTGAACATGCCTGAACTCTGATTATTGATACTAAACTGGGATCTTCCTGTTGAAATATTTCAAAACAGAAGCAGCTGCCATTTCCTTGCTAGTTAACAATGATATTCATGCAGTACTATTGCTGAATAGTGCTTCTGTTTGGTAGAAGTTCTGAAAGTGCTTAAACTTCCCCAATTCAAATATACCCCGCCCTTTTTTAAAAGAGAGAAGCCACCTAACCGATCTCGCACAGAGTTGGGGAACTCTTGGGGCAAAGAAGGCGATCACCATCTCTCGCACCTCAAGCTAACCTCTTCCTGGCTCACGGAGATACTTGCAGGTTGCCAGACTGAAGATGCTAAAGAACGCAGCGCCAGCCAGGACAGAAAGACCTGCAGGCTGACAGCGACCGAGGCGGGAGCCCCCGACTCCGATGCCGTTGCTTTCGCGGCCGATTCGGTCAATCGCCGCCGATCCCAAAAAGCACAGCTTTTGCTCGCTTTACAGGGGAGGGGCTGGGGCTGGGGCAGCCTCCTCCACTGAAGCCAATTAACTGCTGCGGAAGGCTGCCGGCTTGGAAAGCGAAGGAAACGTGGCAGGCAGAGCCCATTGCTCCGCGTTCCTCGCTGGATGTCCGGCAAAGCCAGTTTGCACACATGACCAATCCCAGCCACATCGCCCACAAAAGAGCACCTCCGTCGAGTCAATCAAGCGTCCCCGCCCCCCCGCCGGGCGCCAATACGTTCCAGTTAGTCAAGCGGACGGGGGTGGTGGGGGGGGCCTGCATTGGATGATTGATGCGGAGGCCATTCATCTTACCTGGAAAATGACAAGGCTATAGAGCCTGGAAGAGAAGGGCGCACCCCGCTCCACGCCCCAGCGCAACCCTCCTTTCTCAGGCTGCGCGGCCACCACTTTTCTCCCAGCCTCTCCCTCCCAGGCTCACTTTTGTTTATATTAGTCCGTCTATTAGTTCAAGAGCACTCGCGATTCACTTCGGTTCCAGAGGGGGAAAAGGCGACATCTCGCACCAAACCTGAAAAAGGAGAGGGCGGGGCCCAGGGAAAGGGGCGGTCCCTTCTCGCGCTCCGACCTTCTTGCCGCTTTCCCTGCGTGAGCCCATCTGTAAACACGCTAATTTGCAGCTCTTCGGCAGCCTCCAGAGGAGCCGAAGCCCTGCGAGGAGCAGCGTGGAAGGGAAGCCCTTCTGCTTTCCTTCTATTCCCACCATCTTCCCCCCAAAGCGGCACAATGTATCAGGGACCTGGTGGAATTGATTTTCTCACTGAAGAACCCAGATCGATCTCCCAGGAACCCCAAATGCTTTTTGCTGGACTGCACTGCCGAAGCCACGCACCGCAGGGCTGGCCTTAAGCCAATGTGACCAATGTCATCACATCACGCTTTGGGAGGGCCCAAATCCAGTGCAGTAAGCATATTGTTTCCTGCTGCAGTCAGGATCTCTCAGGCTTGTAGGTCAGTGGGGCAAGCAGAATAACTTTACCTTGGGCCCTCTCACCTGCCCCAGCTTTTGAAGTGCCCCAATGGGCCTCCCGGAAGCAACTGGCAGTGACGTCAACCTGCCAGCACCAACTATTTCCAGGTGCCACACTTTGTGTGTGACACCACCACAAGTGCTCTTCTGGTGAGTAGGGGACCCTGTGGGGAGTATGGGGGGCCCCATAGGAATGCCCCGCATTGGGTCCCGCCACTCCTAGAGTGCGCCACTGCCCCAGGATTTTTTTTCCTGAATGATCCCAAAGCAAGTGACTAGGATCATGTTTCGGTGCACGCTCATTGTAACATTCAGCAATGCTGCAAGATCTCCTGAGTCACTCCCCACCATGCTGTTCCTCAGATACTTAGGTAGAATACAGTAAAACTGTTTTCATCCTGAACGTTTGTTTCCTTTGATTCCTATGGCCCATTATTAGCTATCATCAACTGTGCATTTAGATTTTAGTTTGCTTTTAAATTCATAAAAGCATTAGTGTCCAATCTTATCCAACTTTCCAGCACTGATGCAGCTGTGCCCGTGGGCATGCGCTCAGTGGTGAAATTCAGCCAGTTCTCACCTATTCTGCAGAACCGGTTGCTAATTTTAGGTTGAGAGAGGGAAGAAAGGCAGCGGATGGCCCTGAAGGCCACCCTGAAGGCCGCCCTGAAGGACACAGAACCAGTTGTTAATTTATTTGAATCCCACCACTGCATGCGCTGCATCCTGCAGTGAAGGGGCAGTCATGCAGGCCTCCTCAAGGTAAGGAAACATTTGTCCCCTTGCCTCGGGGCTGCATTGCAGCTGGATCAGCTCTGGAAAGTTGGATAGAACTGGGCCCTGAATCATTAAAAATGAACAGAAAACAGCTTGAAAGAGTTGATTAAAATGTGATGTTTGCAACTTTGTAACAATCATTCTTGAAAGATGGGGTATATATCTGATCAATTAAAAAACATCAGAAACTTGTCAGCAGACGGTAAAAGTGCCAGGCATTCCAGCACATGATTCAGACTGCAATCCAATGCACACTTACCCGGGAGTAAGCCTCACTAAACATAGTGGGACTTACTTCTGCGTAAACATGAACAGGATTACACGGTCAGGCTGACTTTAATTTTTGCTGTATTTTTATGAAATTGTTACTAAAAATTGAATATCTTGATATTGTTTTATTTCTGTCATCGTTTCATATTTTATTGCATGGTGTTATATTGTTTCATTTGGCTGCTTGCCGCCCTGGTGGATTTCCTGAAGGGTGGCTTAAAAATATTTTAAATAAATTCAAACCAATCAGGAAACATCTCTATAAGAATGCCAAAATCAAAGCAATTCAATTTTTTTTTTCAAAAAAGTCATTGTAGTTCTAAATATTGCCTCTAAATACAGGGCCGGTGCTTCCTTTTTACTTAGTATGAATGTCTTGGTTGGTATCATCTATCTTCCATTTAATGTATGGAATTTTTATTTTTCCTTCATCAGGTGCTGCTTCTCCAAATGCATTCAATCAGAGCAAGCTGGGAATTTGAAGCTTTACCACTGATTAACCGACATTGGGGACAAACGTCGCGTGAGATAACTATAGCCATCAAATCCTCCTTATGAACTTTCCAGGGTCACCTGGCTAAGCAGCAATGAAGTCAGAATGCTGGACTGATTTGGCAAGGTGTTCTTCA